>JAQJVK010000201.1:0-244086 GCA_035578135.1 Flexamia atlantica
AAAGTTTGCAGCTTTTAGCGAATTTCCCCTATAGGGAAGAAGCTATTACCGTAGGTCTCATGGTAAGACTTAAGCTCGGGACCACTATAACTTTTCGTTTTGGGGCCCCCATAAGCAAAAAACACTATTCGTTTGAAAAAAAAAAAAATATATATATATATATATATGTGTGTCTGTTAGCACGATAGCGGCCGCAAAAATGGTCCGATCTTTATGAAATTTGGTATGGACATGTAAAGTGGTAATCAATTGGACGAGTTCGTGAACCAGCCCGATCGGACCACCGGAAGGGGGATAAACCCTCCCAAAAATGGGTTTTTTGAATTTTTTTCATAGAAAAATAAAATTTATCGAATTTTTGTGGGCACCATTGAATTCAGCTCAAAAAAACAAACAATTTAGTATTTTGAATCATTGCTCTATGTCCATTGGCTACCGAGATATTGAATATGGTAAACACAGTACGTTGTCCCAATGTTAACCTTATGGGAAATAAGTAAAATTCTATATCTCGCTTATTTCTCAACATATCTTGATAAAACTTGGTAAATGGCTTCTTCTAGTTCAGATCTACTAAATATTGAATTAAAACCAACCAGTTTAAACATACCTGTAGCAGCAAACCTGCATACTCATTCCCCATGTTAATCTTATGGAGCTTACAAAAACATGTAAAATCTCGCTATGTTAGGTTAAAATATATTGTTTTGCATTTGAAATTCGCTGAGTATGCAGGTCTGCTGCAACGGGGGTATTTTGTCTCTAGTGCAATTTTTCTAAAATTTACGGCTTTTAAAATATTTAGCTTTGAAAACAAAAAACCTCGCCATTTCGAAATGGTACAAGTTTTTAACAGATGTTAAAACCCAAGAATCGTACAGCATTTACATTTATTAACTACACAGGGGGATAATTCTTAAACCTGAATAAGGAATTTTAAATGTTTTGTATAGAAAGATATTTGTACAGTAGTACCTCGCTAATCCGTCACCTACGGGACCGGGGGCATGGTCGGAACAGCAAAAAGGTCGGATTATCGGATGAACTCATTTTATTGACATGAAAACGTACAAAAACTGTATTTCGATCAGAAAAAAATTGCATTAGCAGTGTTTTAACAAGCTACTGTTCTGTAAAAAAAGACATAAGGACCAAAAAACTAACCGCACCAAATGTTATTGCTCTACTGAACGATATACGCACTCTCAATGAGTAATACGTCATCGACAGGAGCCAATCTGAACGGAGGAATGCACCGGAAATGTAAACAAACATCAATTTCCAATTGCGTGGTCGGACTAACCGATGAGAAAACCCCGTGAGGGCGAACTAGCGGAGGCCTATTTCCCTGGCGGCATGGTCGGATTAACCGAGGAGTCGGACTATCGGAGGTCGGACTAGCGAGGTTCTACTGTAGTTGGTTTTAAATAGATTGTTTGACATTTCCTTCATAAATATTTATTATTTTCTCTCCATGCTAATTTAATATTTACAAACCAATTTTATCCAACGTGACACTGAATTTCCATGAATGTTTAAAGCGTTAAACTAGTTTTTAAACCTGGGGTAATTTACGGTAGCTCTAGGGAATTTTTATGCCATCAGGTTGAGCCCCTTCATACCGCAGTGACTATAGTCTGAGAGATGACCGGGCTTCCGGCTTCGACTCCCCCCGCCCAGCCCCCCTCCAGTCCACGCCCACAGGCACGGATTGGCTGCTGGATTGCAGCCCGCCATCGCGTTCACCTCCCTGCCTGGGTACCGGCCAAAAAGTAGAGAAAATTTCATTTCTGGTTACCAAGAATATCGGGTACTGACCGTAAAAGTTACCTGCCATCAGGGATCCCGTGGCAAGGCTAGGAATAAATCGTGTTTCGTCTATTCGGTTATTTCAGACCTGTCAACCTGGAAGGAATTTCAGGCGGGAGTGACCTCCCGGGGGGTCTGGGGGCCCTCCCCTAGAAAATTTTTGAAATTTTAAGCCTGAAAAACGAGCATTTTTACCAACAAATAAAGGGTTTGAAAATATTTTTTCCCATTTCATATCATCCAAAAACGTACAACAATTATTGAAAATTGCGAATTTGTAAGCACATCAGGAAAATAAAATAAAACTACATTTGTTTTCATGAAATACACATTACTGTATTTTATTTTTGAACAATAAAACAAAACAAAATATAATTTTTATTATTGAAAAATGGCCTAAAACTTAAATATTTTACGTGTAAAATATGAATAAAAAATACGATAGAAAGTTTCAAATGGAAAAATTAATTTTCGTTTTCAAAACTCAAACACAAAACAAATTTTTTTGTGAAACTAACCTCCTAAGCAATTTTTGTTAGGCTAAGCAGAAGGCAAGAAATAATACATTATACAGTATTACATTTATTTTTGGAACTAGCAACTAAAATTGGGCTGTCTTTCATAAAAACAATTTTGGTTAGGTAAGTTAATTATTTTTAAGACAAACATAATAAAACAAACGTAAACCATAAATTCTTAGGTTTCTCAAAACTCAAAAATATCACACTAGTGAGACTAGGATCTGAAATTGCACAGTCTTAAAAATAGTTTGGTAAACTTTGGTACTTTGGAAAACTAAATAAAACCTAAATTATGTACTACATATTTTACAGTGATTTTTTTAGGAAATCGGGAAAAATTCCCGATTTCCTAAAAATTCCCTAATGTGTATAGTATAATATCAGATATGCGGGAGTTTTTCTACTGAAAGCGGGAGAGCGGGAGCGGACGTCAGATTGCGGAAGAGTTGGTAGGTCTGTTATTTTATTTTATTCATTTCCTTAATTATCCCTAGAAATCCCTCAATCCCGCTCTTATCCCTCGAGAGCCTGATTTATCCCTGAAAAGGGATTAAATCTCTTGTGGAAACACTGGCCTCTGTATCATATTTGACACTCTGACACTCAGGGTCCGAGGAGGTTAAAGTGCTGTAATCGTAGCCTATCTTATTGAAATTTTATTAAAGGTATAAGTTAAAGTAGTAAACTTGTTATCATGGCCAATTGGAGAACACATTTAGGCCTTTTTCTTAGTGGAATTGGAGTTATATTCAGTTTCTCATCGTTTGTGTTCTTCTTTTATGGGAATTACCATGCAGCTGTGTGGGCATTGATATCAGGTAAGGCATTTATTTAACTTTGTAACAATGAGTAGTGGCTGCTCTTCCTCAGAAGGGTTACTGTACACCTAATATTGCTAGGCTATCTAAGCCAGGAGTTGTCAGGTGGGGATTGATTGATTTTCAGCCTAGGCCTTTCACATCAGTTAAATACGGTATGTTGATATTTCGGTTATAGGCCTAGGTGATAGTAATTTATGCATTTTTCAGTACCTCTCCCAAAATTGAAAATTTGTTTCCAAAATGTAGGAAATAATACCCTGATTCTGGAAATGAGAGTTGTTTAGGAGATTGGTGTGAATCTGCCAATTTCTCACCAATAACTTCATCCTCCCCCACCACATTCCTGCTCCCCACCCTACTCCCACTTCCCCTTCATCAAATACAACACATTCAACATGGCTGCCACTTACTGTTACTGTTCCTAACCCAAAATTTGTTTCCCGCCAATTTTCAAAAAAATACTGTTCATAACCTCATTTTTCCCCCGCCAATTTTCAAAATCATTTACTTATATTTATTACTAGTCAGCCATCAGAGCCATCCTAGGAATGCCACCTCATGCTAGTTGCAGGGATGCATTTATTCAGCTTGGCCTCTTGACAGTTCCCTGTCTCTTCATTTTTGAATCTGTTGTGTATCACAGAACATAAAACCAGTTTTTAACAATCATATTTATAACACAAGAAAAAAAGGTACACATGCGCAACAGCATCGACTCAAACTTTTTGAACAAAAGCCACATTATTCAGGTCTCAAATTATTTCAGGCATTACCACAGAATCTTCAATCAATTCAGAAAATATCAAAATTTAAAATCCAAGTTAAATATTTTTTAATTCAGAACGGTTTCTATGATATGGACTCCTTTCTGAATTTCAACAAAATTCCTTAGGTCTAGTTTTTTTTAGTTTTTTAGAATTCATAGGGAAAGTTATTCTTTTATTCCATGTTGGACAAACCCTTTGACTTGTCCAACTCCTTCTTCAGGACTACGGACGGAACACTCAAGTATTCAAGTATTCAAGTAAGTACTATATATGGTAAATGTTCCGTATACGGTAACCTCATGGATTTTGATGAAAACTGTCTTAATGTGTTCCTTTCACTATTTTATTACAGAATCAATGCAAAATTTTCCGCGGAAACGCCGGGAAAAGTGGGGAAATCGGGGAAAACTGGGAAAATGGGAGAAAAACTTTTTTCTTCAAATATTACGTTGTGGGTACCCAAATTGTGCGGATTTTCGTCCTGAACACGAATATGAAGTTTGTTTTGAGATTGTACACTTTTGAAACAAGATATCCTCAAAAAACGTAAAATAATAAACAAAGAAATAACATGCACATCAAAACCTTGACTATCTAGGGGACCAGGTGGGATTCCGGGGTATTGGGTGGGGAACTATTTTAAAATTTCCCTACAAAAAAGTAAAATTTCCCAATTTGGGAAAATTCCAAAAATGGGAATTTTTAAAAGGGAAACAATAAAACTAAACTATCCAAATGTATTCAGTTATGAAGGAGGTCGAAGGAACGGCAGGTAAGGTTATGTTAGGTTAGGTTAGGATAGGTTGGGTTAGGTTAGGTTTGTTAGGTTAGGTTAAGTAAAGTTAGGTTAACTTAGATTAATTTCATAATTGGTCATGCCGGAGGCTGGAGGCCGTAGGCCATGGGCCGGAGGCCGGAGGCATGACCAATTATGAAATTAATCTAAGTTAACCTAACTTTACTTAAACCTAACCTAACCTAACAAACCTAACCTAACCCAACCTATCCTAACCTAACCTAACATAACCTTACCTGCCGTTCCATCGACCTCCTTCATAGCTGAATACATTTGGATGGTTTAGGTTAGGATAAATTGCTTACTTTTGGTTAGGTTAGGCCTGGTTAGGTTAGGTTAGGTTAGGTTAGGTTAGGTTAGGTTGGTTTATTTTAGTTTATATATTCAGTCTATTTAGTTGAATCAGTGGGAGTTTTTGAGTTATCAGGTATTTATAATCACCGCATAAATCAAATAATTTCCCCATGAGGGGCTAATTGGGGGCTTCATAAATAAATAGCCGGCTCAACACTTCATTAATAAATGGTTACTCACACACAAATTGTGTAATGTCCTCCTCCAGAAAATAGAGTTAATTTAATTTAAACCACAACAGGCTTTAAAAAAATCATCTATCATTTCTTCATTTGGTATAACTATGACCAAATGTATCACTGTCAGTTCTAATTCATGCCATTCAGTACCTAAATTAATATTTTCGATTAGGGAAAATCGGAACAATTTAAATAAAATCAACAAAATAGAATCTTTAAATTTTCTTAAGTTGGCACACCTGTACAACCCGTTCCAAGGCCACACTGTGGCCTTGCCCGTTCCTTATTTTACAAGGGTTTGTAAGTAGTGTTCTTTTGGATTTTTTGTTTAGGGTTTATAATTGCTATCGTATTTGTGAAGTTATCCTATTTATTATAATAATCATTATTTAAAACGTAGAATCTAAGTTATTGAGGAAAAATGCGAACACAAAGTTTTCGAAGTAACAAACTAATCGCTCAATATACACTGAAGCCGTTTCGCCGACTTACAGACGACAGCGACAGTCGAAAGAAGTTGGTCGTTTTGGAATTTACTTTTCGACTGCACGGAACATATGATTCAATCTGCTGTTACTCCCCTGCAATCCTTAGTCGCCGTTAGACAATGGAACCATCCAGTCGTCCGTCAGTAAATAGTTTTCCCACCTATGAAGTGCGTTTTAAGACTTTTAATTTCTCGATTTGAGGTACTTAAAGGGTTTTCCGCGGCAAAATTCGAGTTGATTCTGTAATAAAATAGTGAAAGGAACACATTAAGACAGTTTTCATCAAAATCCATGAGGTTACCGTATACGGAACATTTACCCTATATATAATACTTTATATTCAGTATTATATTGAAAATATAATTGTGTTACAATAAGACATTGACATCAGCAGATAGTATAGGACCAGAACTACGTAATTTACAAATCTGGTTCCAAAATATGCCTACAGTTTTGAGTTACAGCCGTTTAAAGTCATAAATGTAATTTACAACTCTGGTTCAAAATTATGCCTACAGTTTGGAGTAGCAGCCGTTTAAAGTCATACTGACATGGCACCGTTAACGGTTATCAACCCCAACTTTGAACTCAATTTTCAAAAAAAAGAGACTATGTGTGAAAAATACATTAACATCAGCAGATAGTATAGGACCAGAACTACTTAATTTACAAATCTGGTTCCAAAATATGCCTACAGTTTTGAGTTACAGCTGTTTAAAGTCATGCCGTCAGGTCTCGGTGCAAAAGGTAAGTCAGCCCAACTTTGAACTCAATTTTCAAAAAAATGAGACTTGGTGCGAAAAATACATTAACATCAGCAGATAGTATGGTTCTGGTCCTATAGTGTCTGCTGATGTTAATGTATTTTTCGCACCTAGTCTCATTTTTTTGAAAATTGAGTTCAAAGTTGGGCTGACTTACCTTTGCACCGAGACCTGACGGCATGACTTTAAATGGCTGTAACTCAAAACTGTAGGCATATTTTGGAACCAGATTTGTAAATTACGTAGTTCTGGTCCTGTACTATCTGCTGATGTTAATGTATTTTTCGCACCTAGTCTCATTTTTTTGAAAATTGAGTTCAAAGTTGGGCTGACCTACCTTTTGCACCGAGACCTGACGGCATGACTTTAAACGGCTGTAACTCAAAACTGTAGGCATATTTTGGAACCAGATTTGTAAATTACGTAGTTCTGGTCCTATACTATCTGCTGATGTTAATGTATTTTTCACACCTAGTCTTATTGTTTTGAAAATTGAGTTCAAAGTTGGGGTTGATCACCGTTAACGGCGCCATGTCAGTGTGACTTTAAACGGCTGCTACTCCAAACTGTAGGCATATTTTTGAACCAGAGTTGTAAATTACGTTAGTTCTAGTCCTATACTATCTGCTGATGTATTTTTCGCATTTTTCTTATTTTTTTGAAAATTGAGTTCAAAGTTGGGCTGACTTTCCTTTTGCACCGAGACCTGATGGCATTACTTTAAACGGCTGTAACTCAAAACTGTAGGCATATTTTGGAACCAGAGTTGTCAATTACGTTAGTTCTGGTCCTATACTATCTGGGTCTGTCCACGGTAACTCTCGTTACAGTTTGACTCAAAATGCTATTGCTTTTTAACCATAACATCTGTAATATTAATAATTTTTTAAAGTGGAATTTATTATGGAATTAGTATAGGGTGCAGTGGGGTAAGTGGGGCCGCGGGGCAAGTGAGGCCAGTGGCTACTGTGACCTTATAAATAATAAATTAATCTAAAAACACCAAATTATGTTTATTTGGTCCTTTATCTAATATATTTAACATTAACATTGAGTGTAACTGGGCAAAAACTATTTTTTTTTACTTAATCAAAAAAACCTTACGTTTCGTTGCCAAATGGAAGTGCAGGGGTCAAACTTTGCACAATTATTACCACTATATGGAAAGTCCATTGTGCATGCAAAGTTTCATTGAATAATATTAAATAATAACTTGGTAAATTGAGCTCAAAGTCGAACTACGCAAAAACGTGGCCCCACTTACCCCACTGCACCCTACCATAAGTCTTAGCCATAAATTTTTTCATAGAATTTGAATCATTCATAACTGAAATAATAATTTTTTAATATCGGTAACTCACGTTACCAAAAACGGAAGTCACAAAAGTGATTTCAGAATCAACTAAGTTTTTCTGCTCTCAATTTATAGTAAAAAAAAAAATTTTTTTTGTGTTCATCCTGTGTTTGTTATCTGGAAGGTAATGGGAATTTGAATGCCTTTAGAAGGCTAATAATTAAAATCACAGTTCGATGTCGGTAACTCACGTTACATTTGGCCTTCCTTGAAAAATAGCCTTAAAACAGTCGAATACTTACACTAATCAACGTCTTAAGTCTTTAAAAGTAGATTTACATCAAGATTGTCAATTTAATTCAATGTTAATTTTAGAAAAAAATGTGTTTTAGGGCAAAATAAACTAAGCAACATAAAATACAAATTTTTTATTATCTAAAAAGTTTTAATGACCAAACAGCTTTACTAGCCTAAGCTATAAAATACTAGCTTCTAGTTTATAATAATAGCCTGACGGGTGAATCTCACAAAATGTAATAACTTAAGTCCCAGCCAATTTCAAGTGAATATAAATAAATTATTTTGAATAAAACTATGTTAATTCATTCACCTCAACCCTTTTCATTCATCCCATAACTATTTAAGACTATAAGTTGTTTAATTTATTTAATTAATCAAGTTTACTTCAAGAAAATACAATTCGGTAACGTGTCACTGTACCATCGTCTGCTAGTTCACTTCAAAACTGAACTCACAATATGGAATAAAAAGTTTAATAACTTCATCGATATAACAGCTCGAGACAGCAACTCAGCAAAACCAAAGACCTACAAATGAAATAGAACTCGTTTCGGGAGTAATATCGGCTTTTCTAATGGTCCCCAGCCTGCCCAATGAATGGGCAACTAAAAATAAAATGCCGCCGAAACCCAACTCGTAGACTTTTAGCGGGAACGAAACAGTGGCAGTCCAGTTTTAGATAGTGCAGTATAGATTGGGTGACAGCAATTTTTATCAATATACATCGATTTTTATTTTAAAATAAATATTTTCTGCTCAGAAAAATTTAGTACCTTAATTGTTTAACATTCAGGTAACGCAATTTTTAACGAAATTATAAGAGTGACATTGTTTAAAACTTAGTTTGACTCAAGTTTGTTGTTACGCAAACATAACCTCAATTTCCCAAGTTCTCATTATGCCGTGTTCCGATGATATAACGTATAACATCTGGAAATTACCATCCTGTAACGATCATTTCAGTAACGTTACAGGAGAGGTTAAGTGTGATAAATAAGTAATAACAGTAATAGTAATGGCAATAAATAATAGTATTTATCAAAACAAATTAAAAATATTATCTCATAAATCTCGATAGCCTTATTTTTATTCAATTTTCAACAAAATGGTAACACCTTTACCTCTCCAGTAACGTTACTGAAATGAGCGTTACTGGATGGTAATATTGTTATTATATTATTATCACTATAAATTTGTTATTTCACTATATTTAATTAATGATTAATTAATCTTTGTCTTCTTTACATTAAACATTTGATTATTTACATATTTTATTGTTGTTTTTGTTCATTTTAAAAGCGTTACCTGATTGTATCTGCTCCATTTAAAAAAAGGAAAAAAATAGAAAATGAAAAAATTTAGCTCTGCTGGTGTAGAAATTAATCTACTACAGTATAAAGTTTAATTTGGTCATTAAAAAAATTATTTATAATTTTTTTATTTTTCCATTTTTTTCACTTCAAATTAATACATTTTGTGAGATCTACCCCTACACATTATTGATACCCTCAAAAATATGTATAAAAAACAGAACCAACACACATAAAAGGAGACAGAAAGACTAAACCATTCGGCCTACTTCTCTTTAATATTGATTGGTTTCTTAAACTTAAAGTACATCCTATCTCCTTTCATTTCAATATCTGGATGAGGGAGTACATTTAAAATTTGCTTAAGACTAACAAAAGTGACATCATTTTCATCAGTTTTGAAAAGTTTCTTTCCAGAAACACTCTTTAGACACATAACCTTTACTTCTGGATCGGCATCCTCGTCACTGTGGCACACATCACTCTGGCATACAGCTGCATATCGAAACTCAACAGATTCACGTTTTTCTTTATGAAACTTAACTAATACAAAACAACCTTCTTTTACATGATCATGAGTTGCAGGGGGTTCATCCGGCTCATCCAGGTCGGAAGATTCCTCTGAGCTGCTTCCAATACAATATTTCTCCATCAAAATGTCCAATGGCTTTCTTGTTGCTGTGCCACTTGATGAAGCTCCAGTTTGAGATGGATTTCTTTTCTTTAGTACTGGTACCTGATTTGTTAGAGAGAAGGATCTTACTTTTTTGTTTTTGATGCATAAAGCGTGAACTTTTGAAATGCCTACAATGGCTTCACATTCATCAAAAATAGACTTCGTGTCTAGATCTTTGTTGATCAAATCAATATCGTCACTTGTCAAATGAATGACTGTTATTTCAGAGACTTGAGCAGCCACTCTGCAGAAATCGGCTGCGTTAAAAACATTCTCTTTTCTACTCAAAACTGCTTGGCGAACTTGTCTTTTCAAGGACCCCCCAATGCCGTCAACTGGGCCTTTGCCATGGCTTGTGGCAAAATAGTTCCACTTTATTTTAATATCATGTTCAGTTTCCAAATACATTATACTGGCAGCGATGAACTTGTTCTTGAACTTGGAGCTAGGTCCGTCAGACCAAATTCTCACTTCTTTAATTCCCGATGGAAGCTCCTGCAAAACTCTTGATATATATGCGATTACAGTGTTCTTCATGTGGTCTGTGTTGTCTGAAGCTATAATGATAGGGTGTTGTTTTCCGTTATAGCACAGACTGCAAGTAAACAAACTAACTTGTGGCTGTTGCCAATGAAAACTTTGCACCTCATCTTGTGCAATACAGGTATAGTTTTCTGAAAAGTCTACTTGCAGTAGAGCGATTTTCCTTTCAGAATCGGTTTTGCATTCAAGAGTTGTAGCTCTATCAATATGGTAGCTCTTAGCTTGTTCTCTTTTGGTGTAAATATGACTCTTGAAAGCGCTTTCCAATGGAAGAATGTAATTGACAAGCTCTTCCAAAGTATCTTCTCTTACTATTTTCTGAAGTACCCCTTCAACTTCAGTCCAAACAAACCATTTGGCAGGAACTGGGCTATTCTCATTTAGCACTGAGTTCAACTCAGTTGTAAGTCTATCTTTGCAATGGTTTCATGTGCCTAACCAACAACAAATTTTTTTGGGGTTACACAAAAATGAATCCCAAAATGCCTCCGTATACTTGGGAAAGTTTGGATGAATACCATGAAGGACTTGTTAATAGCTTGAATAAAATTTTCATGATCTGCATAAGCATACATTTTGGGGTAGTTTACTACTTACTTTTACGAAAGCTGGACGCAGTTCACTAAACTTACTCTTACCTATTTTAACATCTTCAAACTCGGCTTGGAACATTGCATGGGTTTCTCGAATAGTTGAGTACAGGTGTCGAGTTTGCAGCTTCACTTTCACACCATTTTCTTTCACTGTAGTTACGTCTTTCAAGCCTGGAGCTTGTCTGCTAATGTCATCTCTTACATAAAATTCTTTAACCAATTCCATTGTCTCTGAACTCAAGCCAGCCGATGATATTCTTCCTGTATTTGAATCTTGAGATGAATTAATTTCATTGTTGTACGTTTCAAAAAGTTTTCGAACAACTATTGACCTTTTTCTTGGTGATTTTGGCAGACCCCGAACAGCTTTCTTAGTGGCCTTTCCTAAGGAGCTTGCAGTTTTATACAAAGGACTTGGATTTTGAAGTTGTTTCTTCTTTAGGGCTCTCCATTTTGCTACCCGTTCTCTTGTTTTATTTCTTTCTTCTATTTTCTTAGACTCTCTCTTCTTTTTAGTCATTTGAGACAGCATTAACCTGTATTTTTCTCTGCTTTTCTTAACTTCCTTTCTATGTTTCTCTTTATATTCTTCATATTTCCCTTCATCTTTAAGTTTCTGGCGCCGTCTTCTCATTTTTTCTGCCGCAGACAGGGCCATTTCTGGAATAAATAACAAATAGGCTATAGTTACAGTTCTTGGAATTGACTAGAAACACAAAAGCAACTAGCAAGGTTTTTTTAACACAAAGCCAAGCTATGAAAACATTGGACTATTAAATTCAATAATCAGCATCAATAACTCACATTACACTTGGTCAGACAGTCTTAAACATTTAAAATAATAGGTGTAAAACTTTATGAGTTTAATAAATTGTTGGTAAAGTGAAATAGGCTACAAGATAAGAAAAGAAATAGCTAGTTTTACCTCTCTAGACCAGGTTTAGGTATACGCTGTAACGTGAGTTACCATTTTTGACAACTTTAAACATTGTAAAAAATTGGTATAAAAGTGTATGAGGTTAATAGAGTTTTGATGAAGTGGAGTAGGCTGAAAAATTACAATATGAATTATTAGTTTTCCTTCTCTAGTCCTGTTTTAGGTACATGCTGTAACGTGAGTTACCACTTCGGTAACTCACGTTACATTTTTTCAGCACTTATTAATAGTGTTTTTTCTACTTATAAAAATGTAAAAAAATAAGTTTGGCAATCAATGCACATTTTATGAGGAGAATACAAAAAAATCAAATATTAGAGTTCAAGTATTTAAAAGTTACAGAAACAATTTCATGTTTTGGTAACTCACCTTACAGTTTCTACGATAATTTTTTAAACCAATTTCATTAGTATACTAAATATGTTGGAAATAAAAACTTAAATGTCATAGTTACCTTAAATTGTGTAGATTCTTCTTTAATAATCAAAACTTCTTAACTTTAATCTAAAACTTTATTATTATTATTCTGAAAAAGAGACTGAAATAACAATATACCATTCAGTCAAGATAACCTCCAAAGAAGAGGGAAAAATACAATGAAATCACAAATTCCCCCCAAAAACCAAGTGGTACCAACTTTCTGTAACTAATATACAATACAAAAACAGTGACACTATATTTTTATCATTAACTTTTTTTTTGTTATGGACCTCTTCATGGACAGACCCATCTGCTGATGTTAATGTATTTTTCGCACCTAGTCTTTTTTTTTTGAAAATTGAGTTCAAAGTTGGGCTGACTCATCTCTTGTACCGCGAGCTGTCGGCATGAATGCCAGAGTGGTAAATACCGTTATTTCTGGTCCTATACTCTCTGCTGATGTTAATTTATTTTTCTGCTGATGTTAATGTGTTTCTATCACCTAGTTACGTTTATTTTATATTTGTTAACTTATTAGTTTATTTTGAAAATTGGCGGGAAAACATATTTGAGGTTAGGAACAGTACAAGTGGCAGCCATGTTGTATGTGTTGTATTTGATGAAGGGGAGTAGGGGAGGGAGGGGATGTAGGGGAGTCACCAATAATTGGCAGATTCACAGAAGTGTTTGGGAGGGGGATGGTGGTGGAAGATCCCGGCAAAACGGGAAAATAAAATTTTGTCTTGGAAGTAGGTCATGTGTGTACTCAAACTAACTGGTAGAGTGAGCTGGACGAAATATGCATGAATTGTTAAGATCTGATTGTGAAAAATGGAGTTACATCCAGAAACGAGTCGTTAACCGCGTAAATAGACCCACCTCAATCGTAGCTTCTTTAAAGTTAGATTTTGGTACTTAATGTTAGTCTGAGATAGTTTATATAATGCAAAAGAGATTAGTTGCAATAAAATGTAGAAAGGCAAAGTTATATACAAGTGACGGATCTACACATTCTGTCGCCGAGGCAAAATCAGTGGTCGGCGCCCCCCCCCCCCCCCGCATCTAACACGAAAATTCTATCTGATTTCCAATGCGTCTTTGATGTGAAACAATTATCTCTACAACTGAACTACTTACCACGGGAAGGTGGACAAACGTATCGATCACAGGTAACGTATCGATCGCAGGTAGGAATAACTTTGCAAAAAATATGAGCGACCGTGAAATTTTATTACGCGTAGTTACCATTCGCAGGAATAATTTTAAAATAAGCAAAGAGCCATGTAATATGATCGCACGTATTGACTTATCTGGGTAGGCTATTCGGCGCGGCAGCAGCGGAAGTAGTTTTTCCGAAAGACAATCGCGCATCTTTACTAATCGCGGAAAAATGTCTAAAAGTAGTCTTAGGCCTAACTTTAATATAACTGGAAATACTTTTCCATCACAAAAAAAGTCCGTAAAATTTCATTGCGGGGAATTGGCAGGAATAATATTACTCAGTCAACAATAATATTACTCAAACAATCAGCCACTGCAACTTTTCTGCATTAGATGTTCAACGAAGACTGGAGGATCTTGATTGTAACAAGGGACCTGGACCAGACGGAATACCGCCAGCAGTATTAAAGTACTGTTCCTTGGTACTTGCCCCCCACATCAAAATTTATTTCAAGAAACTTCTCGCTGAAGGCACGTTTCCCACTATATTGAAACAGAGCTATGTAATCCCCATCTACAAATCTGGCAACAAATGCAATGTGAGAAACTATAGACCAATCACCATACAACCTGTTCTTGCCAAGATCTTTGAGAGTATTGTACTAGAACACCTATCCTTCCGTCTCAAGTGTCATATTGTTGTGAAACAGCACGGCTTCCTTAAAGGACGATCATCCACAACTAATCTGCTTGTATTTCAGGAGTGCATTATGTCTGCCTTTGCTCAACACTCCCAAGTGGACTGTATCTACTTGGACTTCAGCAAAGCCTTTGACAAGGTAAACCACAAACTACTAATTTCAAAGCTAGGCAACTATGGAATCCATGGACCCCTGCTTAAGTGGTTGGAAAGCTACTTACATGGAAGATATCTGATGCTGAAATATGATGGTGGCTTGTCAGATGCTTTTCCCGTCACATCTGGTGTCCCTCAGGGAGGCCACTTGAGTGCACTACTCATCACCCTGTTTGTCAATGACATACAGGAGGCTGTATCGACCAAGTTCCTACTTTTTGCTGATGACATCAAAGTATTCAACGGAATTGATTGCTCATGGGATCAAGATGCACTTCAACAAACACTAGACAACATAACCAGCTGGTGCATATCAAATGCCATGGAACTCAATATAGCGAAATGTCTTTACATAGCTTTTAGTAGAAAGAACATAATCCAAACCTATGACTATAAGATTGATGGAACCAGCGTTACAGTAACAAAGAAGGTGAGGGATCTGGGTGTCATTACTACCCCTACACTAAGTCCACATGACCATTTGATCGAAATCTTATCAAGAGCCTCAGCACTATTGGGGTTTGTTTTCCAAACAACAAAACACCTTCGCTCACCGAACACATTAGCAATTCTATATAAATCGCTGGTACGACCAATATTAGAATATTGCTTGGTGGTTTGGTCTCCACATCAATCAGGACAAATAGAAATGCTCAACATGGTCCAACGGAGGTTTGTTAGGATGCTGGGGCTGAAAGCTGGCTATCAATACCTTGATGTCCCTATTCCAGAGCTGGAAGCCCAATATGACCTGCAGCTTCTCCAGTCAAGACGAGAACAAAATGACTTGATCTTCTTACACAAGCTTGTCACTGGCAAGATCGACTGCCCTCTCTTGCTAAGTGAGATTGACCTCCTCATCCCGAGGAACACCCGATTGAGGCCCTCTTTCGCTCGGAGATGTCACGCAACTAACTACAGTCTCCACCATGGAATCTCCAGGCTTCTGAAATCTGGCAGTGTGGCATCTCGGACGATTGACTTCTTTGGGACGTCCCTTCCCTCCTTCAAGAATGAAGCAAAGAAGTTGTCCACCCACCATTAAAGTGTCTTGGTGGTGCCTTTAAAGGGCCACACTAAATTGTGTCAGTGTCAGTGCCTGTTTGATTTTGTTTTGGTTGCTCTCGCAACGTTTGGTCGTGCCTCTAAAGGGCCACATTATTAGAATCAAGCCAGTGATCCTTGGCCAAGTGTCAACAGTGTCTATGACTACTGCAACATGAAGGTTGAAATAAACCAACAAAAAATTCTAACTTGTGATCCATACTCTAGAATTATCATTATTGTTGTTGTTATCATTTAATTACATTTATATTTATTTCATTGCAATCATTGTAAATATATAGTTACTGCTTGATCTCTTCATTGTTGCATTTGTTTCAAAGTTTAGGAATTGTTCTGAATGAATTATTAGTTATTATGTTGCTTGTTTCGAATTATTATTGTCATGATTTTTATAGCACTAGTAGCATGATCTCGATTTTGCCTTGTCACAAAAATTGTATTTGCTTGATCATAGTGTAGTTGGTATTGAGTTTGCTGGAATGTTTTGCAAGATATTGATATTTGCTTGTTTTGAACTGTTATGAATGAATTGTTAGTTATTATGTTGCTTGTTTTTGAATTGTTACTGTCACTAATTTTTTTTATAGCATTAGTAGCATGATCTTGATTTTGCCTTGTCACAAAAATTGTATTTGCGTGATCATATAGCGTAGTTGATATTGAGTTTGCTGGAATGTTTTGCATGTTATTGATATTTGCTTGTTTTCTGCTTGTGCAGTTTCAGTCGTAATTTAAGTCCTTCATGAATCCATCTGATTGTCATAATGAATATGTTGTAAAATGGAGAAATCCGTGTAATAAATAAATAAATAAATGAAACATTTGGTAAATAAAAAAAAATAATAATTCTGCTTAGTGTGAAATATTTACCAAAATAAAAGAGTGGGGGCTGGTCAAATTATTTTGGAGACGTCCCGACCATTTTCAGTTTTCTTTACCAATTTCACTTGAATTTTGATACGTATGTCTTGTAATAGTGCCTGCATAATGGATAAAATGATCAATTTTAGTCTTACGTATCCTAAGAGTTTAGCAAGTTTTTACTCTGTTAAAAAAATGAAATGGAATACAGATTCTGACAACACGACGCTTTGGTCTTTGTAAGGTGCCTTTTTGGAGTGGGGGTAAAAGTAAACGACTACACTGGTAAACAGACGCTACTCGACTCACCCGTACGTCTGGGCCACTTCAGGCCTATAGGTTAACCTAGGTCGTGAGCCTAGACCTAGGACCACCCCAATTTGCACAACACTGAATTACCACTTTGCGAAATATCTTGGGTAATGACACATTTACCAATTCACTGTTCGCCATAAAATAACTTTAATTGCACTGACAAGGACGGCTACGCATTACAATAAACCAGTAATCATTGTTTACAAGAACGACAACCCAGACTTAACCTCAACCGGCGTCTGTTGCCAATCATTGAGGGTAGCCATCATGAGGCTTCTTTTCTCCGACTGGCTACCCAGCGATCAGCTGTTTCTTACGTCACGGGGTGAACAGCTGATTACCCCTATGTCGGGAAACCCCGTTGGAGGGGAAGGACTGGGCTCCTTTTCCCCTGAGGGGATTATTCGTTGACCAGCCGCCGAGACGGACACGACTCGAGACACGACACTCGACTCGACGACAGTCAAACAGGATACGGAGGTACGAATCCCTCGACATTTAAGTTTCGTTGTTTAACGTTTAACTTTACTAACACGTTTATCGAACCCGACTCGCGGGATTTTCCGATAGAGACGAAATTACAGACTTTTAGATGAATTCACGTCCTCACGAACATGTTCGAGGTTGTCGTGGGCGATCTTTACCGAATAGTCGAATAGTTTAATTCACGTTCTTGTCAGGCTTAGCCTTTCTCACCTTTACGAAGATACCGTATCATTAAATACTAGACGTTTTGGTCGCATTTTCTCAGCGCAGTAACTTAATTTTTCGTCCACTCCGTACTTGCACACTCACGTCGCGACAAGTTATGGAGCACGTGCTACGCCACGGTAACCCAATTAATAAACTATTAATTGGGTGACGCACTGAGCGGTTACGAACAACGTTCGGTTAGGCTTTACGCCTACGAATAAACCCCGGAAATATTTTAATTATATTTTTCACGATTTCCGTGGAGAGTCACGGGTCACGCTACGGCTTAAAGCCTAGCCCGTGGTAACCCAAAACGTGTTGGGTGAGCCTCTCGTTCATTGTAACCCTTTAGCAAGCGAGGGTGTGAACAGAGGCTAACGTTAGAACGATTTCTTCGCATGACTTAGTCGTTCCGTCGTTCTAGGCAAAATTATTTTATTTTACGAGAGCGAAGATGAAGCAACTCGTTCGTTGAACTGTATCGTTGCATCCGGTTGCTCTGAGCCCTGATTAAAGTAGTTGCGAGAGTTGCCCCACAATTATTTTTCCGAAATTATTTATAACGAACCCTGGAATTAGCTCCTTCTGAGCGATTCCGAGTCTTTCTCACGGTGGCGGATTTCTCGGGGTAGGAGATCACGTGGGTATTTCCCTTGATCCCCGAAAATTACGTCACATTTCTGGCGCCCGAACAGGGACTCGTTGAAAAGATATCCGAAAGTGATGAAATTCCCAAAGGTAACCGAGATTGTCACGACAACCGACTCGGTGACTACGAGGCCAAGCACCTTGCCATTCATGCATGCCCCGGCTACTGCTGCAGTCGTATGCGGCAGCCAAACGCTGACCACAACCACGACCACGACGACAACCTCCCAGTTAACCCCGGTAACCGTGGGTGAGCACGTGAGGTCGCCATTTGACAACTCACGTGTTGGGTGGATTCACGAGGTCAGCAAGGCCGAACTTGTCGCTGAGATGGCACGATTTGGCTTACGAACGGACGGCAATGTCGCTGAACTTCGCGAGCGGTTCCGCGAGTTTTGGAAAAATCTTTTGGGATCGATCGGCCACTTAGCCGCAAACGCCCCGGTGACCACCACTGAGACTTTCGTGACGGTACCGCAGCTCTCATACGCGGGTCTACCTGAGGCACAAACGGCAGCCGGTCTGCCGTTGACGTCTCAGAGCGTGCAGTGGCCCCCGCGACCGGTGGTTGACGAAACCGCTAGTGTCCGGGATATACTCGGTCTACCGCCGCACGAAGATTCGGAGATAGTGAAGAGGACACTGACTTCGCTCGTGAGGAATTCGGTGACCTTGGGTGAAGCCGTGACGATTAACCCGGCCTCGTCATACAACCCCTGGTCACTTCGATACGCGAACGGCCCCTTGGTACGATACTACGTTCAGCGGTCGCTATCGTGAACCGGCACCGCTCGTGGACTTGCCGGTGAGACCGACGCTGTTCGTGACCCAGGCACTGCGATATTCGGCCAATGCCACTGCGATTTCCGGCCCTTTCGGTACAACGGGGTACTTCGCGCCAACGTACCCGCCGGTTAGCCAGCCACTCTACTACGCTCCGTGCACGTCGGCAAATAACCCCTACGTCCGGGGTGGCCGGCCACCAAGCAACACCCTGTCGCTATGTGACCGGATCCGCAAATGGAACTTGCGTTTCGACGGCAAGAAAGACCCGGTCTCCTTCCTCGAAAGACTCGAGGAAATGATCGAGGCTTACGGAGTAACGCACGATGAGATGCTGAAAGCGATGCCCGAGCTGCTAACCGGATGGCTTTGCTTTGGTATCGGAATACGTTGAGCGCATGGCATTCGTTCGTGGATTTTAAGCGGTGCTTCGAGGCTCAGTTCCTGTCTATGGGCTATCGCCACAGCCTTGACGAGGAAATTCGAAAACGAACTCAGGTGACCACGAGCTGATCCACAGCTACGTGGTAGCGATCTCAACCCTGATTCGCCGGAGTGGAACCTTCTCGGAGCAAGGGAAGCTCGACCTCATATATTGTAATATGAGGCCCGAATACAAATTGATGGTCCGGCGGTCCGACTTTACCACGGTCGAAGAGTTGATGGCAAGGGCCGAAGACTACGAGGCCTACATGCGTAGCCGCCAGATCTTCCGCCCTCCACCGTCGCCATCGGTCGCTCTCGTTCCGGAAACCGCCTACCAAACCTCCAAGCGCAAGACTGACACATGCGATAGCGCGGCCGTCGATAAATGGAGCCGTGGGAACGAGGCTAAACCCGAGGTGCACGAAATTACAGACTGCTCGGACGAACCTGTCCGAGGTTGTCGTGGGCGATCTTTACCGAATAGTCTAACGCAACCTCAGGGTGGGGCCGTAACCAGCAGTCCGACGCTGGTGAGCGCCCAGCGCGTCGCTCTTCTCCGCCACGGGAGAACAAACGAACCGGATCTGCACGAGCTCCCAGATCCCCGGCACGCAGCCCAGACAGTAGCGGTCCAATCCGCTGGAACTGCAAAGAGGCAGGGCACCTGTTCCGTGACTGCCGGAAACCGAAGGTACTCCGGTGCTTTCGGTGCAAACGGGAGGGTGTGTCAACCCGCCTGTGCCGCTGCAGGTCGGGAAACGGGAGAAGGACTCAGTCGACCAGGAGGCCATCTGAGTCCAGCGCCCCGAAACGAAGAACAATCTCCGAGGAACGCGAGCGATGGACCCGCTGGCTCGGCGTCATAACAGGGTGTCTACCAGTCGGGAATTCGGGAAAATTCGGGAAAATGTCGGGGATTTTGTAAGGTCGGGAATAGTCGGGAAAAAGTAATGAATTTCAAATTTGGTCGGGAAATTTGAATTTGGCTATAAAACAAAACGAAATGACCGTTTTCTTCGTTATTGTCATCGTCTCGGCCGGCAAATCTCTCGAACGAATCGTGGCAGACAAATTTTTAGCTATATCATGACCAGAAAAGCTGTCGCTTATTCCGCTGCCGCAAGTTTCTCGGTCCTAATACAGGTGTAAAAACGCTCGCTCGTTTCGCGGCCGACAAGTCTCTCGCTCTTTACGCAGCCGACAAGTCTCGCTCTTAACGCGCCCGGCAAGTCTCGCTCTTTACGCGGCCAACAAGTATCTCGCTCTTTACGCGGCTGACAAGTATCTTGCTCTTTACGCGGCCGACAAGTCTCGCTCATTACGCGGCCGACAAGTCTCGCTCTTTACGCGGCCGACAAGTATCTCGCTCTTTACGCGGCCGAAAAGTCTCTCGCGCTTTACGCGGCCGACAAATATCTCGCTATTTACGCGGCCGACAAGTCTCTCGCTCTTTGCGAGCCCGACAAGTCTTGCTCTTTTACGCGGCCGACAAGTCTCTCTCTCTTTACGCGGCCGACAAGTCTCTCGCTCTTTACGGGGCCGACAAGTCTCGCTCTTTACGCGGCCGACAAGTCTCTCGCTTTTTACGCGGCCGACAAGTCTCGCTCTTTATGCGGCCGACAAGTATCTCGCTCTTTACGCGGCCGACAAGTCTCTCGCTCTTTACGCGGCCGACAAGTATCTCGTTAGTAATGCTACCTTAAAATCGTGTGCTCTTTTGTGGCTATCACATCTATTGGCCACATGAAGGCCAGAATATCTATAACCCGGCCGGCAAATTCCTTGGTCGTTTCAGGGTCAGCAAACCTCTCGGTCACATTGGGGCCGTCAGATATCTCACTCTCTTTGTGGCCGTCAAATCTGCCGCTCTTTTCGCGGCCATCACATCTTTCGCTTTTATTGGGGCCGGAAATCTTTCGCTTTTTTTGCGGCCGGCAAATCTCTTGGACGCATTTCGGCCGATGACTTCATCCCTCTTTTAGCGAGCGTTAGACCTCTAGGTCGTATTGCGGCCAGAAAATCGCTCACTCATTTTGGGACCAAAACATTTTAAGGTCGTCTCGTGGTAGACAAATGTTTTGCTCTTTTCGTGGTCGTCACATCTCTCGGTCGAATTGTGATAAGAAAATCGCTTGATCTTTTTGCGGACGGAATATCTAACATTTATACCGTAGCCGGCAAGATTTTCGGTCTCGTTGCGATCGGAAATCTTTCGCTTGTTTTGCGGCAGGTTAATCTATTGGTCGCATCGCGGCCGATGACCTTACTCATTTCGCGGCCATTAGACGACCTCGGTCATATTGCGGCCGGAAAGTCACTCCTTTTAGGAATGAAACATTTTTCAATCGATTCGCGGCAAACGAGTTCCTTGCTCTTTTAGTGGCCGTTATTGCGTTAAATCGCTATTTTTCGAGGCCAGAGATATTGTAATTTACAACATGGCTGGAAAATCTTTTGGACTTATTGCGGCCGGAAATCTTTTGCTTGTTTTTCGGTTGTCGGGTGGCTGATTGGTTCTTGATCGTATTGTGTCGCTTACTCTTTTCATAGTTGTTACATGATTCGGTCGTATTGTGGCCGGCAAATTTCGCTGTCGCATCGTGGCTGTCAAATCTCGGTCGTTTATACCACGGCCGGAAAATCTCTCGTTCTTTCCGCAGCCGGAAATCTCGGTCGCATTACGGCTAGCAAATATATTGGACTTATCACAGTCATCTTGCTCATCTTTTGGCGATCTTTCGCTTGCATTGTAGCCGTCTAAATGTATTTCTTTACAAATATCGTTCTCAATATTCGTTATATGAGTTAATGGTCATGTTTCCAATGGTCGGGAATTTTTTGAATTTGTCGGGAAAAGTCGGGAAAAAGTCGGGAATTTCATATATGAAATTTGGTAGACACCCTGCATAAGAACGTCCACCGGCGGAGTCAGGAATACCCAGGCCACCGACGACCGACCTTTCGTGGACGTTTCCCTCTCCGGCACAGTATTCAGAGCCCTCGTCGATACCGGCTCTGCCGTTAACCTGATTGGGGATCAGGTGGTGCAGCACTTAAGTCCACACGGCATCGTACCACACGAGAGGAAGGTGGACCTGAGGATGGCTAACGGTGCCAGCTCCCACGTGACGGATCAGTATTGCATTGAAGGCGTAATCGCCGGGCAATATCTGACGTGGGAAGCGCTTTACGTTCCTGGCCTCGCGACGGACATGGTTTTGGGCATGGGGTGTGTTACGGACGTCAACCTCATCCAATTCCATCCGGAGGTTGAACGTTCCTCGGGGCTAGACGAAGAGCCCTTTCGAGCGGTGAGTGCCCTGAGCACGTTAACCGCTGACGAGGACACGAGGCTTGCTGAGTTCCTTGGACACGAGTTGCCGTTGTTCGACGCTGTTGAGGGACAAACTACATTGGCGGAGCACACGATCCGCTTGAAGGAAAACGTGGTCCCGATGAAACAGCGACATTAACCGAGGAACCCTGCCAAGTAAGCCATTCTACGATCGAACGATGTAGTCGTTGACCCCTGGCGCTCCCGACGGTTGTAACCCCAAGTATAAACCCTTTTTTTTACTGTTTTTTTGTTGAAGTGGGTAGGGGGTGTAAGGTGCCTTTTTGGAGGGGGGGGGTAAAAGTAAACGACTACACTGGTAAACAGACGCTACTTCCTTGAGTTGTTTTCGTTTTGATGGTGGTACTGCGCCAAAATAACAAAAAAAACAAAAACAAATAAATCTGAGACTCCCGCCCATAAACAGAAGGCTTGCACTTCTCTTGGGTGTGAATTATTTCTCTTTACTAACTATGTACAAATTTCTTTTGAACAAACTAAATTTTTATGATAATTAATGTATTATATATATTTGTTAAATTTACAGTGTTTGTTCATGAACTTTGTTTAATTTGTATATTTTGAAGAGAAATAAAGATTATTATTATTATTATTATTATTATTATTATATTGCTCGACTCACCCGTACGTCTGGGCCACTTCAGGCCTATAGGTTAACCTAGGTCGTGAGCCTAGACCTAGGACCACTCCAATTTGCACAACACAGAATTACCACTTTGCGAAATATCTTGGGTAATGACACATTTACCAATTCACTGTTCGCCATAAAATAACTTTAATTGCACTGACAAGGACGGCTACGCATTACAATAAACCAGTAATCACTGTTTACAAGAACGACAACCCAGACTTAACCTCAACCGGCGTCTGTTGACAATCATTGAGGGTAGCCATCTTGAGGCTTCTTTTCTCCGACTGGCTACCCAGCGATCAGCTGTTTCTTACGTCACGGGGTGAACAGCTGATTACCCCTACGTCGGGAAACCCCGTTGGAGGGGAAGGACTGGGCTCCTTTTCCCCTGAGAGGATTATTCGTTGACCAGCCGCCGAGACGGACATGACTCAAGACACGACACTCGACTCGACGACAGTCAAACATGATATGGAGGTACGAGTCCCTCGCCATTTAAGTTTCATTGCTTAACGTTTAACTTTACTAACACGTTTATCGAACCCGACTCGCGGGATTTTCCGATAGAGACGAAATTACAGACTTTTAGACGAATTCACGTCCTCACGAACATGTTCGAGGTTGTCGTGGGCGATCTTTACCGAATAGTCGAATAGTTTAATTCACGTTCTTGTCAGGCTTAGCCTTTCTCACCTTTACGAAGATACCGTATCATTAAATACTAGACGTTTTGGTCGCATTTTCTCAGCGCAGTAACTTAATTTTTCGTCCACTCCGTACTTGCACACTCACGTCGCGACAAGTTATGGAGCACGTGCTACGCCACAGTAACCCAATTAATAAACTATTATTTGGGTGACGCACTGAGCAGTTACGAACAACGTTCGTTAGGCCTTACGCCTACGAATAAACCCCGGAAAGATTTTAATTATATTTTTCACGATTTCCGTGGAGAGTCACGGGTCACGCTACGGCTTTAAGCCTAGCCCGTGGTAACCCAAAACGTGTTGGGTGAGCCTCTCGTTCATTGTGACCCTTTAGCAAGCGAGGGTGTGAACAGAGGCTAACGTTAGAACGATTTCTTCGCATGACTTAGTCGTTCCGTCGTTCTAGGCAAAATTATTTTATTTTACGAGAGCGAGGATGAAGCAACTCGTTCGTTGAACTGTATCGTTGCATCCGGTTGCTCTGAGCCCTGAGTAAAGTAGTTGCGAGAGTTGCCCCAAGATTATTTTTCCGAAATGATTTATAACGAACCCTGGAATTAGCTCCTTCTGAGCGATTCCGAGTCTTTCTCACGGTGACGGATTTCTCGGGGTAGGAGATCACGTGGGTATTTCCTTTGACCCCCGAAAATTACGTCACATCTTCCACTACCAAACATAGAACTAAATCAAATTTTGATCTTAGTTACGTATGCAACTGACAATGTGCAACTGACAATCTAAAAGATTCCGAAAATTTATTTTTGTCCATAGTCAGAAGGTTTGGAAACAACTTCTGATAGCATCCTCCATCCGTTTTACTGATGAACACGGGATGATCGCTTTCCTAATAGTCACTAATAAATTAATAATACTTTCTACCTTCAATTACTCATTTACCATCTATTCAAAAATTGGTACTTCATCCTCTTTACGAGAGGACATCATTTTAGCGACAAAACACAGACTAGCTTAAGTCGCAGACGCTAGCGTCTGCATTAAGTGTGGTAAAGTAGTCCCGCGATGGTCGCACGGTGTCTGATACTACAGCCACTCCTTGCAAAACTGATCTCTAAATTGGACAAAAATGTTTTCAGTATGATTACGGTAATTATTAATAAATTTGTTTATTCATATGTTCAAACAAAACAAATTCTCAGCAAATATACGATATGTATTGTTATTAGGCTATTAAAACTTAACTTAAAATTAAAGTTTTTCACTTTTTTCTTTACCGGGGCCAGTCGGGAAGGGGTGCAGCTGGTGCCCCCTACTTTGTTGCGGCCGGGGCAGGTGCCCCTGCTGCCCCCCCCCCCCTAGACCCATCTCTGGTTGTATAAAACCACAACCAGAAAACACCGGAAAATCGGAAAACCCCGAAACAATTTTAGTCTTGAAAGTAGGTCACGTGGGTACTAAAATTAACTGGGAGATCAAGCTGAATAAGAATATGCAAGCGAAACATATCCGTTCCTGATATGTTCCGTTCCGGATATGCAAGCTGAACATATGAGTTGCGGTGATCTCTGTTTTCTGGAGTTAAACGTTAGATTATGTTTGGTTAGGTTAAGGGAAATATTGTTATGATTACATTGAAAACATAGAGCGATTTAATGAAACAAAACTACCACCCCTTGAATGTTTCTATAACTAACAGACTATCAGATACGCATATAACCGAGAAAGAATACCAACATGCCTAAAATGTATAGAAAACATTTAGTAAGTTGAATAATCTAGTGTCAGTATCACAACTTTTCGTCAGCCCCTTTGGTAAATATGCATTTTCCAGTACCGGTCTCAAAAACAAAATTTTTTTCCAAAATGTAGGAAATTTTACTACGCTGATTTCAGAAATGATCGTTTTTTTCCGGCAGTCACAGCCGGAAAACCCTGGAAAATTGGAAAAATGAAAAAAAAATTTCAAAATGGGTCATGCGGGTACTCAAATCAAGCAGGAGAGCGAGTAGAACAAGAATATGCAAGAATTTTTATGAAGATCCTATGAGTACTAGCACATTTACCGCTGGAAAAGCGTCGGAAAACTGTTGGAAAAGTTGAAAAAAAATTGTCTAAAATATATCATGTGGGTGCTCCAAAATATATCATGTGCAGTTCCATCTAAGGAGAATTACAAGCTGAATAAGAATATGTAAAAAGTTTTAGGATATAACATACAGTAACGTAGATAAAGCAAAAAACATCGGACAATTGTAAAAATACTTATGGTTTGACTAGTTAGGGTTATATTTATATATATATTTCATTGGATTATGTTGGATTACGAATTGTCATGTTTTTGTAGGTTGATAAAGGTCAGGTTTGGTTAAGTTAGGTTACGGTATGTTACGTTACGTTATATTAGATTATGTTAGGATTAGATTATATCCATTGATTTAGCTAAGGATAAGGTTCATGGGATTGTAACATGACTATTAGAACACAATCAAACATTACCAAACTAATATCAAATCTGTATTACTCTACTTAACCTAAAATAACCTAACCTAACCTATCAAAACTTAACTTTATCCATTACTTATCGACCCAATATGTTCTAACTCTACATAAACTATGTAGAGCCTTAGATTAACTACCAAATCTGATCCAAAATACCTAACCTAATCCTAAATAGACCATCATAGAGGGTTTTCCCTGATATCCGGGGCTTTCCTGGTCATAACTCCATTAATATCCATCAGATGTTGAAAAGTCTTGCATATTCTTATTCAGCTTGATCTCCCGGTTAATTTGAGTACCCACGTGACCTACTTTCAAGACTAAAATTGTTTCGGGGTTTTCCGATTTTCCGGTGTTTTCTGGCCGTGACCGCCGAAAAAAATGATCATTTCCGGAATCAGCGTCAAATTTCTAACATCTTGAAAAAAAAATTGTTTTCGAGACCTGTACTGGAAAATGCATATTTACCACACTTTTTATTTAGAATGATTTATCAAGGATATTAAGTGGAGTGATACTAAGACAGAAAGTAGTAACTGGCTGACTCAAAGTCTAAAAGCAGTGCCTAGTGTAGTTAGGCCTAATGTTTTCTGCTCTAGTCAACGATCACAAAATAAAATAGACGCGGCAGTTGCTCCGGCGAGTGTGTCGTTCTAGAGGCAGCGTTTGCCTACCAATAGGCGCAAAAGCTGCAATCGGCTCGACAATCGACGGGCAGCCATTCAGCTTGAACGTGGGCAGCCGTTCAGTGCCTCTTCGCACTGTCCAACCGACACTTTTTAAATCACTTTTTTTATTTATTTTGATTTGAAAAGTACGGACCAGTAATAAAGGCATATCTTGATGTACAACCTATCACAGATGAAGAAATATTTCGATTTAAAGTTCAAAAGTACACTAAGTTTTTTCTATTTGAAGATTGACAAACAAGGATCCAATTTACAACCAATTTATAACAGATTAAAACATGTCTACAGTTATCATTAGAGTTTAACAATTATTTTATTAAATTGCATCTCATTAACGGGTTACAAAACTAGGATGGTATTGAGCTGGGAGTAATTTTGTAATGTTTACTGCTGCACATTTTTACTGTGTTGAGTATTACCATAGAAAAATAAACAGGAACAGAAGCGCCACGCAATGTTAATATTTGTAATAATTTTTTGGTTAAAAAACCGGCCAGATCATAGATGGCGCTGCTAGTCGAACCGGCCAAGCAGCGTTGCCACGCTGAGCGCTCTGGCCGGCTGGCTGGCCGACTCAGCCGGCCAGGGAGAAATTCCCTCGTCGCGCCGCACCAGGGCGCCGCACAGTGGTCCAGGCATACTTTTCAATGATAGAATCAACATATGTGAAATTAATAGTCAGAAAAATACTAATGACAAATATCTCTTTCAAGTATTATTGGTAATTATATGACTCAAAGGCAAATTAAATTGCTTGTTTACGTTACTAACTTACTTGTTATTGTAATTTTTTAACTGTTGTTTATGCTATTTATATCGTGACAACTCATGATTATCGTTACATTTAATTAATTAAGATTTGAGAATATAAATTAATTTACCATAAACTAAACTGTGATAAAAAAAAATTTAATTAAAAATAATTTTAAACTAAAATATCCGACCCATCATTCGCACATATCCCTCATTACATGAATTGATACTACAAACATTTAGCAATTCAATAGCTTTTGTCAAAAGTGTTTTCCTATCTCTCTTGGAATGTTTCCTCAAATTGCTTATGAATAAGTCTGATGACACTGGAGATGGTGAAAAATGTCTGCCATGGTTTTTTCGCGAGCGTTTTCATACGTCCACAGATAACGTACAGATGCCTGTACATCTTTACGCACAAATAACGTATTTCCCGGAAATTTTTGAAAAATTTGGAGCAAAATGGTTGATTCTAGTTAATTTTTGCACTAAAAATTAACTTCAAGCAGACCTATTTTGTAACCAGATTATGAGCCAAACTAATACATTTTTAAGTAAATATATTATGAGCTAAATTTTTCTTTTTGAATAAACTTGTGACTTGGCAAAAATTTATGAATGTTTTAAAGCAAAATTTTAAGTTTCAACGATTCGGAAAAAAACTATTTTTTATTTTTGTATAGTGACAATACAATTTTTATCATGGGAAATTTAGAGCTGTAAATAAATTTTTAATGAGGATAATGATTCATTACTTGAAACAATACTGAAAATCAATTTTAATTCAAAGGAAAATACAAATGAATTTTATGGAAATGGAACATAACATAAAAACAAAATTACATTAGCAGCCTGCGTCACTTCGTGTCTTTAAAATAACATGAGAACCACACTGCGATACGTCCGCTCCGCTTGAACTCTGACTCATCACTGATAAGTATCATTTTTCTTTATTCATTTAAAAATGGCGGCCATTTTCTTCAAAAATGTTGGTATATACGGAATACCCTCTATCTCGAAAACCACAAAACATATTTATGTTCTGTTTTAAATTATTAATCCTCTTATTACACACAGCTTTAATTTGATATACAACATGCCAAAATTTATATAATAAAAGTTTTTGGCAATACATCTTATTTTGTTTTAACGCTGGTAGCTTTGAAAACCAAAATATTTAAATGGCAGCATATGTAAATAGCACATCATTTTAGAGGTCTTGCAAATACCAACAACTTTTTAACTTAAACCTACCTCCTATCTTTAGTGGTTTTGTAGTTATAAGCAAAAAACTCCATTTTACTATATAAAGCCCATGTTAAAAGTGTAGTCTTTAGGACATTTAAATTTGCATCCATTAAACTTAAGTACTGCACATTTAACATGGGCTTTATACGATAAAGTGGAGCTTTTTTGCTTATGTCTACAAAAGCACCAGATATTAGCTAGGTGTAAATTGAAAAGTTGTTGGTCTTTGCAAGACCTGTAAAATGGTATGGTATTTGACATATGCTGCCATTAACATTTTTTTTTTTACTTTCAGGGCTACCAGCACTAAAACAAAATAAAATGTACCGTCAAAAACTTTTATTTTCTAAATGTTGGAATGTCGTATATCAAATTAAAGCTGAGTTTACGGTGATTAATAATTTTTAAACAGAACAAAAATGTGTTTTAGTTCTCTAGATACAAGGTATTCCGTAAATACGAAAATTGTTCACGAAAATGGCCGCCATTTTGTAATAAATAAAGATAAATACGTTCTGTTTTCACGGAATTGTTCGTCATGTTTACAGCTTTAAAATTATGCATAACATGACATATGTTTACATTTGAAAAATTCTGAGATTCGAATCCATGACCTCCGGTTTTTGGAATATCCTGTATTTCAAAAAGGTTAAAATATGTTTACTTTGTTCCTTTTTGTATGAATTAGTGGGAAAAGATTTTGTTTCGTCTTTCTTGGTCAAGCCGTTTGTCTACAATCTGTTGTGGACGGCTTAGAAGATTCACTCTGTATATATGTTCGTTGGGTGGAAACACCCATATATATTCGACAGCTAGTTAAAACAGACAGCTTCAGTTAGCTCTGTCTGTTGAGTAATGAACGGCACGGAAGAAGAGCGCGGGTCAGGTTGAGGTTGGCAGCGAGGCAGTGATAAGCTGGCGCGGGGAGGAAGGCTGCCTCCTTGTGGGAAATTGGGAATCCCGCGCTGCCCGATATGGCAACAAGGCTCGCCGTAACCCTGACTTAGACTCCGCACCAGCCCCTACATTTTGGATAATACCACGTCCTAGCGCGAACGCTTTTTCCCTATCCCGTGGCGCTTCTGTTCCTGTTTATTTTTCTATGATATTACAAGTTACTTTATGATATGCGCTTAATAATATTTTAAAATATTATTTGTAAATCAGATTGATTAGTTTGCTTGTTGTATATTTGAAATAAGTCAATAATTAATATTGATAATTGATATAATTTTTTACCTTGAAATTTGATAGCCTATTAATAATAAATAAACTATTACCAACGGTTTTTAAAATTTTTTATTAACAAAAATAACAAATTAAAACTAAACGTAGGCCTATATACTTAAAAATTGTTAAAACAAAGTGGGCAGCAGTGCGGATCGAGCTTTAATGCTTTTAACCATAACTTTTACATGCTGTAAAAACTAAACGATTCGGGATAATTTTCCAAAAAAGTAAGCTTTATGCGATTTAACTATTTGGCTCAAACTTTTACGCTGTCACTTTGTCTCTGACCAAAAAACAAAAAAAATTGCAGCAGGACAACTTTTCCATGTCACAAAATGAATTTATGTATCAAACCCTACAGTTAATCATTTATTTTAGTTATAAGGTGCAGTTTATGTCAAAACTCTCTGTACCATTATTTGCCCACATTGATTACCTATGAGTGTGTAAAATATAAAAACGATCTGTGATTTGCAAGTGCTCCAAACATCAGTGTATTTGAACCTCGCACATCAAAAAGTTAACGTCGTTTCCGAGCGGCATAGATGAGTAAGACTCGAGCTCAATTATATTCGTTCTCTTTAACCTGCTGTAAAAACTAAACTTCTTGAGCTAATTTTTTGAAAAAAATATTTTTGATAGAATTCAACTTATTGGCTCAAACTTTTACGCTTATACTTTTTCTCTGACCAAGAAACAAAAAAGTTTCCAGCCGACTAACTTTTTCATGTAAATTCATTGTTTTTCATTTAAATTTGTATACGAAGTTCTAATTTCAATAATAATTATTTTAATAACCAAACGATTTTTATAATTAATAAATTTCATACCGTTATCTGCCTACACTAATGACCTTTCAGGAAGTAAAATATCAAATTTATCTGAGTACATTAAAGGTTCCAAACGACGTTGCATTTGAAATGTGCGCATCACAGTTTTATCGTAATTTCTCCGCGGTTTCCGATCCATTGGTAGGCAAACGCCTGACGGACTTGCCTCACTTCTCATAATGTACCTGTATAGGCAATGTCCAGTCTATTTTACTCTGCTGTCGCTGGCTCGAGTACATGTCACTTATGGCCTTTTGCCTTGGTAGTTATGCTGTTACCATGTAGATACTGTTTGACAGCTCTGTTAAATCTAAAATACTATTGTAGATACGACTTTTCAAGCTATTTAAGTCACTTAAAACAACAGTTTTCCAAACACATCTCACTTTGTCCCATGCATGCATCATCAGGGTGTCTACCAGTCGGGAATTCGGGAAAATTCGGGAAAATGTCGGGGATTTTGTAAGGTCGGGAATAGTCGGGAAAAAGTAATGAATTTCAAATTTGGTCGGGAAATTTGAATTTGGCTATAAAACAAAACGAAATGACCGTTTTCTTCGTTATTGTCATCGTCTCGGCCGGCAAATCTCTCGAACGAATCGTGGCAGACAAATTTTTAGCTATATCATGACCAGAAAAGCTGTCGCTTATTCCGCTGCCGCAAGTTTCTCGGTCCTAATACAGGTGTAAAAACGCTCGCTCGTTTCGCGGCCGACAAGTCTCTCGCTCTTTACGCAGCCGACAAGTCTCGCTCTTAACGCGCCCGGCAAGTCTCGCTCTTTACGCGGCCAACAAGTATCTCGCTCTTTACGCGGCTGACAAGTATCTTGCTCTTTACGCGGCCGACAAGTCTCGCTCATTACGCGGCCGACAAGTCTCGCTCTTTACGCGGCCGACAAGTATCTCGCTCTTTACGCGGCCGAAAAGTCTCTCGCGCTTTACGCGGCCGACAAATATCTCGCTATTTACGCGGCCGACAAGTCTCTCGCTCTTTGCGAGCCCGACAAGTCTTGCTCTTTTACGCGGCCGACAAGTCTCTCTCTCTTTACGCGGCCGACAAGTCTCTCGCTCTTTACGGGGCCGACAAGTCTCGCTCTTTACGCGGCCGACAAGTCTCTCTCGCTTTTTACGCGGCCGACAAGTCTCGCTCTTTATGCGGCCGACAAGTATCTCGCTCTTTACGCGGCCGACAAGTCTCTCGCTCTTTACGCGGCCGACAAGTATCTTGTTAGTAATGCTACCTTAAAATCGTGTGCTCTTTTCGTGGCTATCACATCTATTGGCCACATGAAGGCCAGAATATCTATAACCCGGCCGGCAAATTCCTTGGTCGTTTCAGGGTCAGCAAACCTCTCGGTCACATTGGGGCCGTCAGATATCTCACTCTCTTTGTGGCCGTCAAATCTGCCGCTCTTTTCGCGGCCATCACATCTTTCGCTTTTATTGGGGCCGGAAATCTTTCGCTTTTTTTGCGGCCGGCAAATCTCTTGGACGCATTTCGGCCGATGACTTCATCCCTCTTTTAGCGAGCGTTAGACCTCTAGGTCGTATTGCGGCCAGAAAATCGCTCACTCATTTTGGGACCAAAACATTTTAAGGTCGTCTCGTGGTAGACAAATGTTTTGCTCTTTTCGTGGTCGTCACATCTCTCGGTCGAATTGCGATAAGAAAATCGCTTGATCTTTTTGCGGACGGAATATCTAACATTTATACCGTAGCCGGCAAGATTTTCGGTCTCGTTGCGATCGGAAATCTTTCGCTTGTTTTGCGGCAGGTTAATCTATTGGTCGCATCGCGGCCATTAGACGACCTCGGTCATATTGCGGCCGGAAAGTCACTCCTTTTAGGAATGAAACATTTTTCAATTGATTCGCGGCAAACGAGTTCCTTGCTCTTTTAGTGGCCGTTATTGCGTTAAATCGCTATTTTTCGAGGCCAGAGATATTGTAATTTACAACATGGCTGGAAAATCTTTTGGACTTATTGCGGCCGGAAATCTTTTGCTTGTTTTTCGGTTGTCGGGTGGCTGATTGGTTCTTGATCGTATTGTGTCGCTTACTCTTTTCATAGTTGTTACATGATTCGGTCGTATTGTGGCCGGCAAATTTCGCTGTCGCATCGTGGCTGTCAAATCTCGGTCGTTTATACCACGGCCGGAAAATCTCTCGTTCTTTCCGCAGCCGGAAATCTCGGTCGCATTACGGCTAGCAAATATATTGGACTTATCACAGTCATCTTGCTCATCTTTTGGCGATCTTTCGCTTGCATTGTAGCCGTCTAAATGTATTTCTTTACAAATATCGTTCTCAATATTCGTTATATGAGTTAATGGTCATGTTTCCAATGGTCGGGAATTTTTTGAATTTGTCGGGAAAAGTCGGGAAAAAGTCGGGAATTTCATATATGAAATTTGGTAGACACCCTGATCATAAAAAGTGTTAATTTTTTTCTGCTGACTTAAAAAATAGTATTATTGTCATTAGAGTTATTGTGCAATGGTACTTTGTTAATGTTTATCAAAATTAAGTGTACCGTATTTTTGTTTTAAATATATGTTGTTGTAAAAGACTCTGTCCTATGCATCATTTATAAATTATTGATTTATATTACACAAAACTTTATTCTGTTTCAAATGGATAGAATCTGCACTATGTAATAAACTTCACCTGCATGAATAAAAAAATATGAATTATTATTTTTGTAATGTTTACAAGTCTAGAGAGTGTCTGAGTGTTCCGTGTATCACATAAAGAATCGCCCATTATTTATTTTTTAGTTAATTTACTTGTAAAGAAAACCTTTTAAAAACCTTCTGACATGTTCATTTCAATGTGTATTTACTAAATCTAGATCCCTACTGAATATTCATTTAAAGAAATGGTAAAGCAAGCAACCAGAAACTTTTGTCCCCTACATCACGATGTATTAGAATTTTTAAATATATTTGACATACCAAAATATGAATTTTTTAAACAAAAATTTTCAACTAAAACCATTTTAAATAATAAATTGAAAATTGTCAAGTCAAAGATTTATTACGTAAATCACATACTGTAAAAAAATGCATCTGCCTTACTTAGGAAACTCAGCGCTTTGTCTGAGTCCCGTGCATCACAGTCACATTTCTAATGATAACTTATTTACACATGAAAATTAATTTGTATTTAAATGGATAGAATCTGCAGGATGAAATGCACTAAGAAAAGTATTAATTTATATTTTGTATTATTTACAAGTGTATAGAGTGTCTGAATGTTCCTACACCTGAGTAATGCTGAGTAATCTGAGTGTGAGATTGATTCCTACACCCTAGAGTAATGCAAAAGTAATTTTTTCAGTCTACAGTTTTATCAAAAATTGAGTGTTGCAATGAGACAGTGTGACTTAAAATTGAGAGGGACATATTTTAAATAGTGATTTTTATCAACTGAATTATTAATCGTGATCAATTGATGAACTATTAATTAAAAACACATTAATATTGTTTTGTGTCAAGTGAACTATAGCAATGTAGCTACCAGCACTTACCTGGAAATAGCAGTTAAAGCACAATCAAATAATATTTTATGTCAAGACAGTAAGATAAGTAAATATATGAAGAGCCTGTTTTTACATTTTATTTCAAAACAAAAATTAAATTTATAAGTAAAAAAGGAACTATTTTTAAGCACAGCAGAGTTGACAGTTTTGCACAAACTTGCAAACATCTCAGCTTGCTGACTGACAGCACTCGGCAGTGAATTCCACTGAGCTAACTGATGATTACTAATAAGTAACCCTTGCACTATATAGAGGTTGAGTCATTATCAAGTACCAGGGCTGGTTTGTTGTGTTATTATCTAAGACCTACAATAAATAGCTTGTCAGTCAGTATGTATGTTTTACTCCCACTTAATAATGTTGGAAGTATTTAATTTTTAATAGAAAAACTGCAGTTTAAAATAATAATTAATACACAAAGCAATTATTATTACAGAAAATAATTATTACTACGCAAAACAAACCTAGTATCATAATGACTTCACCATTGATGAAAAATAATAAAATAACGGAGTTTAAAATTAATTACTTAGTATTTGCTAAGATTCGAGGGTTCCCTGCCTGGCCAGCCAAAATAAAAAATATTGACAAAGAAACATATAAGCTTATAGTTAAATATGAAATTTCCTTTTTCGGAACCAATGAAACTGCTTCTGTAAGAGCAGCAGATTTGTACCACTATCCACAGTTTAAACATAAATACACTCTAGAATCAGTTGCAATGAAGCACCAGAATGTCTATAAAAATGCACTCTCTGAAATTGCTTTAGCTTGGCAAAGTTCAGTGAAACATTCTCCAAAAATGAAGCAACATAATGAAGACAGCTCCATATCAACATAAAACGGCTCCATCTGATATGAAAATCCAAAATGCAAGCGATGATGATATTATAATAAATAAAGGTGACATTGCTTCTCCAATATATCCTGGAAAAAATCCTGATAACACTAACCTTGATATTAACCCTGTGACTAACTCATCCTCAGCCAAACACACTGAAGTAACCTATGTCTCATGCGCCACTCAGACAATGATAAATGTTGGGGAAATTTTAAAAATACTTGATGTGAGGGAATGGAACTACTATAGACCCCCCCTGACTGCTTTTCGACCTTTGACCCCTGGGATTCCCTACTAACCTAACTTTGTTCTACCTGGACTAGCCTGACCGTTGACGTTGAGATATTTTCCAACCTCTGCGTGTCATTATCTGACTTTTGACCCCCACCCCCCGTTACAGTATTACCAACCTAATTGTTACTTGGTATTGTCATCTTAGGCTCTTTAATATGTTTTAATATGATTACGTCACGCTCCCACCGCCTCCTTTTTTCTAATGTTGCCTACCTAAGCCATTGTATTACGTCACGCTGTTACCTTTTGCCCGGTGTTGCCAGCTTATGTAACACATTTTATTAAGTAACGCAGCCCCTGTGTTGCCAGCTCATGTAACGTATTTTATTACATCAAGCTGCCACCTTTCGCCCCTTTTTGCCATGTCACGTCTTTTATTACGTCACATAACTTCTTCCCCCCCCCTCCCCACAGAGTTACGATTTATTGAGTAAGTATAGAATAAATAGATCAAAGTTCAGTAATATTCTTTATTTGCGGCTTATGTATACATATTTTACATCGTCGGAAGGAAATATTTTTGTTCTGAAACGAAATTCATCTGGTGTATCTTGCTTTAGATCCATAAGAAGGTATCCATGAGGTTCTGATGTCGCATCGGTGTAGGCTTCTTGTAGAAATCGGGGGTTGTCAGGCCATATCTGCTGTGCGAGATGACGAATCTGAGCTTTGTCTCGAGGGTTCTTGAAGCACACTATGTAATGAGCGTTTAACGAAATGTCCCGTTGCCCTTTTCCTTGGTGAAATATATTTTGTGTTATATAAAACACGCTGATATTGCAATGATGGCAACCTTTTGTAAATAAATCCACCACTTTTTGGTCAGTTTGGTTCATCATGTCGTCGATAACAACCAGTCTAGGTGTGGCAGTATCTTCTAAATCCTCAATGTCGGGTAGTCCTGATTTAAAACAAATAGGAACATCCATATCGGCTGGTTTACAAGCACCGTAAAACCAATAAATATGTGGAAAATGAGTGTCACACATTTCTTCCATACTGACTATAAAGTCTTAAACGAACCGCGTCTTCCCGGCCATACTGGGACCGCTGACAATGGCCGAAAAAGGATGTTTCCACCTAGGATCCATACTGAAGACTGTCAGAGTTTGGCAAGACATTCGTCTTATATAGTTTCTTACCAATCAAACAAACAAAAATAAAAAAGCCAATCTAAGATCTTTAGGCCTACTAAATTTTTTACAAACTGATATGTATATAAATGTATAAACGTTTCGAAATTTCATTCGGTTGTTGATATCGAAAGGAAATAACGTTATTTTATTGCTTTAACGCGGGATCTTGTTGGAACACGATTCGATATTTCACTCGGTTGCTCCATTCGATTATTGATATCGAAAGGAAATATCGACATTTAATCGCTTTAACATTGGGTCTTATGGGAGAAAGTTTCGATGTTTCATTCGATTATTCCATTTGGCTGTTGATATCAAAAGGTAATATCGATATATAATTGCTTTAACATTAGGTCTTATGGGAAAACGATTCAATATTTCATTCGATTGTTTCATTCGGTTGTCGATATCGATAGGAAATATCGATATTTAATCGCTTTAACATTGGCTCTTAAGGGGAACATTAGGTCTTAAGGAAAAACGATTCGATATTTCATTCGATTGTTTCATTCGGTTGTTGATATCAAAAGGAAATATCGATATTTTATTGCTTTAACATTGGGTCTTATGGGAACCGATTCGATATTTCATTCGATTGTTCTATTCGGTTGTCAATATCAAAAGGAAATATCGATATTTAATCGCTTTAACATTGGCTCTTATAGGGAAACGATTAGATATTTCATTCAATTATTCCATTCGGTTTTTTATATCGAAATTGAATATCGATATTTTTTGCCTTAACATTGGGGCTTATGGGAAACCGATACGATAGTTCATTCGGTTGTTCCATTCGGTTATTCCATTCGGTTGTTGTTCGATTCGATATGATCCGATACTTTGCATAAATACCGGACCGCCGCGGACCGCCGCTCATTCGCTCTCGAGCTCTCCTAGCGTCAACATCGTCTTCCGACATGTCCACGTCATCTTCACCATCTTCTTCCAGTATGGATGATCAACATTCCTTTTCAGGACTTCAACCCCCTACCCGGGATGTGGCAGATCTCGGGGACGGGGTTGACCAACAGCCCTTTTTAGGGCTACAACTCTCCTCCCAAGATGTGGCAGATCTTGTGGAGGGAGTTGACTTTTCTCAGCCTGTGTTAGAGGGTGAAAGCTTTCGTCCACCACTCCGAATGGATGTGGTTCCTGTTCCGTCTACCTCCCGTTTTATGCCTGGCCCAGCCCTTACCTGTTCCATGCCTCGTCTTGGCAGTCCTGATCCTCTACCCTTATGGTTGATTCTAACCCTACTACTCCTTCACCCCCACCACCTAACTTCCAAATCATTGGTGAACGATCGCGTCAGTACCGCAACTTTGAGGTATTGGCACGTGAAGTCACCGTCCTCATCGATCCTCCCCAACCTGAAGATAATCCCTATACCTGGCTACGAGATACATTCACTGGACTGACCAACCACCTCCTCGACCATACCATTGCCCCCCATGACCGCATCGGTTTCACCTTCCATAGCCCTGCCCGAGTAAACCAAAAGGCTATTGGCCTCAGTGTACGCCGGATGGACCAGTTCTCCGTCGACGTTTTACTTCAGCTGCTAGAACGATGCATCCAAAGCAACGAAGAATTCATTATCGCCGGACCTCTTCGAGTAGTTTTTCTTCACGTCCGAGTTCCGATGGGTGGAGTTCGTAACGAACGGATCGACTACACCTCAGACTTCCACACGTTCTGCAAGAAGAAACAGGGTATTGTTACTATCAAAAATAATAATGATAATTTTTGTCTGGCTCGTGCCCTAGTTGTTGCTATCGCCTTCCTGAAGAAAGATGAGTCACCTGAAGCTGTTTCTGACTACAACAAGATTTGTTTTTCTGGGCGCTACGGACATAGAGGGTTACAGTTTGTTCTGGCTCAACGTTTGTGCAACGATGCCCATGTTGATTTGACTACACATGGAGGAGGAATTGAAGAGCTACGTCTCTTCCAACAACACTTGAAAGACTACTGCATCACAGTATTCACCGACAGAAGAGGCAAGACAACCATGTTTGAAGGCCCCATAGGTACTCCAGACCATCCAAGAAAACATATCGACCTGATTTACGGCGAGAGGCACTACAATGTCATCACCTCCATTACTGGCGCATTCACCGCCAAGACGTACTGTCGACCATGCAAATATGCAGATTCCAACAATGTTACACGACATCGATGCCCCACAAAATGCCCAGCTTGTATACAGATAGGGCTGTGCGAAGACTCAGAAAGAGTAAAGTGCGATTTGTGCAATCGCTCTTTTTTCGGGCAAGATTGTTTCAACCGCCACGTCTTACCATCTTTTGGTAACGACTCTGCTTGCCAAATTTTGAAAAAGTGCAACAGCTGTCTGCATACTTACAGTCTTGCTCAGAAGAAACGGATTCATGTATGTGGGGAATCTCTATGCACTATTTGTGACAAATATGTTCCACCAAACCACCTCTGCTATGTTCAACCGGCCAAGTCCTTCAACACAAAGAAGCCATTCCTCTTCGTCTTTTTTGACTTTGAATGTACACAAGAGACCCCTGTTCCCGGCAAACTCGACACTTTTGAGCACGTCCACAACCTATGCATTTCGGAACAAGTATGTCCCAGCTGTATAGGTGTTTTGGAATCAGATCATATTTGTAATTTTTGTGGACAGCGTTGCCACATATTCGAGGGCAATGAAACTGTTAAGGATTTCGTTGCGTATCTTGCCGAGCCACGTCCACAGTTCAAGGATGTTATTGTCATTGCTCATAATTTTAAAGCATATGGCGGTCAGTTTGTGCTCAGGCACATGACTGAAGAGCTCGGCTGGGCACCGGAGTTAATCATGACCGGGTCCAAAATCCAATTGATGAAATATTCTCATCTGCACTTCATCGATTCGCTTAATTTCCTTCTGGAAGGCCTGGCTAAACTACCAAAAACCTTTAATCTCAAAAACATTGCTAAAGGTTACTTCCCGCATTATTTCAATAGAATTGACAATGCAAACTACATCGGCCCTATTCCTTCTCCCGACCAATATGGATGTGACAATATGACTCAAGGAGAACGTAAGAAGTTTTTCGAGTGGTACACCCCGCTGTCTCAGGATCCCACTTATGTGTTTGACTTCAAGGTGGAACTGAAAAAATATTGTTCCCAAGATGTCTACATCCTGCGTCAAGCCTGCTTAAAATTCAGGGAAGGCTTCATAGCCAAAAATAATGTGGATCCCTTCAGACAGGCAGTAACCATTGCGGGGGCCTGTATGACGGCTTACCGCACGAACCACCTACCCCAAAACACTATCTCTGTCATCCCAGCTGGTGGGTACCGTTTAGCAGACCGCCAGTCCCGTGAAGCACTGTGTTGGCTTACTTGGGAGGCACACTCACGGGGAATTGATATTCATCATGCTGGCAACGGTCGGGAGAGAAAAATCTGTGGGCGAAAAGTGGATGGCTACAGTGAAGACGGCGATGAAAAAACTGTGTGGGAATACCACGGTTGTTGGTACCACGGATGTCCAACGTGTTTTAAAAACTGTGATACTGCAGTCAAGGGGGGCATTGCGGGAGAAACAATGGCCTCTCGCTACGAACGGACCCTTGACAAAACAGAGCTTCTACGTCGCAACGGCTTCACTGTAGTCGAAATGTGGGGATGCCAATTCACTACAATGATGAAATGCAATCCAGAAATTCAACGTTTTATCAATTCCCGAGACAACATTGCTGCACCGCCCCTCGATCCCCGAGACGCGTTCTTTGGTGGGCGAACCAACGCTACCAAGCTCTACCACAAGGTTGCAGATGGAGAGAAAATAATGCGTCTCGATGTGTGCAGTCTATACCCGTACATTTGCAAATATGGAACGTTTCCCATCAAACATCCATAGATTACAGTGGGTGCAGACTGTCCACAAGACTTAACAAATGTCGAGGGCCTCGTCCGTTTAGATATCCTTCCTCCTGAAAATCTCTACCACCCAGTTCTGCCAGCACGATTCAATGGCAAACTTTGCTTTGCCCTCTGCCGGACATGTGCCGAAACAACAAACCAAGAGGACTGTGAGCACTCTCCAGAAGAACGGACTCTCTCAGGAACGTGGGTGACCTGTGAAGTTCGTAAAGCCCTCGAACTGGGTTATCAAATTGTGAAGATCCACGAAGTGTGGCAGTATGAGACTACAACGTACAACCCCGCTGAAAATTCTGGAGGTTTATTCGTCTCCTATATCGACAAGTTTCTAAAACTTAAAGTAGAAGCTAGTGGCTGGCCTGAGTGGTGCTCCACTGAAGACTTAAAGGCTCAGTATATTCGGGAATATGAGAAAAAGGAGAATATCAAGATTGACCCTGAAAATGTGGCTGCTAACCCTGGTAAACGCGCTATTGGTAAAACATGCCTCAATTCGTTCTGGGGGAAATGGGGCCAGCGGAGTGATTTACCACACACTTCGATAGTGAAGACACAAGGTCAGCTGCTTGACATTTTGACTGATCCCGGGGTAGAAGTAGACGAGCTGATGCCCATAAGTGACGACTTGATGCTTCTTAACTGGCATGACCTGAAAGATGCCATTCTACCGCACCCGTATACAAACGTGGTGATAGCGGCGTTTGTCACTGCCCAAGTCCGGCTCAAACTCTACTCCTATCTTGAGCGACTGGGTGAACGGGTGTTATATTTTGACACCGACTCAATACTATTCACCCAGAAGCTGGGCGAAGAAGGAATCGAGTCGGGCGAATTCTTGGGTCAGATGACTTAATGAGTTATCTAAGTACGGGCCAGACGCCTACATAATCGAATTTGTATCCGGGGGGCCCAAAAATTATGCCTACGTTATCCGGATCGGTCCAGATGAATTCAAATATGTGTGCAAAGTGCGGGGAATTACAATAAATTACAGGAACCGTGAAATCGTCTCCTTCGAAGCCTTGAAGGAAATGGTTCTCAACAACGCTCCGCCCACTGTAGTTCCCATCCCTGCTAAGATCGCTCGTCAAAAAGCTGGAGTAGTTGTGACGCGCCCCGAATCCAAGACGTACAGAGTAGTCTACAATAAGCGGCGGCGAGTCGGGGATTTTGACACTGTGCCCTTTGGCACAAAGCGTCAATGCTTATAAAAATGTGGTGTATAAAGTTAAAAAACATAAAAATAAATAAAAAAGTAAGAACCACACAAAGGAAAAATTAAAAAAGAAAGCAAATCAGATGAAGTGCAAAAAAAAACATAATTCTCTGAATTGAAACACTTGTTTGGCAAGCGCCAATATATAAGGCGTTGTTTGGTTTTCTCTCTGTCATTTGAGTGGAATGTCTCGAGCAGTGCGGATCAATCTTCAGCTCCTCCAGGCTATCGTCAAGTTAAAGCCTATTCCTCGTCTTACTTTGCTGCGAATAGCTGACGAAAGTTTGGTTACCGCCATTTGCGAGTGTTTTCTAAACATTTTAAACGCCAATATACCCCTAACTCTTGAAGTGAGACGCAAACTCGAAAGATTCAAGCAAGCTATCCGTTCAATCGCGTCTTCGAAAGGTTCTTGGAAGTATAAAAGAAGTCTGTTGGTAAAACACGGAGAAATTCTGGTTCCTCTTGTCATCGCCAAGGCTCTCGACTACTTCAAGGATGAATAACGCTAAGAAGATGGTTTTGATTTCACCGGAGGCTCTACAACGGCTCAATGCTACACCGAAAAATGAAACGCTAAACGTTTTGGAAGAGGATATGAATAAAGTACTGCACTCTTCGGACCTCGAAGATAGGACTAAATGGGCGCAGTACCAGCAGATGTTACAGCGAAGACAACATTTTCACGATGAAATGCGCAAACCCGTGGAAATACCGATCATCACCGCATCCAGCGGAAGTCTTAATGCCCGGAATTTCAGGGATGAGATTTTACGCTCGATACCCAAAGCGTTTAAAACGAAAGGTGAATTGCTTCTCGACCGTCTTTGTGACAACGAACTCATATCGTGGGACAGGCATGGTACTGTTAGTATAAATGGGGCGCCGATTCCCAACTCTAACATTGTCGACTTGGTTTGTGACGTGGTGAAATGTAAAAAGACTTCGGCCGGTCCTGTGGGCTGCGCGCAATTCGTGGAAGCTCTGCTGCAGATCAACGTTCCTCAAGAATTCATCGGAAATCCTCAACGTCGCCAGCCACCGCAGCATCCCTCTACACCTAGACCTACTTTCCCGACGCTAAGCGCCAGAAGGAGCCGGACGATCACGCCACAACTTCCTGAAAGGCGGAGAAGACTCGTGAATCGTGCCTGGACACGTTTTACACCCAGTTAACCATGAAGAGGACTTTAGAAAAATTCTACTACGATCTAGCGAGCGCCGCTTGTTACGCCGGAAGCAACCAGCTAATTACAAAAACCAAGAATAAAGTCAAACTGAGAAAAACCAAAGATTGGCTACTCACCCAGGACCCCTTCACTCTGCATAGACAAAAAAGAAAACACTTTGCGAGAAATAAGTATATAGTGAACAATATCGATGATTTGTGGCAGGCAGATTTGGCCGTATTGAAAAATATTTCGAAATACAACGATAATTTCAAGTACCTATTGGTGGTTGTGGACTGCTTCTCAAAATATGCATGGGTGAGACCATTGAAAAACAAGACTGCCAAGGAAGTAAACGAAGCTTTCGACTCAATTTTCAAATCTGATGGACGCAAGCCTCAGAATATCCAGTGTGACAAAGGAAGAGAATTTGTGTCTGTGGCTTCAGCAAAATTTTTCAAGCAGCGAGGAATAAACTTTTACACTACTCGCAATCCCGATACCAAAGCAGCAATAGTGGAAAGATTTATAAGGACAATAAAAACAAGATTGTGGCGTTACTTTACTCACAAAAATTCTTTTCGCTATGTGGATGTTATCCAAGATTTGGTTCGAGCCTATAATAATACAGCGCATTCTACTATCAAAATTGCACCTGCAGATGTCAATGAGAAAAAAAAACGTTCTACAAGTCTGGAAACAACTTTATTCCAATGAAGAGTTGTACATCGCTCCGAAACTGAAAATCGGTGACACTGTGCGTTTGGCGAAGGAGAAAAAACATTTTGCAAAAGGATACGAACATAACTGGACGGAAGAAATATTCAAAGTCGTACATGTGATTAGACATCCGATTCCTGTCTATGAAGTGCAAGACTTGGCGGGGGAAGTTATCGATGGAATATTTTATGAAAGTGAACTTCAAAAAGTGATTGTTCCAAAAGACAAAGAGTACAAAGTCGAAGCTGTGCTGGACATGAAAGGTTCTGGAAAGGCAAAGAAACTTCTCGTCAAATGGAAAGGCTACCCTGAAAAGTTCAACTCGTGGATTTCCGCTTCGGCCCTGTTGAATATAACTAGCTAAATGTGGATGGTACTGTCAGTATGGTTTGAGACACCATCGAGTGAATATGGCGGGTGTCGGTGGAATGTTTGCCGCTGCAGAGCGCGCCCCAATGCCTATATTAGGCTGTGCATCAAAGCCAGAGTCTCAGTCATCATCAAAACCGCGTAGAGTGAACACCTGTCCCGAATCATCACCCAAGAGCAAAACTTTACTCAAGAAGAAGAAAACAACACCGAAACCGAAGAAAAAGCAGATTCGCAAGAAAACTAAAGAGACATCGAAGAAGAAGAAGAAAGTTCAACAGAGAAAATATCCTGCCGACATTTTTTCATAATGGCGTATGTGCATAACCTCTCGGCCGGCTGTTCTAAAACCGAACTGGACTTGTTTTCACTACCTCCTACACAGATCACAATCGACGGAGGACAATGGGTCCAATACAAACCTTTGTCCTCGCTTACTGACGATTCACCCATCGAATTCGTTGTGCCCGGCCACGGTGACGAATATGTGGACCTGTCTCAAACGTTGATCGCGATGAAAGTGAGAATTGTGAAAGAAGACGATACTGCGTTGGACAGTGCCTGCGATAAAGTCGGCCCGGTCAACTATTTTCTACATTCGCTCTTCAGTCAAGTGGATGTGTATTTCAATCAAAAACTCGTCTCGGGAAATGGGAACACTTATCCTTACCGAGCCTATATCGAGACTCTACTAAATTATGATTCTACAGCCAAAGAAACACACCAATCCGCGGCTCTGTGGGTGAACGATACAGCCGGTCAAATGGACAAGACAGAAGATGAAAACGCGGGGCTCAAAGAAAGGCGGAGTTATTTTGCCAATAGCCGACCAGTGGATATGATTGGACACATTCACGGTGATGTATTTCACCAGGGAAAGTATCTGCTCAACGGGGTGGAGCTAAAGATTAAATTTACAAGATCCCGCGATAATTTCAGTCTAATGTCCAAGTCGGCGTTTAAAGTAAACATAATGGAAGCCAGCCTAATGGTGAGGAGAGTTAAGATTAACCCCTCAATGCTGATTGAACACGCCAAGATGCTAGAAACTTGCACTGCAAAATACCCAATAACACGTGTGGACGTCAAGGCGTTTACAATTTCCAGCGAAGTGTTGGGCAAAACGATAGACAATGTATACTTGGGGCAGTTGCCACAATGGATCGTCCTGGGCTTAGTGAGTAACAACGCATTCAACGGAAGTTTCAAACACAACCCCTTTAATTTCGCCCATTTCGACGTGAACTTTCTCGCCTTGTACGTTGACGGCCAACAAATACCGGCCAAAGCGCTTCAGCCCGACTTTACCCATCACCAATTGTACATCAGCTGCTACAACACACTGTTTTCCGGCTGTGGTATCCACAACAGAAACCAAGGGAACGGGATTTCAAGGAGCATGTACCCCAACGGCTACTGTCTGTACGCATTCGACTTGACCTCCGATTTGGCGACCACATCGTCTCATTGCAGGACGAATTCGGGAATTCGGGAAAATTCGGGAAAATGTCGGGGATTTTGTAAGGTCGGGAATAGTCGGGGAAAAGTAATGAATTTCAAATTTGGTCGGGAAATTTGAATTTGGCTATAAAACAAAACGAAATGACCGTTTTCTTCGTTATTGTCATCGTCTCGGCCGGCAAATCTCTCGAACGAATCGTGGCCGACAAATTTTTAGCTATATCATGACCAGAAAAGCTGTCGCTTATTCCGCTGCCGCAAGTTTCTCGGTCCTAATACAGGTGTAAAAACGCTCGCTCGTTTCGCGGCCGACAAGTCTCTCGCTCTTTACGCAGCCGACAAGTCTCGCTCTTAACGCGCCCGGCAAGTCTCGCTCTTTACGCGGCCAACAAGTATCTCGCTCTTTACGCGGCTGACAAGTATCTTGCTCTTTACGCGGCCGACAAGTCTCGCTCATTACGCGGCCGACAAGTCTCGCTCTTTACGCGGCCGACAAGTATCTCGCTCTTTACGCGGCCGAAAAGTCTCTCGCGCTTTACGCGGCCGACAAATATCTCGCTATTTACGCGGCCGACAAGTCTCTCGCTCTTTGCGAGCCCGACAAGTCTTGCTCTTTTACGCGGCCGACAAGTCTCTCTCTCTTTACGCGGCCGACAAGTCTCTCGCTCTTTACGGGGCCGACAAGTCTCGCTCTTTACGCGGCCGACAAGTCTCTCTCGCTTTTTACGCGGCCGACAAGTCTCGCTCTTTATGCGGCCGACAAGTATCTCGCTCTTTACGCGGCCGACAAGTCTCTCGCTCTTTACGCGGCCGACAAGTATCTCGTTAGTAATGCTACCTTAAAATCGTGTGCTCTTTTGTGGCTATCACATCTATTGGCCACATGAAGGCCAGAATATCTATAACCCGGCCGGCAAATTCCTTGGTCGTTTCAGGGTCAGCAAACCTCTCGGTCACATTGGGGCCGTCAGATATCTCACTCTCTTTGTGGCCGTCAAATCTGCCGCTCTTTTCGCGGCCATCACATCTTTCGCTTTTATTGGGGCCGGAAATCTTTCGCTTTTTTTGCGGCCGGCAAATCTCTTGGACGCATTTCGGCCGATGACTTCATCCCTCTTTTAGCGAGCGTTAGACCTCTAGGTCGTATTGCGGCCAGAAAATCGCTCACTCATTTTGGGACCAAAACATTTTAAGGTCGTCTCGTGGTAGACAAATGTTTTGCTCTTTTCGTGGTCGTCACATCTCTCGGTCGAATTGTGATAAGAAAATCGCTTGATCTTTTTGCGGACGGAATATCTAACATTTATACCGTAGCCGGCAAGATTTTCGGTCTCGTTGCGATCGGAAATCTTTCGCTTGTTTTGCGGCAGGTTAATCTATTGGTCGCATCGCGGCCGATGACCTTACTCATTTCGCGGCCATTAGACGACCTCGGTCATATTGCGGCCGGAAAGTCACTCCTTTTAGGAATGAAACATTTTTCAATCGATTCGCGGCAAACGAGTTCCTTGCTCTTTTAGTGGCCGTTATTGCGTTAAATCGCTATTTTTCGAGGCCAGAGATATTGTAATTTACAACATGGCTGGAAAATCTTTTGGACTTATTGCGGCCGGAAATCTTTTGCTTGTTTTTCGGTTGTCGGGTGGCTGATTGGTTCTTGATCGTATTGTGTCGCTTACTCTTTTCATCGTTGTTACATGATTCGGTCGTATTGTGGCCGGCAAATTTCGCTGTCGCATCGTGGCTGTCAAATCTCGGTCGTTTATACCACGGCCGGAAAATCTCTCGTTCTTTCCGCAGCCGGAAATCTCGGTCGCATTACGGCTAGCAAATATATTGGACTTATCACAGTCATCTTGCTCATCTTTTGGCGATCTTTCGCTTGCATTGTAGCCGTCTAAATGTATTTCTTTACAAATATCGTTCTCAATATTCGTTATATGAGTTAATGGTCATGTTTCCAATGGTCGGGAATTTTTTGAATTTGTCGGGAAAAGTCGGGAAAAAGTCGGGAATTTCATATATGAAATTTGGTAGACACCCTGCATTGGAACCTGATCCGAAGAGGCAGTCTACGCATTGAAATCAAATTTGGAGTCGCTCTCACTGAAGTGTCAACTGCATCGTCTTTGGTTAATTTTGCAACGTCATCGAAGTGGACAAGTACAGAAATGTCGCCGTCGACTACAACTAAGCACTAGATTTAGCTTGCCAACATTTTAAAAGAAAATTTTAGTTAAAAAGAAGATTATTTTGTTCGAATTTAATTATTTTAGCATTTACATAGAAAACTTTGTAAATTACCCATTTGAAATGATAAATGTTATGTTTTAATCTTAAAAAGACTGTTTAGTTTAACTGTTGCTATATGGTATTTTGTATAGTAGATTCGTTTATCGACAAACTTTTTACCCTGTTGATTTTTATCCTATGTTTAATTTTTATCTACTTAATGCGTATTACATATGTCTGTTCTAACCATGATGAATCATAATATTCTATAAATACAAGCTGTTGCTATTCTATTCAGCTCTGGTGGTGGGGAGGAAGAGGTGGTGAGGGAAGGGGATAGTGGCGGAGCGCCATTCTCGTTCCAGTAGCTGGTCAGAGACAGTCGGTCATGGAGCTGTTTGCTGATTTTCAAGGGTTCAAAGACTCGCAAAATGAGTTTATAGTGAAAGAGTTCGCTGTCGCCTCTACCGATGGTACCGTTTTACAACATTGGACAGTGAAATCCATGTGTCCATATGCGACATTGGACTTTAAAACCAAGAAACAGTGTTTGTGGGTCACCAATAACCATCACGGTATTCGTTGGCAAGACGGTGATGTGACTATTCAAGCGTTACATAGACAATTACAACAAATCCTTCAAGATTCGGTGGTGTACATTAAGGGGTTGGAAAAAGTGAAATACATTCGAGAATTCTTCAAACCCAATTTGGTGATGGACTTGGACAATTATCCTTCCTTGAAAATGCTTACGTCATCACCTGTATTTTGTTTCTACCACGCTCAGTCGAAAAAGATGTGCGCTCTGAATAACGTGTTGAGACTTGTTCAGTATCATAACCAATAGGTATTCCCCACCAACAGTCACGTGACCCCCACCAGAAAGACATGTCTCGACCTAGTTGAACTTTCATTCTCACATCAGAAGCCATAGAAGCAGCATCGTTACATCAGTGTTCAATCATCTACTCTAAAAATGGCCAATTCTGCAAATACAACTGGTTTGAAAGGACGTCTCAACAACTGCAATGCTCCACGCTTTACCAGAATGCAAGATCTCCAGCAGGGGGTCCCGTACGAGATCAAGAGGTTTACCAAGACACAATCACGCTATGGCGAAGCTGTCTGCGCAATCGTCAAGGGAATTGAAGGAGAACTCTTGAACCTGTACCTACCGCGCCGCTTCCTCACCATTCTCACAGAAGTCACCATCGAGAGCTACAACAACGGAGAAGCCGAAAAGATGTCACTATTGTATCGAGGCAGCAGCAGAGGAATAGAATTTGTGTAAATACAATTTTGTAAATAGCTTTAGAAAATGTCGTATCAATAAATCTGTGTGTCTCTACTCTTGTGTTATTACTTTCCTTGTTTCATAGTTTAATGTTTATGTCTTAAGCTTTAACTTTCCTCTCATAAATCATAAAATTAAAAACTTACCTGAAATCATTATGTTGTACAAGAAAAATATTTGTCTAGGAATTACATCCAGAAAAAGATATAAAATGTTTCGTAATAGAACATAAAAACAAAGAGCCAGGTGATATGTTCTAACTTGTACGAAAGAGAAACATTAAAAGTGATCCTGATACTCAGATAGCTGCCTTATCATAAAACAGTATTCAAAATTAGATTTATTATTTTTAAAATTGGTTATCAAAATAGGTTAAAAATACTTATTGAGGAAAGTAAATCATGTATGAACGTATATTGATACAATTTGATAAAAAAAATTATTGGACAAAACCAAATTAGCCATTGATGATGACATATGTTGGTACGTGACATAAGTTAGCAAAAAGGAGCGGAAGGTGGCCGCTTGACATAATAAAAGACGTTACGTAAGCTGGCAACACAGGGCAAAAGGTAACAGCGTGACGAAATAAAAGGCTCGACATAAGTTGGCAAAACGGGACAACAGATACCAGCGTGACGTAATAAAATACGTTACATGAGCTGGCAACACAGGGGCTGCGTTACTTGATAAAATGTGTTACATAAGCTGGCAACACCGGGCAAAAGGTAACAGCGTGACGTAATACAATGGCTTAGGTAGGCAACATTAGAAAAAAGGAGGCGGTGGGAGCGTGACGTAATCATATTAAAACATATTAAAGAGCCTAAGATGACAATACTAAGTAACAATTAGGTTGGTAATACTGTAACGGGGGGTGGGGGTCAAAAGTCAGATAATGACACGCAGAGGTTGGAAAATATCTCAACGTCAACGGTCAGGCTAGTCCAGGTAGAACAAAGTTAGCTTAGTAGGGAATCCCAGGGGTCAAAGGTCGAAAAGCAGTTAGGGGGGGGGTCTATAGTAGTAATGGATTACTGATGAAGCTATCAGAGCATACTTTGAACTAATCAGCAGTGCTGTTCCACCACATAGGATTTGCCTGATGAACCCAGCGCTTGTCCAGGCTGTTAAATCATTAGCGAATATTGATGATTTAATTGAACTCCTGAAATTAAAAGATAAAGAGTATTTATTTATTCCAGTAAACAATGCTGATGACCTAAATCATTTTTCCGGATCCCATTGGAGTCTGCTTCTTTATGTTAAAAGAAAGGAAAAGTTTTACTACTTCGACTCAAGTGCCCTCTGCAATTGGAAGTCAGCTGTGAAAATTGCCCAGAAACTAGCTGTAATATTGATTCCAGAGCAATCAAACCCGAACAATTTTATTGCAAAGTGTCCATCCCCGCAACAAACTAACAAAGTTGATAGTGGAATCTATGTCCTCCTCTACATTGATGCTCTCATTAAAGCTATTATGGAAAATCCAGATTTCCACTTTGATGATCCTGATCTAGGAAACATAATCTCAAAACCATCTGCACAAGATGTTTGGACAAAAAGAGGCCTGTTGTCTCTACACATGGCTAATAACTGTTCACAACAGATCTCAACAAAGCTAAGTCAACAGATCATGTTCAATACCATCATGAGTAAAGCCCTAAATGAGGTCCCACCATCATGCCCTAGCAAATCTGATACAGAAGCAGATAAAAACAAAATAAAAAACTTAGAATCTGAAGTAAAAATGCTTTCAACTCAGCTTAGCCAACTCAAAGAATAAGTGACCACTTCCCAAGACAAAACAGTCACTGATAACACCAACTACAGACCAATAAATAAGCAACAAAGTTGGAATGACGAACAAAGCAAGTCTAGGAATAAAATATATACATATAATAGAAATAAAGTATTTACCTCATCATTTGACCTCAGCCTAACCAACCGATTTCAACCCTTACTAAATGTCTCAACCTCCAATGACGATAACAAAAGCACAAACATAGACAGCAGTAAAATAACTAAGAACAAAAAGTTGAATTTTAATAAATCTAACATTAAATCTAAGGAGAGTGCAAACAGGACAACCACAAAGAAACAGCTAACCTTTCCTGATAAGCTCAAAATATCAATCTATTCAGATAGCCAAGGAAGAAATGTGTCATTAAACCTTGAACAGCTTAACCCTGACAAACTACAAGTTACTTCAAATGTGATGCCGAATGCTGGGTTAATTCAAGTTGCTGAAACCGCTTCACAATCACAATCGGTGGATGATGCCACTATACTCATTGGTGGTACCAATGACAGTCTAAGAGGTGACCTAACAACAATATATTCGTCTTTGGAGCCTAAACTGAGAGAGCTGAGCAAAGGAAAAAGAGTCCTAATAACTACAATTCCTCAGAGATTTGACAAGAGCAAAAGTGACCCCATCCATGATGATATTATTCTCTTGAACTGCTATATAAGAGAACTTGTTTTTCGGCTTGAATCTGTTCACCTGATTGACCTTGACTCTTTTCAAAGGCATCATTTTACCAACCATGGGCTACACCTCAGTCACCAGGGCAAATACAAACTGGCGTATGAAATTGGTAAAACACTTCAAGAGATTCCTAGAGCAGCCTCATCCATTAGCATAATCGAAACTAATATCAACTCCATATTTAATAAGTACCAAGATGATCGCCAAACTGCGTTTGCTCATTGCATATCAAGAGATCTGGATAACGATAGGAACATGAGCGCAGGAGTTGCCAAGGTTTTCAAGAGAAAATTTGGAAGACCATCTCAGAAAGATTTCATTGCATCTCACCTCACATGCCAGAGAATAAATAATGAGACAACTATATACAGTCTGGTGACCAAGGAAAATTTTTATGGAAAACCTGAAATCTCAGATTATGACTTAGCTTTTGAACAAATGGTCGCAGATTTTAAAATTAAGAAATATAAACGCCTAATCTGCTCACCAATGGGCCGTGTTAGGGATAACATCCCTGTAGATCATTTTGTGACAAAAATTACTCACTTCCAACAACAAACTAACGCTGCAGTTTTAGTAGTCACTTATGATGAGCAAACACACACTGTCCTAAGAAGAGGATTGCCGTATCGAGAGTTTGTGGAGCACCTACAGCAAGCAGTATCATCTTGTCCTCTACAAAGAACATCATGTGACAATCCCAGTTCCAGTACACCCTTGCAACAGATACCTGCGTCTCAATCATCCGAGTCTACATCCCCTGCAGAAAACAGCTCAACCTCTCTCAGTTTTAATGATGAAAGTTTGTGCTCTGGTGCAGTTAGTGAGAAAGTGTCAACCCCAATCACGGTTTCACTGGAGTCTCCCACAGATTCTCGGCAGTCAGCTGTTTCTGACCCCAGTACGGATTTTTTAGTATCATAAACAACAATAATGCTAACAACGATAGTAACGCTAATAACAATTCCTCTTCATTTTCTAAACAAACAGACCCAACCATAATTAATAATTCTTCTAAAAAACCCTTAATTATACTTTATCAAAACATTGATAGACTATTACCTCACTTTGAACCTTTACAGATCACCCTAAACGAGCTAAACCCAAACATAGCTGTCATTACAGAACATGATATCAAAGATAGTGAAATTAATTATCTAAAATTTAATGGCTACGATGTAATTAACTATTACTGTAGAAAGTCATGTAATAAAGGAGGAGTTCTCTTCTTATCAAGAGATCTGGAGTATAAACGGCTGACTTCCGGGTGCTTTGGGGAACTCTGTGAGGACAAAATCTTTGAATTCTGTGCTTGTAAATTTAAATTTAATGATTATTGCTTTATAATAGTAGGCATCTATCGTTCCCCAATTAAGGGTAATATAGATGAATTTTTAAAAAGGTTGAATATATTATTAACTGCAATCTATAAACAGTGTAGCAATATCATGATAATAGGAGACATTAATATAAATTTACTAGAAAAATCTAGAGAATCTGTAGACCTTATTAATTTACTTCAAGCTCAAGGTATGACCTTTTTAGTTGATTTTCCAACAAGATACTGTGAGTCTACCAAAACATGTATAGACAATTTATTAACCAATATTCCAAAACATTTATTTAAAACAAGTGGTCTGATTACCAGTGTTTCAGACCATGATGCACAGCTATATGAATTTAATTTACCTATAAATTCTGGGAAGAATTCAAATATTACATTTCACAAAAGAAATTTTAATGAAGCAGGGAAAAAACTCTTTTTAGATCTGTTAAGTAAAGAAAATTGGTCAGAGATTTACAATGTTGCTATAGAGGATAAATTCAAGATTTTTTTAGATATTTTCTTATATTATTTTAATATGAGCTTTCCAGAAACTAAATGCAGAAAACAAGAAAATAAAAATCAATGGGTAACAACACATTTAATTGACTATAAAAACGAAATTACTAATGTCACAAAAAATTATAGGTCTAATAAGTCTAATAATTTAAAAGACTGTATAAAATATATGAAGAGTAATTATAAGAAGGAAGTATCAAAAGCAAAACACAATTATTATAGTAATTTAATTGAAAACTCTGGTAATGTCTGTAAGACTGTATGGAATGTAGTCAGAAAGGAAGTAAACATAGGTAAATAAAAGGCTTATCATCATAATATCAAATTAAAGAATTGTGGACAATGTATTGATAATCCCCAAATTGTTTGTAAATTGTTCAACAACTATTATCATAATATGGTTGATGTACAAGTAATTCCAAAATTAGCTTCCTCTCTGGGTCCTGTTGGAAGCTATCCGCATCACACTCCACCATCTGAGGATCAGACCTTTGTTCCCAAATGGGTGTCAGAAGAATATGTAGAAAAAATTATAGATTCATTCCCTAATAAATACTCAACTGGATATGATAATGTCCCCATGACAATCATTAAGTTTGCAAAACATATATTGATTAAACCTTTAACTCATCTCATAAATTCATCTCTAATATCTGGTATTTTTCATAAACAACTTAAAATTTCTAAAGTTAAACCTTTATTCAAGGGTGGGGACGATGGGGAAGTGTCCAACTACAGGCCCTTAGCTCTTATTTCATCTTTTGCCAAATTGTTTGAGCGTGTTATGGCCAACCAGCTACTTGAATTCCTGGAAACTAACAATCTGCTTGATTTAGAACAACATGGTTTCAGAAGTGGCAAATCAACCATTAGTGCCTGTATCGAGTTCATTGAATCAATAATAGACTCAATAGATAAAAAAGAAAATGTAATCGGTGTTTTCATGGATTTAAGTAAGGCTTTCGACAGTGTACAATATAATACTCTTTTAAAAATTATTGAAAATCTAGAAATCAAAATCCGCAGTTTGAATTGGTTTGAATCATATTTAACAGATAGAAGGCAGTTTGTTGAAATTCTCCACCTCAATAATCATAACCAATTAATAAAATTCAACCCTCCTCTAACATCTATTAAATACGGAGTCCCACAGGGCACCATATTGGGTCCAATATTGTTCTTATGTTACTTAAATGGCTTGCCCAATATAGCTAATTTCAATAAAATAGTCCTTTATGCAGATGATATTAGTCTAAAAATATCTGGAAATACTTTTTATGATATCGAGCAACTAGCTTTTAATCAACTTGGTATGATCCAACAAGACTTGGCAGAAAGAAATCTTCTCCTGAATCAAACAAAAACAAATTATATAACATTTTCTACCAGATGCACTAAAAATAATTCACATCCTACAAATATTATTTTAAATTCTGATCATTTGACTGAAGTTGAGGAAACAAAATTTTTAGGTTTATATTTGGACAAACACATGAATTGGGCTTCACACACGGATAGCCTCTGTAATAAAATTGCTAAAGGACTTTTTGCTTTGAGAAAACTATCTAAAATTTGCAATGTCCGATACCCTAAAATCCGTCTATTTTGCTCTGGTCCACTCACATATCTCATATGGCCTTGTTTTGTACGGAAATAGCTCAATTGATAACTTAAATAGGATCCTAATTCTTCAAAAGAGGGCTATTAGAATTATTTTGAACTTGCAACCGTTAGATTCTGTGAAAAACTATTTCCCCCAATTACGCATTATGACAGTTTAAAGTCAATTAATTTTTGACCTCATTCTCTTAGTTAAAAATAACTTAGATAAATTTGAAACGTTAGACACAAACCACTCATACTCTACTAGGAACAGAAATCAATTGTCTTTCCCTCAACATAATTTACATTTCTTTACAAAAAAACCAAGCTATGCAGGCATTCAGTATTATAATGTTTTGCCAATAGAAATAAAAAACATCGAAAATTACTATTTATTTAGAGCCAAATTGAAAACTTATATGACTGATAAGCCTTTATATAATACAGAGGAATTTGTAAAGTAATTATTCTACTTTAACATTTTTATTTAAACCTTTATAAATGTATGTACTTGTAGGAATACATCACAAGACTGGAATATAATAAGATGACTAACTTTCTTGTACATAATTATAAACAAAAATTGTATTTTAATTGACACCATTCTGTACACTTGACTGTACTTCATGAATAAAGATATTTTTGATTTGATTTGAATGTCCTGTGTGTCACGTAGAGAATAGCCCATAACCTTAAAATCTGAAATTTTGTCAGTTAGGCCTTTGCTTCTTAGCAGGGTAGTACAGGGGCAAACCTAATAGGTTCAACAGGTGTACTAAGGTTTATTTATTTAATAAGTTGTTTTATATTTTGTAGGTTTATTGGCTGCCATTGATTTTCATCTTCTCTTCCTGCATTACCGAAGAACTCTGAGCTCTTGGCACTCTGTATCCACTCTCAAAGACTTTGAAATCTTGGCCATATTCAATGTGGTAATTGGAATAAGTGCTGGGGTTTGGTACATATTCATGTTTCTCTACTATAATCTGCGTAAGTGTAGCTCCATATTAAAATTTTAATATACGTTTTTACACTCATTCAGTTAATATTGACAAATAGCCCTTTAGTTCTATTTTGAGATATTTGAGCTCCTCTAGCTAAGATATTTGAGATAATCCTTCATAATAATATATTTTCTTTCTCATGACGAGTTATATTGCGCCTTTTCACATAGTAATAATATAAAGTAGTTTTTATGAAAACTTTACCTCGTAAACATAGAATAAGTAGGCCTAGGCTTAGGGATGCAAACACAAGTTCTAGAGATGAAGATAATTATGACACCAGTGACTTAAATAACCAATAGGTTCATTTTTAGTTCTGGTATTCTAAATTTCATTTTCTGGAATATGCAAAGTTTTGGTAATAAAAATGGTTATATGTCACTTATATGCTCAAATCTCAATACCAATGTAGTAGCAGCAGCAGAGCACTGGATTAAGGAAACTGACTTAACTTTTACTCACGTCTGAAGTTGCTTTCACCCATTAATAACCTCCAGGATTGCATTAATCTCTAAAATAATTTGAGCATTGTCTCTGACTGGTCAGGGCCGGACTTAAGCATAGGCGCCATAGGCGCGCGCCTAGGGGCCCGCGCCACACAAAAAATATATAAAAATAATTTTTTTTAGAATCCAGGAATTAACGTAGTTAGATACTCAATAAATTTCGACCAAAAATAAAAAATAATTAATCAATTGCTATCCCGATTGAACGTGAAACATAAACAACGTAATTTCAGCACTTAAATAGCAGACAGCTCAAAAGATAAAATATCGTCGCCTGTAGGCCAGCTACAGTTGCGCATAGCGCCGTTTTGTCGGCCGCCAAGTCCTTGAAGTGGTGGTGGGGGGAAGGGGTCTGTAGATAAAAAAACAGTAGAGAAGAAAATAATAATAGAATTCAGGTTGTATCAGTCGAAAATTAAAACAAATTGTGACGTGGGGACCGGAAACATATAACCTGCAGCTAGGACAAAAATTAACTTTGACAAATCGAAAGGGAAATATTACTGACACCTCATTTAGGCTATATTTTTAGCCAATATGAATAGGCTAATAGAGCTTGCAGAACCGGATATGGGTCTACGATTGACGTCACAAGTTTTGGCTGCACCACAGGCCTCACGGGAGTTAGGCAACATAACAGGATAATAATATTCATGGGAATAATTTCAGCATTTTGATTGAAGGGGGGAGTTTAAATTTTCAGACCTCTGCTCCATATCTCAATTTTAACCCCCCTTCCCTTGAAAATTTGTAAGACGCTGAATTTTGTTGAAGAAGCTTTGCCAAATGACGGCCGCGAAATGTCCGAGAGGTTTACCGGCAGCGATACAACCGATGTTCGCAGGCCACGAGCCTAGCCTAGCCAAGAGCTGTTTGCTATTGTCATAATATGACAGAGATATTTGCCAGCCGCTGTAAACCCAAAGCGTGGCATCCCCTAGATTTTACATATTAAATTTCCAACTTTCGCCTTACCTTTCCTTCCTTCCATACTATTTAAAAAAATCCCTACTAGTGAAATCAACAATGCAGCTTTTAAATAGAATAACTAAGCACTATCTCTGATTTTCTGGCCACAACAAAAGGCCAGATGTGACGGCCACGAAAGAACGCGCGAGAGGCTTTGTTTTTGACGGCTGCAATGCGACCGACAGATTTATTGGCCGCAATATGTCGAAAGATTTACCAACCGCAATTAGACCGAGAATTTGCTGGCCACGGAAATACTGGGCGATTTTCCGGCCGCAATATGACCGAGAGACTTGGCAACCGCGGTATTATTACCGAGAGTTTTGCTTTTGGTATAAACAACCGCGGTTTGACAGCCGCGATGTGACCGGCAGATTTGCCGGCTGCGGTATGAACAACAGATTTCCCGGCCGCAATGTGGTCAGTAGATATCCAAAAGCGCGAGAGACTTGTGGGTCGCGAAATACCGAGAAATATGCTTGTCAGCTGCTGTAGAAACGACAGATTTTCTAACCACTACAAAAGGCCAGATGTGACGGCCACGAAAAGAACGAGAGGCTTTGTTTTTGTCGGCCACAATGCAACCAACAAAGTCGGGAAGAACGGAAGACAGTCGTTGATAAGGAGGACATGTCCTCCTAAAAACGGACATTTGGTCACTGGCCCTGGGGGCCCGCACCACTGAGTGAGCCTAGGGGCCCAAAAGTTCTAAATCCGGCCCTGTGACTGGTGCGTGTCTAATAACCTGTGTGTCTAATGACTGGTGCTCAAGCTCAGTGGCGTATATAGAAATTATTTTCGGGGGGGGCCAGGGCAAGATTTAAGATTTTTTCGCCCATGGGCCCAAAGCAATTGTCGCCGCCCCTCCTCCAAAACGTGACAATTTGCCAGACCTAATCATTGGCGTAATTAGGGGGGAAGGAGGCACTTGCTCTGCCCAATACTTTGGGATTATAATTTATTAGCTAAACCTGATTTTTTTAACATTACAAACACCAATATTTGTGTTTGTATACATGTCTGCTGATGCCAGCTGGCGAAAGGCCTCACAAAATAAAATTATACAAATATTGTAGTATTCTTCCAAATGTAAAAATTTGATAACATCTAATATTAACAATCCGTAAACAAGAGTGATTGATTTATTTTTTAGCCAAAAAATCTCTTGGTCGCATTGCTGCTGTCTGGAATTGTCTTGATTGTTTCGCCGCGATCATTTCTCGGCCAGTTCGTGGCTACCAAAGCTTCATTATTGCCTTCTTTTTATCTCGGCCGTTCCGTAGTCAAGAGTCGGCCGGTTGCATCGTGGCCGTAAAATCTCTGTAAATCCTTTGCAGGGTGCCTACCAGTCGGCAATTCGATAATACCCTTGTTGGAGAAGACCTGCATACTCAGCCAGTTTCAAATGCTTGAATAAAAAATCTACACGTCATCAAAAACTAACGAAAAAATTCCACCACCACGTCATAAATTTGAACGAATGGTGTTCTTGGTGTCTCCGGACCCATAACAAAAAGTTATGATGGCCCCGAACTTATATCTTACCATGAGCCCTACGATAATAGCTTCTTTCCTGTAGGAGAAATTCGCTAAAAGTAGGGGGAAAATAATGAATTTAAACACTTGGTCGGGAATTTTGATGCTTGAGTTAAAACGAAACGGAATACAGCCGTTTTCATCGTTGGTATCGTCATCGCGGCCGGCAAATCTCTCGATTGAATCACAATAAACGAATTTTTCGGTAATATCGTGGCCGGAAATAGTCATTTACATCGCGGCTAGAAAATCTCTCGGCCGTTTTATGACCGGAAGATCGCTCGCTCGTTTCGCGGCCAGCAAATCTCTCGGTAGCATCGCAGCCGAAAAATCTCGGAAATACCTGTCGCATTATGGCCATCAAGTATGCCTCCCCATGGCCCTCATATCCCTCGGTCGTATTTTTTCCACAAAATCGCACGTTCGTCCCGCAGACAAAAAATTACTCGCTCGTTTTGCGGCCGGTAAATTGCCTGCTTGTATTGCCGCCGGCAGATCTCTTGGTCGTATTGCGTCCGACAAGTCTCTCGCTTTTTTCGCGGCCGACGTATATATTGGCCATGTCATGGTAAAAAAAATCGGTCGTTTTTACAGCGGATGGCAAGCAAGTATCTCGGTCGTTTCGAGGACGACAAATACATCGATTATTTGCAGCCTACGAATCTTGTTTGTGTTACAGAACAAAAACAAATCTTTCGGATTTGTAGCGATCGGAAAAGTCCCACGGTCACTTCGCGGCAATAAAATATAACGGTTGTATCGTAGCCGGTACTCTCGGTTGTGACATAGAGGACGTACTCGGCGGTATGGCAGCCACGTTAAACCTCTCGGCTGTAAAACTGTCGGTAAAACTGACGGACGTTTCGCGGCCGTCATTTCGCAAATATTTTTAACAAAACTCATAACGCCCTTTACGTCTTCTCTTTCTTATGATCCGATTCCACCATTACCCCGAATAATGAACGACTCAGCGCCAGCGCCCAGGCCAAAAAAAAGCTTTTGCACCCCACTCACCTTGAGTACATCGACTCACGCAAAACAATAGTGTAGTCTGATATAACAAAACTATATCAGGTGGAAGATACCGGATAAGGTCATTGCAAATCCATATTGCTCGAAATTAATGCATTCTCCATTCTCGATATTCTGCTTGCTGCTGATAACATCTTGCATATAATTTATCTAAATAATTCACGCTATTTAATTCCCTATTTTTTCTTTTACCTTTTTAATTTTGGGGGGGGCCCGGGCCCCCTGGGCCCCCCCTTATATACGCCACTGCTCAAGCTTAATATTGCAAAATGCTGTTCAATGTCTTTTTACAGAATAAAAAATCCCGTCATGGTTCAATATATAAAAAATCAAGTATCTTCGCATAGAGTGAACCAGTTCGTAGATATAGGTATAACAATGTAAGAAATCTTATTTTTTTTCAGAGCACATCTTATCTATGGTAAAAAAGCCGTTGTACGTTAGGTTTTATTTTTCAAATGGGCAGGCTCTTCAAAGAAACTCAAACCCTTTGTTATGAATTGCTGTTTTTAACTATCAGCTGTTATTTATGTTTACTTCTTGTTGATTATTTATATTTATTTACTTTTCCAACTATGTAACAATTTTAGTTCATTAAAGCCTTCTATTCTAAACTAAATTTTTTAAGCAAATAAGATAAATAATGGAAAAGCTTTGAAAACCTGAGAAGTTTCTCATCAGCCCTGAGAACCCATCAGCACTCAGAGCTTTTAAATATTGGGTTGACAAGAAATAAAATGACAATTTTATGTCTGATGCTGAAGTGGCCAATGAAAAGAAACTAAATGTGTTAATTAATTTTCTATCATATAATGTATATGAGTACATTTCGGAATCTTCCACATATGAATCAGCAATGGAAATTCTCCAAAATATTTATAACCCACAATAAAATGAAATATATGCAAGACACTTACTGGCAAATCGAAAACAAAAAAGAGGATGAAAGTATAGACCAATACCTTCAAGAACTGAGCCTTCTTAGCAAGGATTGCAATTTTAAAACAGTAGATGAAAATACTTATCGAGATGAATCTGTTCGTGATGCTTTCATTAGTGCAATTATTAACTCCCATATTCGACAGAGGCTATTGGAAAAGTTATCATTGACATTAAAAGAAGCAGAGGACATTTTACGTTCACTCGAATCAGCACAAAAAAGCTGCGAAGCGTATGGATCTTCTCTTATAGGCCTAACTGAAGTATACTGCAACACCTCATCAACTCTACCTGATCAACTAGGTGACAGTACAGATCCTGAAGAGTAGGGTTCTCAATCCCGGGATTCGGGATCCCGGTCGCTTTTGAATACCTGATAATCCCGGGATCAGAGTCTCTCAATCCCGGGATTGACAGGATTGCAAAAGATTATTTTTTTCTGAATTTTTGCGTGATTTTAATGTTTTAACTATTGCAAAATTCGTCCTTTCAAACATATAAATATAAAAATGTTTTAGGAAATTAATATTCCAATACTAATAATTAACAGCAACTTTTTTTAAATATTTTTAACTCACACCCCTTTAGACTGTTACTTACCATTCCTAAAGGTCACTTTGTCCAAAATCAAAATGCAATTCAACAATAACCTTATTCCTGGAATATAATGGGACAGTACCCAATAGTTTTCTTATCGCTCCGAACTTCCTTTGCAGTTAATTCCCAAGATTCGATGTATCCTAAAAGCCACGCCCACACAGGGGACTTAATTTTGATATTTTTTATCTAACTGAATTTTTATATCTATCTGATCACCAACAATTTCAGTTGCTATCGGGGTTTCGTTTAGTGAACATCTGAGCGGTCGGGATGATTTTGTGTAGTGAGTAGTGAGTTTCATCAATTGTTGTTTTAGTAATAACCTCCCGTGATCTGTGAATTATTTGTGTATAGTGAAGTATTATGAGTGACCAAAAAAATGATCTTTTGGCCCATAAGAAAGATTGTGATGTTTGATTCGTTTTTTATCATCGTCTTACACAAAAGGACGGAAAAACAGCGCAATGAAAGATTTTCAAATTTGTTTAAAAAAAATTTAGCGGCTCTACGAAAGGACTGCACACTCATATGTCAAGCACACACAGTATAAAAGCTATTCAAAAATTTTGAACAACAGGTAATTAGCCGTCAACAGCTCATAATTGACGAGTTAGTAATATAGAATTATTGGTATTTTTAATAAAAAGTACCATAAGTGTTGTTCTCGTATTCTAGATAGGCCTTTATAGAAAACGGGAATCCCGGGACTGATCCCGGGATCAGCTTTTGTCAATCCCGAAATCCCGGAATTTGAATTTAGGTTCGGGATTGAGACCCCTACTGAAGAGTCTCCTACTTCAGCTGCTGAACCGAGAAACTCCAAACAGAAATGTTTCTACTGTGGAGGCCAACGTCACTTTACTCGAAATGACTGTCCAGCCAAGGATGCTACTTGTTCTAGTTGCAAGAAAAGGGGCACTTCGTAAAGGTATGCAAATTGAAGAAATTTCAAGGTAAGACTTTTAACCCTAGAGAGCTCGCGCAGGGTAAATTTTCTCCAGGCACGTTTTTAACACAAGAAAAAGTATGCGAAGACGCACCCGAGTGCTTTCTCCCCCTCAGTACCTTCCAGTCGACTCGTCTAGTGGCTGACCTGTAAGTCTAGGTTGATGTAACGCCAAATTTGTAACGGCAAATCTCGTATTAAGTCCACACTGTACTGAAATTGTAACATTACCAAGAGCATAAAGCTGGCTTTAGGAATACCGCATCGAGAACCAATGCAACAACTAACTCGGAAAAAATGCCAGATGTGATTTCTGATCAAGGAATTAGAAATTTGGACCGAAAAACTACCAAGTGCTATGCTAATTGCGGTAAAAGCATCTGCAAGAACCATACAGTAGAAACTTGTGTTGACTGTTTTAAGTGTGAACAGTATGCTATTCTGTTAAGACTTTCTACATGATGGAGTATATATAAGTTAAATATAGTTGACATTAAAGTTTGTAATATGTTTCGAATTAATTGCTTGTTGTTTCATTAAAGAAATACAATAAAACATAATGGGGTAAATATTTACCCCGCGCGAGCTCTCACGTTACAGCGCACAGTGGTCGGAACGGTGCAAAAACCCCCAAAAATGAAAGTTTGCGGAAGCCCTTAATATGGTTATTTTTTCAAACAAAAATGTTACGAAAACACGGGTCCACTAAATAAATCTATGTTTTTTTAGTTTTAACCGAGAACTTAAAAGTTGAATCTACGCTTTTAAAAAGAGTAATAGCTAACCCAATTTTGCTATTAAACATTGATTTTTTTGTAACCATTTAAAAGTTATTGCTTTCAAGATATACATAATGTTTTATATATGCACGTATTCAAAATTTTGTGAACTTTCCAAAAATGTATATGATTTTACTAATATAAGTTATAGTAAAAGACTTATTAGGGTAAAATGATAGGCGAGTTTAAAATCATTTTGTCATTAATTTACCAAATTTTGAAAGAGCTGGAAAAAATCACGTCAAAATCCATTATCCTGAGAGTTATATTTTCAAATACTACATACATTAGAGTAACTGCCACCAAAATATTATCGCCGCCATCCGCCGCCGGTGTTCAGGACACCCATTCAAAGTCGGGCGTGCACGGCGCGGCAGGAACGCGAGGCACACTGAGATAGTCCCGTTATCAATTTACCGATAGTGAAAAATGCAATTAATCGGTTTTATACTTATCTGACTCAACTAGCCACCGTACATTAATTTCTTGGAAAGTCATAAGATTTATCAAAAAAAAACTTATCAATGAATAGTTAATAACGCTTCTGCCACAACAGCAACAGTTAAAGAATGCGGTTTCTTGTAAATCAATTTGAAAGGGTAGTCTGAGTAAATTTTGTAAATAGTTTATTTAAAACCAAACTATAATATTATTGTATGACTGAATATATTAATAGGGGTTGTAAGAGAATTTTTATATTTTTTTGAATTGCAGTCCCACGCAAGTTTCTAACTGTCGTCATCGTGAACTTAAGAGGGCAAGTCCATTGCGACTGCTTTAGGGCACACCTCTTTAGCCTCGTTTTAAATAATTGAAATGCAACATAAATGTCACTATTTAGACCTATATATGATATTAATTTCTAAAGTTATGATTTGTAAATATTTAAATATTTTAAGAGGTTCCTCTTGATTACCATGCAATTTAAATAAATCTCACAGAGAGTTCTAGTTTGCGTCATTAATTTATTTTTTATATTTTCTGCTGCTTATTAGGGGTTGGTCTATGAAAAATTAAAACAGCCCCAGTAACCCCTATTTAGGAATGCCCAGTTACCTTGGTGATTTCGTAGTTATAAAAAAACTCCATTTTCCCATATAAAGCTAATGTGTTAAATATGCAGCACTCAAGTTCAATTAATTCATTTTCAATGCCTCGAGGACAGCACATTTTAAAGATTGGAGGTAGGTATAAATTGAAAAGTTGTTGGTTTTTGCAAGACCTTTAAATAATGATATCCTATTTGTCATATGTTGCTATTTAAAATTTTTGATTTTCAAAAACCAACATAAAAAAATAAAAGTACTGCCAAAAACTTTTATTTCCTAAATCTTAGCATATCACATACAGAATTAAAGCTGGGTCTACCATGATTAAGAATTTTTAAACAGAACAAAAATATATTGAGTGGTTCTCGAGATACAGGGTATTCCGTAAATACCAATAATTTTCACAAAAACGGCCGCCATTTTGAATTGAATAAAGGCAAGTGAATTTTGTTTCCACCAAATTGATCGTCTTGTTTAGAGCTTTAAATTGATGTATAGCATGGCATATGTTTCCATTTGAAAATTCATAGATTCGAACCCGTAACCCTCGGTTTTTGGAACACCCTGTATTTTAAAAAGCTTAAACATATTTGACGTTGTTCCTTGGGGTCGATTTAGTGGAGAATGGCTTTGCTCATCTATGTAGGACTACTAGTTTGTCCGCAATCCGTTTGAGATACCTTAGTTGAGACACCCTGTAATTTACTATCAAAAATTATTCTTCTTCCTAAAAACAAGAAAATGGATCGAAGTAGGCGTTTTTTGGTTGTTTTTACAATTCTGAGTACAATAATAGCATTTGTTTTGAAAAATTAATTTATTTATAGGTTTTTGCACAAAAAACGCTATTTCCGACCACTGTACAGCGGTAGGCGCGAGCTCTCTAGGGTTAATGCCTCTTCTTTGGTAATGCCTCTTCTTTCATGCATATCTGCTTCAAGTGGACTATCAAAAGCAGTTGTACAAGGTAAAGTAAATGAAACACTTGTTAAAGTTTTGGTGGATACTGGGAGTACTGATAGTTTTATAAACAGAGCCATTGTAATAGAAAATAATTTTTCTATAATTCCCGATCGAAAACAGATGTCTATGGCTTCTACAGTTTTAAAGTCGCCTATCATAGGGTATGTTTCTGCTAAATTAGAATTCTCGGGACATAATTATGAGGGAGTGAAACTCTTTGTAATTGATGATCTTTGCACTGACATCTTAGTTGGTCATGATATAATGAAATTGCATTCTTCAGTAAACGTTGATTTTGGGGGAGATAAATTACCTCTTTCTATTTGTAATGTTGCTTGTGCTTCTGTAGAACCACCTCGCCATTTCCAAAATTTATCTCCTGATTGCAAGCCAATAGCAACTAAGTCTCGCAGATATTCGAATGATGATGAAGTTTTCATGAGCTCCGAAGTACAAAAACTTCTTCGGAGTGGTATAATTGAAGAAAGTTCATCTCCCTGGTGAGCACAAGTACTTGTTACCAAAAACTTATCTCATAAGAAGCGATTAGTAATAGATTACAGTCAAACTATAAATAAGTTCACTTTACTTGATGCCTACCCCTTGCCTAATATTGAAAACATAGCTAGTAAGATAACAGAAAATTAAGTATTCAGTACTATAGATTTAAAGGATGCCTACCACCAAATACCAATATCAGAACATGAAAAGTGCTTCACAGCGTTTGAAGCAGCAGGAAAACTTTATCAGTTCTGTAGGGTTCCATTCGGTGTGACAAATGGTGTGTTTGCTTTTCAGCGCACAATTGATAGGATTATTTCTAGTGAAAAGCTAGAAGGGGTGTGGGCTTTCATTGATGATATAACTATAGCTGGGAAAACTCAATCAGAGCATGATGAAAGGCTGAATAAGTTCTTAAACGTAGCAAAGAAATATAATATCACTCTTAACAAAGAGAAAAGCAAATTTTCGCAGAATACAATATCAATTTTAGGAGATCGAATTAGCTACCAGTCTATGCAAGCAGACCCAGAACGTCTGAAACCTTTGTTAGACTTGCCACTGCCAACTAATCCATCTGAGTTAAAGCGTGCATTAGGAATATTTTCTCACTACTCGAAGTGGGTTCCGAAATTCTCAAACAAAATTCGGCCTTTGGTCGATTGTAAATCTTCCTATATTGCCTTCTTCTATGTCAGCTTTGGCATTTGAAGAAATTAAACAGGACATAGGAAAATCAATACTCACCGTGATTGATGATCATTCTACATTAGTTGTGGAAACTGACGCCTCAGATTTTGCTATTGCTGCGACATTAAGTCAAAAGGGTAGACCTGTCGCTTTCTTCTCAAAAACATTGTCTGATTGTGAAAAACGCCATTCTTCAATTGAAAAGGAAGCACTAGCTATAGTCGAATCTGTTAAGAAATGGCGACATTTTCTCATTGGGCGGCACTTTCTCCTAATTACCGATCAACAAGCTTTGTCGTTCGTATTCAACAGTCGCCATACCAGTAAAATAAAGAACGAGAAAATCACTTGGTGGCGTCTAGAGTTGTCACCTTTTTCTTTTGACATACAGTATAGACCGGGCAAGGAAAATATTACCGCAGATGCATTTTCACACATGTGTGGGGCTGTCACCAACATAAACTGTGATGATAAGCTTTTTGCACTTCATCAATCGCTCTGTCACCCTGGTATCACTAGGATGTACCATTGGATAAAAAGTAAGAATCTCCCTTACTCAGTTAATGATGTCAAAACAATGACAGACAATTGCCCAATATGTGCAGAGATTAAACCACGTTTCTATAAAAGTGAAAATGCTCATCTAATCAAGGCTACAAAACCTTTTGAAAGACTGAATGTGGATTTTAAAGGACCTTTGCCATCTTGTTCACAAAATCGGTACAGTAGAGTCCCGTAAACCCGGACTTCGATAACCCGGAATTCTGGATAACTCGGAAAGCCTGCCAGAGCAATAAAGTGCACTGAGATTCAAGGCCAGAGCACGGTGTGACACATATAAAACAGTTTTGGTTTTTCTTTAAGTTTTTTTGTAACTGATAATGTTGTTTTTGTATTTCTTACTATGCAATAAATAAATTATTTCTTATATACAAAACATAAACTATTCTTATTTTTTCTTGTTTTTACTCATTTCCCGATAACTCGGAATTTTTACAAACCCGGACACCGTTCGGTCCACATTAGTGCGGGTTTATGGGACTCTACTGTACTTACTAACTATAATTGATGAATTCTCACGTTTTCCTTTTGCTTACCCCTGCAGTGATACGTCCTCAAGCATAGTAATTCGTTGTTTAGAAAATCTTTTTTCAATATTTGGAATGCCTAACTATATTCATTCAGATATAGGCTCTTCTTTCTTTTCAAAGGAGCTCAGGGACTACCTTCACGATAGAGGAATAGCCACAAGTCAAACAACACCATATAACCCTGCTGGGAATGGACAAATGAAAAGACTCAACGGAACATTGTGGAAATCAATTTTGCTAGCCCTAAAGACCAGGTCATACAAGGTTGAACAGTGGGAAGTTGTGCTAAATGATGCGTTGCACTCCATAAGATCCCTTTTATGCACCTCAACTAACAGTACGCCACATGGTTTTTTTCTCATCCTCGGCGGTCTCTCAATGGCACTTCTCTACCTGATTGGCTTATAAAGCCGGGACCAGTATTCCTAAAAAGAAATGTGCGGTCGTTAAAATTTGAACCTTTAGTAGAAGAAGTCAGACTCATTGATGCTAACCCTCATTATGCTTTGGTGAAGCACAGGGATGGGAGAAATTCAACTTTATCCCTCAAACACTTATCTCATAGGGGGGACACAAGTGTAATAGACAAATCAAAAGAAGACTGTCCTTGCATTCAAGTACCTTGTCCTCCAAGTGATGCCGGTCATTGCCTGCCAACAGATGTGACACCAAACGATTGTCTAACAAACGTCCATCCCTCGGACCCCACCCTCGAATGTAATTTCGAAGAACAGCGTTCTCAAGAAAGGCTGAACCCATCTCAAGAAATGACAAACTATCCTCAAGAAAGGGCCGGTCTTCTTCTAGAAAAGCCTAACAATTCACAAGAAAGACCGTAAAGATTAAGAAAGCCTCCAACGTACTTATCTGACTATATTTACTGAAATTTGGGGGGGAGAATGTTATTAATTGCTGTTTTTAACTATCAGCTGTTATTTATGTTTACTTACCTTACCCCTTGGCGCTACAGCCCGATGTGGACCTTGGCCTCATTTATGTTTACTTCTTGTTGATTGTTTATATTTATTTACTTTTCCAACTATGTAACAATTTTAGTTCATTAAAGCCTTCTATTCTTAAAAAGGTTTTATTCATAACACCCTTAAGTTATTATTTTTATCTTTAATCAGATCCAGGCTTGAGTTTTGAAGTGTCATATGGTCACCTTCTACGTCCCTTATGTCAAGATTAGGGAATCCAATCCCGGCCGATATTTTCAATCCTGGGGTTACGGGACTGGAAACGTTAAGTTTAAGTATAAGTTTAAGTATAAGTAAAAGTTTAAGTATAATTTCACATATACTTTTGGTATCGTGATTTTATTGTGCCATAAATGGATCAGTCTTATGTTTAGTTTTAAGTTTTCAATGTTAATTTTTTTTTCAAAATAACAAAGATTAAGAATTTATTGTTAAATAAAGTAAAAGAAAGTTAAAGAATAAATAAGTTAAAGAAAGTCGTGCACAAAATATGAATACATTTATTTACTTGATCAAAAGCATTATAAGAACTAGAAGTGAAACTTTGCGTGGAATTGAGTAGGCCTAAAGTAAAATAAAACAAGAAACTTGTTCAACAAACATAATTTTAGTAATAATAAGAGCATCTTAATGAAACTTACCCCTAATGCCAAATTCAATGTAATATATCAGAAACAAATTGAAATCTGTTTGTACTTTTTTCAGCGCCTGAAAGTATTATCTGAAAACCACTTGTATAGGTTATTTAAGACTGCAATAACACATTAAACCATTATTACTTGGTCGAAAAAAGCATTTAACTATAGGTTCTCTTAGTTACGACGTTGTTATAACTGATGGAAACCTAATCAACATAGATTTCAATGTAATATATCAGAAACAAATTGAAATCTGTTTGTACTTTTTTCAGCGCCTGAAAGTATTATCTGAAAACCACTTGTATAGGTTATTTAAGACTGCAATAACACATTAAACCATTATTACTTGGTCGAAAAAAGCATTTAACTATAGGTTCTCTTAGTTACGACGTTGTTATAACTGATGGAAACCTAATCAACATAGATTTTACATGAAAATTTGATAATCCCGAAAATCCCGGGATTGAACCAAAGAATCCCGGGATTTAATATGCCCAAAAACCATGCAGGATCCCGGGATTGGATTCCCTTGTCTCTTAGATTAATTGACCAGGTTCAGAAAAAATTTCTAAGGAAATAAAATAAAAACTATATATTTTAAAACTTTTGGCTCTCTCAATTAATTATCCTTTTAGTCAGGTTAAGTTTAAAGAAAGGCTTTCTATTTTTGAACTTGATTCTTTAGAAGTCAGACGGAAGTTGGCACAGTTGTGCTTCTTGGGAGGGGTAATGGTCGGGCAGGTACAAAGGTCCAAAGGTACGGCTAGCCGGCCTCTCTTCATGCGCGCCTCTCGAACAGTACAGTTTGCTCCTTCCCATCTCAGTTATCTTGTTTAATCAAGTAGTTGACTCGGTCGATATAACAGATTTTTTTACTGTCTTTAAAAAGAAATTTTTAGATAGATTAAGAAATATCTCTTGATGTCCGTAATATCTGCAATCAATTTATTAACTTTACATTTTCTATATTTTATAACTTTTTTATCCATTAAATTAAATTTTCACACTTTTATTGTCTTTTGTTAATGTCTGTATGCTAACACCTTTAGCACTAATCATTTTGTTATTATTTAATATTTTTACATTTTAGGGCCTTAGCAATAAGAATATACATTTAGAGTTCTACCCCTGTGATTGGGCTTTGCCTGTTGGGGTGGAAATTGCAGAATTTATATTTTATTTAAGCATGAATTCATGTGAAATAGACATTTATTTTATTTTTAAGAATAATCTTGCATGTATCTGTATTTCGCTTGTGATGTTTGATTTCTGCAATAAACTATTATATTTATTTTGATTTACCAATTTTGATTATTAAAACAAACAATAATTATAAATACTTCGCTTTTAAATTTCAAGGAAATTCCTTATATCTTAAGAATTAATAAAGAGAGAAAAAATACAGATTAGGGCGTTGTAATCACAATCAGTAAGAAAAACCATTCTGAACTACTTTTACTATTATATCATTATTTTTTACCTAGAAGCATTTACATACAGTATTTTGAGTCAAAGATAGCGGCCACGATTTTTAATCAAAAAAATTAGGGAAAATGATTTAAATAGTGATCCCTGATGGCCGATATCATGTACTGGCAAAATAATTATTGTAGGCATATCATAACACTATGCAATGTTAAAATCTCTTGTAAAAATTCAAACTTTGATGTGTCATTACATTGCACAGGATCGACATAGGTCCATAAATTATTTAATGCTTAAATTGATCTTTTCAGTCCCCCCTCCCCCCCATGGGTGGATTTCTGGGGGTGCCTGGCACCCCCTGATTTTTGGAGGATTTCTAGACAGTAAACGGGGGGAATATTTTCATCATAACTTTGATTGAGGCATTGCATTGGTTACAAAGGGGTTTCTTAAATAAAATTATAGGAGTTAGATGTTTGAATTTGAGCACACAATACTTCAAACATTAGGTGAGCTGGCACCCCCAAAGATTATGACCTAAATCCGCCCTTGTAACAATGGTGCAAAATCCCCAACATCCTCAAAAATTATGTAACACTGTGCTACCACCCCCATAAAATTTGAAGTACGGTAATGCCTTTATATCTGTTTCTTTGATAAAGATAATATAAATTAGGGAATTCGGGCATTTTACTACTTTAAATACATATAGGTAATAGTCAATAGGCTAGTAAAATAGTCTTTATTCATGTATACGGCAGAGTCTCACAAATTCGACTCCTGGTAACTCAACACTTTGGATATTGCGACACCTTTGTTTTCAGTATTAGTGGTTTCTTACTAATAGTAAGTATAAAAACCACCCAATAACGTTAATGTGTTCATTTCCCCCTCTGTCTTCATCTTTCTCTTTAAGATAGGTTGCTAAAATTAAAGGGTAAGCCTATTTTGAATATGTGAAGATTGATTTGAATAACCTTTGGATTAGTATGACATGTGCTGTTCTTCTGATTTTTTTATATCTTCTATGAGTGAAATTGTATGTTGTAATGTTGATGGTTTTTTAGCCATTTTGCCGATCCCTGACAGCTATCCAATCGCTGCCGTGTGGGCATTCATGACTGCCAAATGGGGCTTTGGCTTGTTCATTACTACACGCCACTTGGTCAGCGAACTGCAGCACAATTACCCTGATCTGTTGCCCTCACCATCATACTACCGCAGCCGTTACTACTATGAAAGAATCGCTGTGTAATCTTGTCCCTCCTGCTCCTGCAACAGTAATTTTAGTCACATTGATAATGTTTTATAAGACTGTATTAGTTTATTTATATTTATATTAGGTACCATTTGCTGCCCAGTTTCACCTTTTAATGTTGCATTTGGTACAACTTAACAGAAAACCTCTAAGAGAATAAACACTTTATCTTTTGTGAACAAAGTAACTAATCGTGGAACTGAAAAGCTCAACTATTAATAGTGATAAAAATAAGGAGCAAAATGACTTAAAGCTGTAATTGATATTTCAATCAGTATTTTTTTTTTGAAAACATAGAAAATATGGTACTTATAAAATGATTATTAATTAGGTACCTAAAAAACTAAGGTGTCTGGTCCATATCTTCATTACACTGTCTTGTACTTTAGGAGGACCGGTGCATTAAGACTCATAGTAGAATAGTGACGATAAGATGATCAGGACTACTGTCCTTCATGTAATCAGTGGTGGCTCATGAGTTTATTTACTGGGGGTCCACAGTTAAAAATATATTCATAATACCAATGTTTTAAATTAGAGCTGTTGTCTTAAACCAAATAGTATTTTAGTATGTTAAAGACCTTAGCGCTTGTAGTCAGTTGCGTAACAGAAGGGCCCAGGAGCCAGGGGGGGCCCGCGAACGGAACCGGTAAGTGTGAAAAGGCGAGCAAGAAAACCAGCGAGCTAGGGGGCCCTGATAGATGAGTTGGAAAAGGAAAATTGGAGTTAATTCATTTGGAATGTTATTAATCATTCAATAATTGTATTTAATTATTAATAGCATCATGTACCCCTCCCCCCCCTCCCCGGGGGCCTGCGGACCCAATTTGTACAATTAGACCTGAATTCGTGTTTTTTTTTTTTCGTGCATTAAGACTCGTAGTAGAATAGTGACGATAAGATGATCAGGACTACTGTCCTTCATGTAATCAGTGGTGGCTCATGAGTTTATTTACTGGGGGTCCACAGTTAAAAATATATTCATAATACCAATGTTTTAAATTAGAGCTGTTGTCTTAAACCAAATAGTATTTTAGTATGTTAAAGACCTTAGCGCTTGTAGTCAGTTGCGTAACAGAAGGGCCCAGGAGCCAGGGGGGGCCCGCGAACGGAACCGGTAAGTGTGAAAAGGCGAGCAAGAAAACCAGCGAGCTAGGGGGCCCTGATAGATGAGTTGGAAAAGGAAAATTGGAGTTAATTCATTTGGAATGTTATTAATCATTCAATAATTGTATTTAATTATTAATAGCATCATGTACCCCTCCCCCCCCTCCCCGGGGGCCTGCGGACCCAATTTGTACAATTAGACCTGAATTCGTGTTTTTATACAGAGTTATCTTGGTTTAAAACATACAAAGGAACTCCAAAAATTCGTATTAACTAAGTTTAAAAGTTTCCTTAATTTTCGGATTCAGAAGAATCTTAACTAAACTTATAAGCAAAATTTTTAGTGTACCGTTCGCATAACAAAAGAAGTTGAATATTTATCTTTTGCAAAGCATTTAATCTGCAAACTTGCATGACTTTTTCACCTGTTATTTATGTCTTTAGCAAATCCTTTCATTACCCGCTATTGGTTAACGTGCGAGGTTGTCTTTGTGGACAGTTCACAAAGTTCACCAAGTTAAATATTTCTGCAATTTCCTGCGATCGTTGAATATTTGCGACTGTTTTCTTCAGCCGTTTGTGTATTTTAATACGTTTTACCCTCGTCATTTATCCCATCGATCGGAAAACACAGTTGCTTTTCAGCCGTTAACAAACTATATACCAAATCAGGGCCATAATATTAAACTTGGGTGCCCCAGGGCAAGACTGGCCGGTGGGGCCTTCCACATCTTACTCAAGCATGAGCGTGTGTGCGTCAAAAATCATTATCACGCTATTCGCAACATTATTTAACACCCCTGATAATTAACATAATCCCCAAGATATGGATATACTTAATGTACTGGACTCTCATAGAAAACATTACCCATTTTGTAGCCTATTGCACAAATCTTGTTAAATTCCTTTTATCTCAAAACCTTCAAAAGTGATTTATTTCTCTTGAAACTGGAGGCAGCAGCATATGTAATATAAAGTGATTCCCATTATTTGTATTTTCACATGGAGTTAGTCAATGCCAGAAGTGTGTTGGCAATTGAGCTAGACTTTCGGTTGGTTACCTATCATGTTTATTGTAACTAGATACCAAGAAAAAGCAGATTCTGTGATATTTCTATTTAACACCAGAATAAGCTTGTTTTAGTTATGTTATTTTAGTGCTTTATTCATTTAGTGTACACAATTCAATGATTTAAACATGGACAGAGCTATGGAAAGGATCCTTGTGACCACAATAATTGTTGGTTGTCTGAACTGTTTTAGGCAGTCTGTCCAAATTCTACCATTTCAAATAATACTGTTATTAAACTAAACTAAAATATTTGGCTTGACATTGATTAAAATAATGTTTTTTGCATGACTTGCTTACATGTATTCTTTATTACTGTATCCATCTTTATTTTCAATTGTAATTATTATTCACTCATACTTCCTTTAAGTTTTGGTACAGGAAATTAGAGAATAAAAACTTTACGTTCACAGCTACGTTCACAAAAATTCTGAAATGTACTGTTTAGGCAGTGCAATTCCTTCAACTATTGTGATTCCAAATGCATACAGTAATGTATTACATTTGCATTTTACTTTTGGAAGGTGCCTTTCACCTGTAAACTCGCCAAAATCATGTTTCTGGCGTGATTTTAATTTTTTCAATTTCTCAGATAGACCGGTCTGGATAATGTGGGGTACAGATAATCCTAGGTGTACTGTATATTCAAGTATAGTTCTGGGGAAAAATTTAAATTTAATTTGCAGCTAACTTATGAGTTTTTATGCTTATCACACTTGACTGCTTTAAGTCAGTCTATCATTAATATGGCCGAGACCCTTTTCAATCGCCCTGTCCTTAAATTATTTGTGTTTTTTAAATAAACAATTTAATGCAATTTTTAGCCTACATTTATATTTATAACATAGGGCTTATTATATAGAAATAGCTTTATGATATTAAGTGAATTATATTATTTTCTTACTGTAATATTGTATATTTTTTGCACTCTCAAATGAAGTTTTTTTCTTATTGTTAACAAATTGAATAAATTTTTGCTAGCATGATATATGTTTTATATACTGGATGCAAATTACAATCATCTCAACACTTTATAAGTTATTAAAATACTTACTTGTTTGATCTATTGTAACCGTTTTAGGCCTACAAATAATGGAACAAGTCATTTGGAACTGAACTTATTTTTTTAACCTACAACCACTGGGAAACAAATTTAGATGATAGAAATACAAGATCACAGTAAGGTCAAATGTATTTTGTACTTTTTAATAGTGCCTCATGTTGTAATAAACCACTTTTATCAATACATGAAGTCTTAATATATTCTCCCTTCGATGCTGTATAAAAAATCACTATTCCATAGAGTGCAAGAAATATAAAAATACTGAGCATGGGATGAGCTGAAAGGAGTAGAGAAGGTCACATGCAGGAGTTAACCTCCCCCCCCCAAAGAAATCAAAGTCAGGAGTTTCTAGCCAGCTGGTTTAGGAAAGCGATGGATGGAAATTTGAAATTCATCGTTAAATTACAGAAAGTAGTCCATCGAAATTGAAACTTTTCTGAATATATCTATGGTATTGCATAAAATTTCTAATAAACAAAAACATTTTTACATTTCAATGGTATTTTAGGGATGTGTGGCAGTTATAATATACAACCCGCTGACCTGCCTACCTCTGTTAGTGGCATACCAGAGTAGCGTGGTGTGGCAGCTACTATATATACCACCCACAGAGCAGCCTGCCTGTGTCAGTAGCACACCTGAGTAGCAGTAGCGTGGTGTGGCAGCTACCATATACAACCCACAGAGCAGCCTGCCAGTGTCAGTGGCACACCAGAGTAGCGTGGATACAACCCACAGAGCAGCCTACCCGTGTCAGTGGCACACCAGAGTAGCGTGGTGTGGCAGCTTCTACCATATACAACCCACAGAGCAGCCTGCCCATGTCAGTGGCACACCAGAGTAGCGTGGTGTGGCAGCTTCTACCATATACAACCCACAGAGCAGCCTACCCGTGTCAGTGGCACACCAGAGTAGCGTGGTGTGGCAGCTACCATATACCACCCACAGAGCAGCCTACCCGTGTCAGTGGCACACCAGAGTAGCGTGGTGTGGCAGCTACCATATACCACCCACAGAGCAGCCTACCCGTGTCAGTGGCACACCAGAGTAGCGTGGTGTGGCAGCTACCATATACCACCCACAGAGCAGCCTGCCCGTGTCAGTGGCACACCAGAGTAGCGTGGTGTGGCAGCTACCATATACCACCCACAGAGCAGCCTACCCGTGTCAGTGGCACACCAGAGTAGCGTGGTGTGGCAGCTACCATATACCACCCACAGAGCAGCCTACCCGTGTCAGTGGCACACCAGAGTAGTGTGGTGTGGCAGCTACCATATACCACCCACAGAGCAGCCTGCCCGTGTCAGTGGCACACCAGAGTAGCGTGGTGTGGCAGCTACCATATACCACCCACAGAGCAGCCTACCCGTGTCAGTGGCACACCAGAGTAGCGTGGTGTGGCAGCTACCATATACAACCCACAGAGCAGCCTACCCGTGTCAGTGGCACACCAGAGTAGCGTGGATACAACCCACAGAGCAGCCTGCCCGTGTCAGTGGCACACCAGAGTAGCGTGGTGTGGCAGCTACCATATACAACCCACAGAGCAGCCTACCCGTGTCATTGGCACACCAGAGTAGCGTGGTGTGGCAGCTACTATATACAACCCACAGAGCAGCCTGCCCGTGTCAGTGGCACACCAGAGTAGCGTGGTGTGGCAGCTACCATATACAACCCACAGAGCAGCCTACCCGTGTCATTGGCACACCAGAGTAGCGTGGATACAACCCACAGAGCAGCCTGCCCGTGTCAGTGGCACACCAGAGTAGCGTGGTGTGGCAGCTACCATATACAACCCACAGAGCAGCCTGCTCGTGTCAGTGGCACACCAGAGTAGCGTGGATACAACCCACAGAGCAGCCTGCCCGTGTCAGTGGCACACCAGAGTAGCGTGGTGTGGCAGCTACCATATACAACCCACAGAGCAGCCTACCCGTGTCATTGGCACACCAGAGTAGCGTGGATACAACCCACAGAGCAGCCTGCCCGTGTCAGTGGCACACCAGAGTAGTGTGGTGTGGCAGCTACCATATACAACCCACAGAACAGCCTGCCCGTGTCAGTGGCACACCAGAGTAGCGTGGTGTGGCAGCTACTATATACAACCCACAGAGCAGCCTGCCCGTGTCAGTGGCACACCAGAGTAGCGTGGTGTGGCAGCTACTATATACAACCCACAGAGCAGCCTACCCATGTCAGTGGCACACCAGAGTAGCGTGGTGTGGCAGCTACCATATACAACCCATAGAGCAGCCTACCCGTGTCATTGGCACACCACAGTAGCATGGTGTGGCAGCTACTATATACAACCCACAGAGCAGCCTACCCGTGTCATCCCTTTCTGGTCCGTAATCAGAGGCGGATTTGTAAATTTGCCACCCCTGGACTACACGGGGGGAGTAGGGGGTTTGGCCAGGGCCGGGCGGCGGGATTTCCGGCTCGGCAAAAGTGGTTTTTTTTTTTTTTACTCGCACGTGTACTTTTTTACCCCGTTGTGGCCCATTTGACCGTTTCTACCAGCTATTTCGGCTGGTTCAGGGGGAGTTGTGACTTCTCTCTCAAACTTGCCGCCCCTCCCAAATTCTGCCGCCCTGGACTATAGCCCATTAAGCCCATATGCAAATCCACCCCTGTCCGTAATGGCATGTGAAGTGGCTGAGTCTACAGGGTGTGACAGCTACCACCACATGCCATTACCTACGACAGGGGTTGTTTCCCCCTCTTCCCGAAAAAAAACCACTGAAAATTGTTTAAAATTTTTTAAAAAATTTTTCAATTTTTTTCGAATTTTTATTGTTTCAGACCCTTATATCCTAGCTTGTACTTATCTCGATATATGTTTGCGCGCTTTTTGGCTAGTGCCAACCCCCACCCCCGGGAATGTCGGGGATGGTGACACATATACTGACCAGTTGCGCTCCAACAGCCGATCGCGCCGGGCGTCAAGCTCACACATTTATTTTCACAGTTAACTTATAAAGTTTTCATTCACATTTGTATTCAGCTATATTCATGTTATAGTGTGCAATTACAATTTCGCATTCAATAAACAGTGTTTCATAAATTTTTCAGCCGTCGTTATTATTTACATTTCATTATTTTCTGCCCCCATAAACATTACATTCACATACCAAATTCACATACAGTAAAGTCACGTACACAAACATTTTTGGTCCTCCGGCATTGGATCACGCGAATCGTGTGGAAACAGTTCCGTGTTCATGTGCAGTGTTAAGTTTTTGAACTAAATATTGACATTAGAAGACAACAACGGCGGAGACAGTGCTGCGCGCTGTAACGTTTACCGTTTACCACATATACCAAATAAAATGAGACTGATCACCTCATTCATGGATTTAACCAGTTGAAGTAGCGCGCCTTCAATGTTGGGCAAGTTCTAAACGGTGATGTTGTGCTTTTGCCTACCCTCGCCCTACAGGAGTTAAATAATTGCCGTGAAGCCTAAGTCTCGGCCGAACTTTCCAATCCAAAGGTGAACGCCAAATCATGTTGGCCAGCGTATTGTCCGTGCACGCTGCATTCCTTAGAAGCTTCCACGACAATTGAGAATCGGGCATTGTGGAATGACTCTGGGTAGTTCAGGCCAGGACCTTGAAGAGTCAAGACCCTCATCACCTCGTCGGTGGATCTAAAGTTTCTTCAAAGTGAAAATTACTGAGGGTATTTTCCCCCGACCACTCTCTGGGATCATCGCTCCCCTGGACTGACCGATCTGGATGCGGCTACCTGTGGACCTGGAGGCCCACGTCCCTGACGCCGACTGGAGCGTTCCACTTCCGCCTACCGCCTACCGCTACCGTCTACCTGTCGCGCGATCGGCTCGCGGTTGTCGCGTCGCAATATCGCTCGAACCCGGCCGTATAGCTTTTCCGAGCGTACTTTGGCGTGAAGACTACTACTGGTGAGTGACTTACATATTTTTCTCATCCTGAGTGAGACATACCGGACATTCTTGGGACTGTCGCCGCAGTACAGCGCACCGGACCAGAGTGGAAGTTATTTGTAGTTGTTAGAAAATTTATCTTGATATATTGTGTAGATATTATTGTGCCTTGTTATGTTTTGTCTAGACGTTCCGGTGGCCACCGTTGAAATGTATTTTTGATCAATGTTTATCTATGGTATTTTGAGTATTGAATTATTAGTAAAATATTGAAGAGAATTAGATAATAAGGAAATATTTTCTGAATTAAGTCTGAATCTATTATCAGGTGTTTGAAGTCATAAGCTCTGACTTTGAGGATAAAGTAAATGTCTTACACGGAGTTTAATTAATTATCAATTATTAATTATCTTTATTGCTGAGCTGGTTTGTTTCAAGCAAGAGTACCTTGTTAAACTGTCACATTATGGAATTTTGGTGGTACCAATACTTAATAAATATTGTATCTCAGCTCACTTGAGTTATTTTTTTTGTAGTCCTGCCTTCATTCAGTGTATAAATAAATGATGAATACTTGAGATAACTTATCTTTCTTGATTATTGCCTTGAGTTCAGTTAATAATTTAAAGTAAATTTCTCTCACATAATTTACATTCTTTTGCTGAGATTGGATTTTGCTTTGACTTATAAATATTCTGTGGATTCTCCAAGAGTATTGACTTAAATGAAAGATTAAGGATATAGATTAAGAGTATTATAAACTATCAATGATTAATTAAGATTGGAACTTTAGTTATGGTTTTCATATTTTTATGTAAATGCGGCCTATTGACATAGAAGTTTTTTTTGTTACTCCCTGTTTACCAAAGAAGTCACACCTGCTGGGAAGGATTGGTTCCTTGTTACATCATCCTCTTTGTGAACCCTCAACAAGGTGGCGCCCTTAAATACCTCATAAAGAAATATCGTCAGTGTGACTACTTGGCCAATATTCAGGAATTTTTACCCCGCCCAACTGAGCTAACCAAATGTTATCTGTGGCATGACAACAGTCAAGTTTGACTGTTATAGCGCCAGCCCTGGACAAAGGGCGCAACCACTTGAGCAATTAGTGTCGGCCGTAAACCCCGCCTGGACATCGTCATCGTCACCAAGGGCAGCTTCAACCCCCGAGCGAAAACCGATCGTCGCCGAAGACTCACGAGCCAGCAGACATCAGCGGCGGAGCCGAGAAATCCCGAGCAACCCCGAGCCTTCTCGAACGGAACCGAACAGAGCAGATCACCCCGAGGATTCCCGAGCATTCCCGATTGGAGCCGAAGCGACCGAGTGAAGACTGTCAGGGTGGCAACAGCTGATCCGAGGGTGAGTGACCGGTATCAATCCTCAAATATCCTCAATCTGTTTTTCATTTGCACCTATGTGTTAAACCCTTCACAATTTCTAACATATATACCTTCCTGATTAATATCCTCATTAAATTATTCATTTGTGCCTCTATAGATTTTGTTGCAAATCAAAATGTATGAGGTAGAAAAAGAATTGAAAATTCTAACAAACAAACGGGGACAAATAAAGGGAAAGTTAACTCGTTTCCAAACATTTTTCCAAAATCCTACAAATCTACAGAATATTACAGAACTTGAAATCAGGGCAGAAAAACTATATTGTTTACTTTCCGAATTTGATCACTTACAAGAACAAATCGAACTTTTGGACGACACCACCGACCATTCAGTAGAAAGAGATGAATTTGAGAGCCAGTACTACAGTTTGTGTGCCCGTGTGAAACAACATCTCAAGGACAACACTAACGCACACCAGAACAATGAAAACAACATATCACAACAATCGTCATCTCAATCACCAACTAATACAAACACAGTATCTGTCAAATTACCGACAATAAATCTACCATCCTTCTCTGGCAAGTTCGACGAATGGATGTCTTTCATTGACACATTCAATGCATTGATTGACAGCAATGACAGCTTGACAGAGGTGCAGAAGCTTCATTACCTTAAAGCTTCCCTGTCTGGTGATGCAGCAAGAACACTGGAAAATCTCGATTTAACCTCCCATAACTATTCAATAGCTATTTCATTATTAAGAGACCAATATCAAAACAAGCGGCTTATCATCCAAAACCACGTCAGTGCGTTATTTAACCTGCCCCAAATTCACAAGGATTCTCCAACACTCTTGAAGCAGCTAATTAACAGTCTTTTCACACACATTAGAGCTCTCAAGAGCCTTGATCAACCAACTGACTCCTGGGATACATTATTAATTCATACAATCACGGCAAAGCTAGACACATCCACATTTCGGGAGTGGGAACTGTCAATAAAACCCACAGAACTGCCCACACTCAAGGAGTTGACAGATTTTCTTCAGAAGAGATGTCAGGTCCTTGAGAACATATCCCAGAACAAAAACATGCAAATACCTCAACTACCTCAGCATAGACATCATACCATAAAACAAGTTCATCATGTAACAGTTAAATCAAGGGCTCATGACACAATTGAGCAAAGGCAATGTAAACTCTGCAATGGCAGTCATGCAGTCTTTCAATGCGAAGATATGTTAAAATCACCACATGTTCAGAAATTGCATATGCTTTCTAAGGCAAAAATCTGTTTCAACTGCCTTCACCAGGGACATAAAGTTGATCAATGCAGATCATCTAGCTGCAGGAAGTGTGGCGCAAAACACAACACACTGCTACATTTGGACAATCAATCAAGCGAGCAATCAAACAACAATGAAGCCTCAAATGAACAAAAACAAAAAGACACGATGTCGCTAGGAGCTTATGCAGCATCTAGTGAAGACAACACAGAGGTATTGCTCTCAACTGCAATAGTGAACATTATCAGCACTCAAGGATTGCAGCTAACTTGTCGAGCATTGCTAGATAGTGGAAGCCAATCCAATTTCATTAGTGAAGAAATATGTCAAGGTTTACAGTTAAAGAAGGAAGAGTCACCCATTGTAGTTACAAGTATAAACGAAGGATCTACTCGTGCATCCGCTAAGGTTAATGCAACATTAAAACCAATGACTTCATCTTACACCATTAACACGGAATTTTTAGTCTTGCCCAAAATCACTGGGTACTTACCTACATCTCCCATAGACATCTCATCATGGCCGATGCCTACAAATATTACATTAGCAGATCCATCATTCTTAACACCTGGAAAAATAGATGTCCTACTAGGCCAAGAGAATTTCTTTGACCTACTGGAAAATGGGACACTTCAACTACCAGATCTGCCTACACTTCAGAACACCAAGCTAGGATGGGTTGTAGGAGGCAAAACACCTATTCCAAGCAGATCAATGGTCACCACCACATGTCATGTAAATGTCATGGAACGAAACAACCTACAGCTACAAAACTCGAAACTCGAAGAGATCAACTCTGACAAGCCTCAGCTGTCACAAGACGAGCAAGCATACGAAGAACATGACATCGACTCCACACACATACCCGAAGAAGAAGACCGTTACATTGTTACAATGCCTCTAAACGCTCAATCTAGCAAATTCCTTCAAAATAAAGATTGCCAAAATAAAGTTAAAGGGTCAACATCAAAATTCATAAATTGGCATTTTTTACCGCCAAATTCACCGCATTTTGGGAATTTATGGGAGGCTGGTGTCAAAACAGTCCACTACCATCCAAACAGAATAGTTGGGAGAGCTCATATTATATATGAGGAAAAGAAAACATTATCACTGGTTGAGGCTTTCCTCAATCCCCATCCTCTCATCCCTCTCAGTACTTGTCCTAATGACCCTCTACCTTTGAGACCCGGTCACTTTATGACAGGAGATGCACTTTCATCTCTGCTAGAGCCAGACATCACAACAATTCTCGTAAACCGGCCCTCACGCTGCCAGACTCAACACCTGATGCAGCAGTTCTGGCGGCGCTGGTCGACAAAGTACTTGTGCGCTTGACAGTGAGTGAAGTGTCTTATCAAAACTAACTGAGTGTTTGCAAATACAGCATTCATAAGGATATATATTTATATTTATCTATGAAAGAAATTTTACATTCTATAAGTTGACATTCATAGTTGATATTTATTTAAAACTTTGTACATTCACGTTTGATTTATGTTTGCATTTTGACATATTAATTTTAAAATATGGTCGTCAAATTCTAGTTTTTGCTAATTTCGTTGAAAAGGTACTCGAATTTGTAAATACTAGTACTAAGCATTCCAATTTGCATTTCTAATCAACTTATTTCTTTTCATTTACATTATTTTCTGCATTGAATGTGTTTTTCCAATACAAATGTTCATTTCATTAATTTCCTTACATATAGCATTTGCACAGTAATGCAGATGATTTATGTGTCTTTTTACTCCCAATTTGTGTACAGTTTGATTTGGTAGTTATTTTACATATTTTTGAGACATTGAAATTTGTATGATTCTTGTCGTGCATTATTGAACTTCATTACTTGTAAATATAGATTTAAATTTATTATTTTCATGACTGATATACTCGTCTTGCTTATAGTTATGTACATTTGTAATAGAGCAATCATTGTTTTTATTTTATTTCATTGTTTTATTAAGATTTTTTCGAAAGGAAGCCTTTCAAGGTGGGCGGAATGTTGGCGCGCTTTTTGGCTAGTGCCAACCCCCACCCCCGGGAATGTCGGGGATGGGGACACAGGGACCAGTTGCGCTCCAACAGCCGATCGCGCCGGGCGTCAAACTCACACATTTATTTTCACAGTTAACTTATAAAGTTTTCATTCACATTTGTATTCAGCTATATTCATGTTATAGTGTGCAATTACAATTTCGCATTCAATAAACAGTGTTTCATAAATTTTTCAGCCGTCGTTATTATTTACATTTCATTATTTTCTGCCCCCATAAACATTACATTCACATAGCAAATTCACATACAGTAAAGTCATGTACACAAACAATATATGTATAATAATTTACCCTTTTAACGGTAAATTACAGTCCCAATCTCGATAATCAACTCGTATATTGAAAATAGTAATCACAAAATCGAGTCTATTTCGCATGAGAAAAATCGTACCGAGATACGAGTAGTATCGGGTGAAAGGGAATTTTGAAGGCTTTCATATGTGTAACTTTGGTAAAAAATACCCTTTAAACTATGTACATTTGGGGCAAAACTCGAAAATTAGCCTGCAACAATCGAATGACTATTAACAGTTGAGACGAGAAATTGCATATCTCGAGTTGCAGGCGTGGTTTGTTAGAAAGTTGGAAAACAATTTTTATACGAGTATATTATAACACCAGACAGTTTAATTGAAATCAATGCTTGTCAAATTAGCACGTTGTATAAAAATCGACACTTGTTTGTACTAAAATACGCCGAAATATGCAATTTATGCTGTAATTAAAAGTGATTTAGCCAGAAAAACGGCTGAAAGATGTTGAAAATAACCAATTTGTACTCTAAAATCACGTTTGAAAACATTTATTTAAATGGTTTATACTCTGTTAATGATGTATTATACAAATAAGGTTTGATAAAGTGTAAAATCGCTTAATTTAGCCAAATTTCCAAGTTGTTGGGTTGCGTCTACAAGAAAAAAGTATTTACAATCAATTTAATGCTGCTGTTTGGTAAGTATATAACGACAATTTGTGATATATTTGTGTATCTACAACCAAAACTAAACATCCGAGATATAATTTTACGATTTAAAGTAGTTACAAGCTCATAATTAGTCGATATTTGGTATAAAACATCGAATTTGGGACAATGCAAGTATCGAAAATGTCGGTTTAATCGCAAGTTTTCAACAAAACTATCTGCAATAATGCACTTTTCCCAATATGTTTCACATTTTACACGTGTACACTATGGAATGTAACCATTTTTGATTATAGTAGGATACATATCTGCTTCCTGCTGCAGGATTCAATATGGGCTCTTATGGGACTAAAATCAGGAGTCAAAGGATTCGTCGAGATTAGGTGACGTCATAGCCCCCTCTCCTTCCCCGTCCCTTCCCTTTCCCTCCAACATAAGGTACGTTGTTTCAATGAAATATTGCAAAATTGAGTAAATTGTTTAAGTGATTAAAAATTGGATCCAAGGTTGTTTTAAAGGTTTTTAATCCAACGTGATTACTTTTCATAAACCACTCACTGACTTTAACATTAAAAGTCATTTAACATTACATTTTTCCAGTTGTATACTAGTAATTTAAAGTAATAAAGCATGTTTTTTTAAAAATAAAGTAAAAGTAAAGTAATCAACGGTAACGCTGTAAATTAATTATGTTGCGTAAAAAACTCATAATATCTCAATTTAAACTTCGGCAGAAGCGACCATGGTATCAGGCGAATAGAGGAGAGAAGCGACCTGAGGTAGGTGCTTATTTGTCAAACTGGTTCCGTGCAAGTTAGGATCACGATTGTTTTTAATTTTATTGCACGTTCACTGACGCCAAGGTCAGGCAACCGTTTACTTACTCACTCCAGAGCACTGCACCTCCTGGTGAAACTCTTGATTGTATCATATTTTAATTATATGTTTGTTAAACATTGACAGGTGTCTGTATGATTTTATCTTATGTGTTTGTTAAACTTCTTGACAAATATAGCATGTCAATTGTTAACTTGACATAGTCCGTAGTAGTTGTTTTCATGTCCATAGTGTAACTTGTTAAAACTCAGTTACATAACAGTGATGCTGAAATTAAATGTTCCCTATTTTTTATTTTACAGTTTAAAAAGATGAAACCTTTAGCGATATCGATTTTTCATCATAATTTGCATGAATATATAGCAAAACTGTTGTTCTTTGTTTTGTGACGTTTAACGAAGTGGCATTAAAAAAAATATATTGTTGTTGATAATGGTAAACAATATGTCCCCCATGACGTTTGATATTTTCCAATAAGGTTGTTTTTATTTCGTTCAATTTAACAATGTCTTTATCAAGAACTAATGTTAATATCGTTTAACATGATGATCCAATATTGATTATTTTCGGCCCTAATCTTAATAGGTTGTTTATCAATAATGTTTGTCCATGGTGTTTAATAAGATTTTTAATGAATAAAGGTTGTTTTCTTAGCGCTTAAGTCCAAAGTCAAAACGGATGTTTATGCCTCTTAAAATATAATATTTGGCAAAAAAAAAACTGTTGTAGATGATCTCATTCATAAAAACAATTGCCCATGACAATTATTAAAGTAATTTGCATTTTCGCGTTTAACGAGATAATATCTTTAGTAAAAACCATCAGCGTTTAATGTAAAAAATGTTTTTAGTAAATAACGTTGGTCTTGGTGTTCAATGAAATGCTGTCTTTGGCTGAGAGAGCAGCACAATAAGACAATCCTTTGTTCTGGACACCCATACTAACAGGTATAAACGATTTTAAGCCCTTAAGGCGTGTGCTAAAACACCCATTTAACATAAATTGCACTTGCGGTTGGTGAAAAATATTTTCTACCATAAAGTGCGTTTACATAAACATAGGATCACATTAATTTATTACCTAAAAATTGCCGATGTTGAACACTAATTTTAAAAACTTCCTCACTCACCCCAAACGTTTCCAATTGTTTATTAGTCAGTCTATGCAACTCACAAGCTATTATGGTTACGTATCCAGATGCTGACCTTGGATACAGGCGCGGGATTACTGTCCTATATCACTTGAGTCTGAACATGAAAGAAAGAGGAGTCTTTAAATTCAATTGCATAACCTGTTTCGGTTAGTCTCGGTCAAGGTTTGTCAACTTGCAACCAGAGTACGCGTCTGTCATTACGGCTCTGCCATTATAATTATTAATTGTTCGTATGGATGAATTTAGCTTTTTTAAATTTAACTCAAATGGAAGTGTGATTAAGAAATATTTATGATTTAAATAGGCACAGTTCAACGCAAATAACTAATAGTTTATTGCTTTGATTTTTTTGCTTGAACTTCTACCATATTATCTCTTGGAAGGAAAAATGTCGGTTAAAATGCGGTAAAAAGATTTTGTATCATAATATTTTGTAAATGAATAGCTCCAGTAAGCTCTTGACAACTTGAACCTTAATAAAATCCTTGAAAAAAAAAATTTTAAATTTTTTTTTTAAATATTATTTTTATTATTAAAAAATTAATTAATTTTATTTAATTTATTTATTTAAATTAAATTTATTTTTTAATATTATTTTTATAATTTATTAAAAATTTTAATTATAAATTTAATTTAAAAATATTAATTTAAAATTTACACTTTACCTTTATTGATCGAAGTATTCCTGGATCTCTAAGTTTAATCAACATACCTCTGTAAGTTGAAACCCCAGCGTACAGGTCTACTATGCATCCAGAGAATTATGTATAAAGAAAACTATACGCAACTCGAAGAAAAGTCGTATTTCTGTGGTATTATAAGATAGCGAGAGTTGGCAGTTAATAGAAATTGGAATATTCTACATCGTTTATTGAGTCAGAATGTACCCTATTTTGTTCTATTATAAATTATTTACATAACGATTGTAGTAAGGTTTATTTGATTATGAAGAAGTAGTAATAAGGAGAATCTCCACTCAGACTAAATGCCTTGAATTTCAGGATAGCCAGATGTTTATAGAACACCATTAACATAAATTTGAGCAGACAAATCATTTGACATTGCTGTTAACCGTTATATTCTAATTAATTTAAGAGACGCCAAAAAAATGTTTCTTTGCGAGCAACAGAACTGATTCTCTTGGTCTGACCTTCTTGGCTTGAGTGAAATATTCTTAAGAAGATTTTGCTTGAAAGAGATAAAAAAGCAGAGATTAGAATCATTCATATTACACCAGGAATGAGGAAAATAATAGGTTTAATTCAGTGACATCTGAGAAGGTATAACACATCTTTATCAATAGATATTCAATATCCTGCTCAAAAATGTGCTCGCATTAGTTGATTACATTTTTTCTTTGTTAACCATCTGGATTTCATTTCAAATATCATCGGAAACTGTGAAGCTCTCTGTCGTCGTGTTGATCAGGAGACTAAAGTGTCGAACCCAGTATCTGGGGAGTGATGGAAATCTTACGTAACAACTCCAGTGCATTTGCAACGAGTACTTCTGTGTTTCACGTTGTAACATGAAAGGTCACTGACTGATGTTCTGCACGTCGTAACATGAAAGATGGGGCTTATAAAAGGAATTCAAATACAGCGTTCGGTCATTTGCTCTACAACTGTCATAGTGTTCAGATCAAAGTGTCCAGTGCTCTCTCCTGCGAATAACTTCTTTGGACCAGGTAAGTCTACTTTGATAATACATTATATCCTTTTAATTTATAAAACTTTAAGTGAAGATCAAACTTCTATTCCTTTAGTATTAAAAATGTTTTTCTAGTTTATATGCCTAACAACGAGGTATTAAATTGATTATGAACTTTGATTTTACTCAGAATTTAGTGATCTGCTAAGGCTAGGATCAGGTTATTGACATTTCCAACCATACAAATATTAATTTTCATTTTGGACATTGTAAGATTTAGTTGTCATTTTTTAATCTATCTATACTTTTATAAAAAAGAGATGGTTTCTGTATGTATGGGATAGGTAAACTCGAAAAATACTGAACCGACTGGGTTGAAATTTCACACAGAGGTAGATCTTGAACCTGGGAAACATATAGACCTATTCACTTCCTTAAAATCCCCTCGGGCTACGCCCTGTGAACGTCCTTAGCTTCAATGTTTACATTTTATAAGGATGTAAACATTCAAATACCGAAATGTAAACAGCTGTGAATACTATAATTTGACAGTTCAAATGACAGAAGTAAGATCAGCTGTAATTTTTATCGTGAGCGAAGCCACGGGCAACTGCTAGTTAATTATATAGAAATGCTCTTGTAAAATTAGCATAACTGTAGAATTTGCTACAAAGAGACGGGACTGTGAGCTTAATGGGAAACTTAATGTAATTTTCTAAGAAAAACATTTTAAGGTGTAATAGAGTTATAAATTACATTTTAAAATCTTGAAAACAAAGTGGGAAATGAGGGAAGTTATTAGTATTTTTGTTTGATATAATTGCTCATTATGGAATCTGACTTTGTCTATTAAGTCATGTGTTTGCTCATTTTTCTTATATTGGGAAAGCCACTTTTTGTATTTAAGAATTAATAATATTAATGTAACTAATATAAACTACTGCAAAATATGGAAAGAATTAACCTTAAAGGCATTAATTCCGTAATATGTAACATTTAAGAGCTTCAATGATCAGGAGGCCAGAAAGGATTAGATCATCCTTTTTGCTATTTGTGACCGGTTCGTAAAGTTGTAAGGATACTCAAAAGATTTCCTTCCAGCCTCTAGCCCCCTAATACCTACAAATCAGAATATTAGTTCCAATGAAAAGTTTTTAGCGTACGCGGATTACAGTAAACTCTCTCTTAACCAACACTGTTAACATCAGTCGGATAACTTAAAAGATCGGTTAAAAGGTTGACCTCTAAACACCTAAAAAATAAAAGCTAAATTAATTTTTGGATTCTTTTAACCTTATTTTAAATCAGTTTGTGAACCTATATTCCTAAGAATTTGTTGAAATGGCCCAAATAACCCCAAAACAAAACATTTCAATAAACTAAATATTAGACTTAACCAAAAAAAATATTTCTTATCTTAACACCTTTAAAAGCATTTTCATAATTGTCCAAAAAAAAATCTTTCGTAATGCAGTATTTATTGTCTAAATTAATGATAAAAATCAAGCCATTACTGCATTACGAGTCAGGCAGTTGATTTTTTACAGTCTTTTAGTGGAGACTTGAGTCACGAAAAATTTGACCTTTAAATTGTCAACCTCCTTTCCACTACTTACAAAAGGTGCATGTTGTTTGTTTACTCTACCGATTGATGGATAAGATAATGGTTGCCGGATATAAAAAACGATATTTTTTTAATAAATTCAAAATATTTTTACCCATATCTACCTGTATAGTTGAGCATAACGTTCTCATCGCCGGGACTGAAAACGAAATTGTCACAATTCCTAGAAAAGGGCGGTTAAACCGAACCGATCTCAAAAAACGATTGGTTAAAACGATCTTTAACATTTGACCAGCAAGCGCGGATAATCCGATCGTCGGTTAAAACGAGGTGCTAAGAGGAGTTCTACTGTATCCGGATTGATTGGAATCCCGGTGCGTATAACGAAAAATATGGATAATCTGAGTACCCGTAACAACAGAGGATATTAGAGTATAACAAAGCTATCCTGAAACTATCGCCTTAAATACTACGTCGTCAGATCGTAGTTGATGACTTTCGTTATATTATTGTAGTGTATATATAGTACAAAATGTCTGCCGACTTATCTCATAGAACTATCTGGTAGATGAATCTCTTGTGCGTAAACAGTCTTTTGTCAACGTCACGTTAAAGCTTAACAGATTACATTCAAATTTAGAAGTTTGAACCTTTTTTTAAAGATCAGCACAACTCATGATATGTCAATATAGGTTTACTGTTACAGGTGCAATGATAACTCGTGTGCACATCAAAGATCAAAGATTGTAATTATTTGACTTGGCTAATGCAAGTATTTGTTAATCTGGATTAATAAATGACTTATTGACATTTTGGCATTTCGGTTAAAATTGAGGTATAGAAAACGGTATTCTTGTGAGAAACCTTGTATTTTCAAACATTAATTATATTTCACAACCTTATCCGGGTAATGCGCGATCTCAATAGTTCAGGTCCCGGTAATACTTAGTGTTCTGTATTTTGTGAGATTAAATTTATTTACGGTAGGCAGTTGCAATAAGATTCATGTGTAGGCGAGCACTGTAATGAAACGGTGTTTGACATTGGATGTAGGCATGCAGTGATAATGAATTGGAACACTCATGTTTCAACTTGAAAGAATAAAAGGTTTAAAAAGTGAGTTGCATAACAGGTTTCGATTATTTTATGCAACAATCTCGGTTAAGATTGCTCAGCGTTTGCTTTATGTACACTTATTGACCCAGTTTAGACTGAGTTCGAGTTTATTTTAGAGTTCTCTGTAAATAATTGTTTTAGGTATGACTAAAACAAAAAAACACATATACTGGTAAATTGCTAGTGTGGTAAAGTGAGTTGATACCTATCTTTATAAATATATACGTGTATCGTTAAGGTCTCTATATCCCACTAAAACACATCCTCAATACTCAAAGTGCTACATCAATAATGAGAAAGTTATATTTTAATGGTCCAAAGTAAACATAAATATATATATATGTTTATAAATAAGATATTTCATAGTTAAAAGATAAATCAAAATCTAATATGTTAGTTTTCAGGTAAATACATTTTTTTCTGAAATTTGTATAAAAAATGTAAATTTGTCTCAAACTTATGAAATTATTATTTCCAATTAAAAAACCTTTTTTTTATACACTTATTAACATGATCATAATCAGGTTAAATCGAATTCAATGATACGACTTTTTATGTGCGATTTTTAATGTAAAAGTATACGTTCACACTAAATTTACATATATTTTTTATGGCTGGGAGTTCATAGATTTCCGTTGTCAAAAGTTTATTTTACAAATCTTTCTAGTCTCCAATATTTTTTTACATGATAAGTACTCCCTGATGAGATGCTTGTCTGTGAGCATTAAAACCGGTTTACCCGGTCAGTGGGCTAAAGTGAAATGAACACTCTACGTTTAATTATATGAGTGGCTAATAATTTATCGTTCTTTTTCCAGACTTAAGAATTACATATGTAGTGATATAGTATCTGCAACTCATCAACCACATCGCACAACATTTATTCTTCAGACTACTAACTTACATAATATGTGGCAAGGAGGGAGTGTATCGTAAAGTTATCTGGGATAACTCTAAAGAATTTCTGTCTTAAATCCTTGGGACTTGCTCAGTAGCTCAAGTCCTCTAAGGAAGTAAACAATTAAGAGTCTTCATCACCCTGAGAAAAAAGTCGGAAACAACCAATTATGCTCTCCTGTTTCGGACGCCATTTTTTAACCGATTTTCATGAAATTACACTTGAATAATTCATGAAATAATAATTATGAAATGAGTGTCTAATTCCCAAATTATGATAAACTGCAAGGGTCGTGGAGAAAACTTTACAAAAACTCTAAAATACTTGATTTTTATCATTTAAAAATAAATAATTTTAAGAAAAAATTAAAAGTTTTAAGTTATAGAACCACGCAGTAAGATACATACTTTGTAAAATAATTCACTCCATTAATTAATTATTAATCGCAGAGACGAAAACACGGTTCTACAAAAGCATGTTCGGGTTGAAATTGCAGCTTGCGAATCGACACTTCTAGCCTCCCTCCTAACATTGTCGCTTTAATCACTCAAGTATAGGTAGTGCATTGAATTTTCAGTGAGGATGACGCACCTACACAATTTCATACTGGAATCGTGACGTCAATACTGTTTATGTGTTTAGAAAAGTACCTCCTCCTCGCCCTTCCCCCTTGAATCTCGTACCTGTAGGACTATTTGAAGTAAATAATATTTTACGAACGTAATTCTTGTTCGGGTGATGAAGACTTTTAAATCAAAGTTTTTACGTAACTTAAAACAGCTAACTGCGAAAGTAAAGCTTTTTAATATAAATTGTGTGCGGTAGTCGCAGGATGATGGGAGAGAGCTCAAATTGAAGTACAAGAATTAAAGAACAATTGAAGAATTGAAGACAAAGATTTTTATTTAATAAGTATAATATTATTTGCAATGTAAAATAATGTATTCACTTTTTCTACCGGAATAAATCATTGTTTAATTCATTCATTCCAGGGACTCGGGAAAATTCTGAAATATCTTGAGGATTATTATAAAACGTGAAATAATGTAAAATATCTAACACTTAATGGATAAATTTAAAGGTGAACATTTTTGTGGGAGAGTTTTAAGTTTGCGTTATTACATTCATTTGCCGAGAGTACAGCGCACAATAATGATGATGCGGCTAAAACTATGATTAAAACATCACATAAAACTGATAGAACTTGACCTTTTCTCTACCTTCTATGTTATGTAAATATTACCAATATATTTATTCATCTAAAGTATAATTTATCTTGAATTTTTCCAAACTAACCAATATTTACACCCGGGTAACCATAAAATTGTGTGAGACTTAGGGACCAGGAACTTATGTTTATTCCTACGTGGAACTATGTTATTATTTGAGGAATTATAGTTTGTGATCTCAATGGGGGGTTCTTTTTTACTTTCGTCAAAGCCTATAAGCCTATTGGGTAAAAATGTAGCATCGATTGAATGTTTCATAATCATTTGATTTCCCAAGATACGAGCCATTTGGAGGCTACAGACGAAGCGCACTCTTCCGGTGTCTTGGTGACATCCCTTTTTTTACATTTTTTCCTTGTTAAACGTTTAATTAGCTGACATTATAATCCGCCCAGCTATTATCGAATCATAATTGTGAAGAAACCCCCCAGCATATAAATATATCAATTATTTTATGTTTTACGTTGAATGTCCAGCATTTGTACGTTATTTTTATAAACTCAGATAACACATCGGTTGATTTAATGTGTTTTACATTTGTAACGGATGGAAATAGTAGTTTATCATGAAGTTTTTCCATGTTTTCAGTAGTTAAGGTGAAGAAAATTTATATATTTGTTAAAAAATCTAACATATGTCAAGTAGAGTATTTCCATTTATAAAAAAAAAATACTCTTGTGTATTCAAATAAAGTTTTAATATGGTAAGCATTGAAATTATCTTGGAGTTTTTGTATATTTGTTTATTGTGTATTTTTGTTAATTAGACCTAATCATAAATGTGATCATAAAATAACATTTTTAGGTACAAAGATGGTAGAAAAAAACCGACTGTTGAACGAAAACACGCAATTTGCGTTATTTTAAACGGATGTGTGTTACTGAACAAGATACTCATTTATAAAGTAATGCATCCATTTGTTATGTTATCCCTTTACTCTGATAAAGATTTTTAAGAAAAAGATGATAACTTACGAACTGCTTTATTGTTTTTTGAGTGTAAAATCTAAAAAAGGTTTTGTGATAAATAGCTGCTCAACGTATTCATTTAGATATTTTTAAAAAAACTTACAAGATTTCCTTTGCTGAACACCCCCTCTGTGTTAGTTTTTAAACTTATGAAATTATCTGCATCCTCTATGACTTCACGAAATATAATCCATCTAAAAGTGCAACGTTAAAATATAACCAATATTAGCCTACTACATTTTATGAGACTTCAAATACATTTACATACCCCGCATATTTCATATTTAATTTATCGATATGTATCTCTTGAGTATACACTACTAGCTGTTTTGTGTAGTAAATATTACTACTAGCTGCTGTACCCATTCTTCGCAAGTAATAGATATATACCTGATAGATTGACAACGCTTGCCATCGTAACAAATTAAAAAAAAAAAAAACATAATATCACTGTTGATACAATTGGGAATATATCTATATTTTACTCGAGGGTGTTATCTATCTACCTTCCGAATATCAATCAATCAGTTTTGTATTTAGATGTGATGTAGGCCAAAAAAACTTTCACATTACAGTATTAGTAGGATAAAAATATTCTGGTTTGAATCTTGTGATGCATCTGATAAAAAACGTAACGATCTAAATAAGTTAAAAGAGCTCTGAGAGATGGCATATTGATCAATGAGAGTAACCCTCTTCTTGTTTATGAAAGCCTCATTATCTCAATTACTATTGATGTTATAAGTGATAATAATATTATTTAAAGCTCACTATTTTACAAACCAGAAATTATTTGAATCTGAATGTTTAAGTTGGAGGGGGGGGGGGGTTGACCAGTGATTAAGGCAATTTAAATAATAATATTATTTAAAACTCACTATTTTACAAACCAAAAATTATTTGAATCTGAATTTTGAAGTTGGAGGGGAGGGGGGGGTGACCAGCGATTAAGGATTTTATCCAATGTCGAATAACACTAATGTTTTATATCAGGTTATTAACATATTGCTATTAACTATTAACGTTAGTTAGTAACAAGACCCGGGTTTAGACCGTTCCCGATCAAAACGTTAAAAAATCCCACTGAAGTAAAACCCAAAACATATTGCTGTATACACGTTACCTCCATTGAATTCTCCCCCACTCCTGTCAACTAGGTAGGGGTAATATTTTAACATGACTCTTGTCCTGCCCCCCCCCCCAACCCCATGTCGCACGGGTAGGGGAAAGATCAAAGGGACTAGGTAAAAGAAAGACGATAAGCGTTACTTCAATGCAATTCCACATATATATTGCAGCATTATATTGGAACCGAGGTTATAAAAGGGGTGAACATACTACAGTCTATCATTTGGTCTACAGCTCTCGTGGTGTGAAGACCTCTAGTGCAGACGCTCCTCCCCGTGCAGTCTACCAGACCAGAAACGCTTTTATCTCAGCGACATGTATCCTTTTACATACAATTTAGGATAAGTAAATAGCTATATATCTTTTATTAAATGTTAAATGACTAAAATATGGTACAATTTCCAATTTATTTGTTGTAAAAGGTGACCTAAAGAATTGAGTTATGAGGTCGTTGACCTTTTTAATTTTTTGAACATATAGTTTATACAAGTGATCGTTCATGTTAATATCTTATAAAAATTGGGTTTTTCAGCTAGTCTCGGTTATTGACCTTTTGAAACTAAAAAAAAAACACTTAATTTTTAGAATTTGTAACAATTATATTATACATTCTCAAATATGCTTGTGAAATAATAGTTCATACTGTAAAAAGCAATATGTATTGCGACGTGCTTTGAAAACGTTATTAATTCCTGCACTGCATGAACTGTTTTTTCTGTTTGCACACATGTTTTCTTAACTAGATCTATCAGTTGATCTACAGCTCTCGTGGTGTGAAGATCCCTTTTGCAATATATCAGTTGCAGCATTATATTGTACCCGAGGTTATAAAAGGGGTGAACATACTACAATCTATCATTTGGTCTACCGCTCTCGTGGTGTGAAGACGTCTAGTGCAGACGCTCCTCCCTGTGCAGTCTACCAGACCAGAAACGCTTTTATCTCAGCGACATGTATCCTTTTACACACAATTTAAGATAAGTAAATAGCTATATACATTTTTTTGTTGTTATATGGCTGTAAAATCTACAATTTCCAGCTTGTGAAATAGGTGAGCTAAAAAATTTAGTTATGAGGTCGTTGACCTTTTTAATTTTTTTAACATATACCTTATACAAGTGACAGTTCATGTTAAGATCTTATATAAATTAGTTTTTTCAGGTAGTCTCGGTCATTGACCTTTTAAAACTAAAAAACACTTAATTTTTAGAATTTGTAATAATCATGTTGTACGTTTTCAAATATGCTTGAGAAATGATAGTATACTGTAAAAAGCAATATGTATTACAATGTTTTTTGAAAATGTTATGTAATACCTCCTGCACTGCATGCACTGTTTTCTCTGTTTGCACACATATTCCCTTAACTAGATCTATCAGTTGATCTACAGCTCTCGTGGTGTGAAGATCTCTTTTGCAGTAGATCTCCCTGTGCAGTCTACCAGATCAGAAAGGCGTTTATCCCAGCGACATGTATCCTTTTACATACATTTAAGAATTACATTTTCAAGTTAAAGATAGATTTTCTTGTTTACGTGACCATTAATGTTTGTAATACGTCATCTAAAACATTTGGAACCATAGATACAGTATCAGGTCGTTGACCTTTTTAGCCTTTGAATTATGTTTGTTCAGAGTGGCAATATTTATGTCATCCATTCATTATATATACTTGTAATAATAGTATAAAAATTCAATATTCTATAAAAGCAACGAAACAGTGGTTTAGTAAATATTATGCGTTAATCACAAAAGTCATGTTTAAACTAGCTCATTTTTTGGGTTGTAGCTGGTCATTGACCTGTTCAAACTTAAAATAAATCTATTTTTATTACTTAGAAGTTGAAACATAAATGGTATTTTTCCAATTCTCAGGTCAAATTATCTTTGAAAAAACGATTTGTAGAATTTTTTGTTTTAATGTTTTTTAAATCATTTCTCAGATATATAAAATCAAGTATAACGTTATAACAAAGTAAATGTATAAAAGTGTAAGTGTACAACGCTTTTTAATGCTCCTACATTCAATGAGTTATTTTTATATTTGTACACATATTTCCTTAGCTAGATATTTCAGCTCTCATCATGTTTACATGTGATGTGTGTCAGAAGACGTTCACTCTACGTCACAACATGCTTCGCCATCTTCGATCTCACGTTGAGGAAAAACAATTTATGTGTGATAAATGCAATAAGTCATTTGGAAGAAAGTCCAACTTGACTCAGCACAAAAACTTTGCTTGTCGAGGTGAAGCTCCGCAAAAGGAGCAAAAACCTCATCACTCAAATCAAGAGAAAACAACTTTCCCTTTTGTTGAAATCGAGAAAGCTCTTAAGAATAGAATAAAAACGTTTGAAACACGCCCAGACTCTGGAGACCTCCAAACCGTTCTCCATAAACTTCAACCTGCTTTCGCAAAGAAGATCCAAGAAATGTTAAAAACCCACTCAGCCATAAAATTTAATATATTTTTGGAGACTGATTTCACTAACTCAGCTGAAGAGCACTGACTTCGAAGCTTTAAGACAAAGAACATGATCGTTTACAGGACTTCGGATGTAAACTCTCTCCTAGAAAGTGGGTCTGAGAAGCTCAAAAGTGAGAAGAGTGAATGTGAAATGAAGAAGTCCGGGTGGAGTTTTCAAAAGATAAATCGTGTAGAACTAAGGATAAATAAATACAACCCCTTGAGAGGATTTCGTTTTATCCAACTACCAAAAAAGATTTTGGATAAGAAGGCTACCATAAATGTTCAGAACACTGATGAGAACTGCTTCAAATATGCGATATTATCAAGGTTTGTCGTCAGTGAAAACCCAGAAAGGGTTAGTAACTATATCAATAATGAGGAGCTAGAAAGGAAATATGACTGGAATTGTGTTTCATTTCCTGTGAGACTGGATGACATCAAAAAGTTTGAAATAGCGAATGACGTATCTGTAAACGTGTTTGGATTGACTGAACAAGCAGATGTTTATCCCTTGAAAGTGTGTGAGAGAGAAATGGAAGATCACTATGACTTATTGTATATCAGTGACACGTCCTCGTCTCATTATTGCTTGATCACCGACTTTGAAAGGTTGGTACATAAACAATTCACGAATGATCGAAGAAAAATTAAAATATGCAAAAGATGTTTTGCTCACTTCAACGATTACTACGGTCAAACTGCTGAAGAAAAGCTTGAAAAACACAAAGAAATGTGTTTAACTAAAAAAGCTTTAAGGTGTGAATTTCCATCTTACGACAGCATTTCATTCAAAAATAATCATCGTTCAAAAAAAGTTCGATTTGTAATCTATGCTGGTTTTGAGACCCTCCTTCAGCCTGTTGACACCTGTGAAGGTGATCCAGAGAAGTCTTGGACTAGTTCATATCAGCGTCATGTTCCGTATAGCTATGCGTATTTGCTAAAAGACTCAGAAGATGAACATACAAAGCTGCGTGTGTTTAGAGGTCAAGATGCAGCAAAGCACTTCACAAAGGGTATAGCTAAAGATATGAAATTCGTCGATAATATCTTATTTGGGAATAAAAAACTTGAAGTTCCTAAATTATCGACAACCGAACAAGAGGAGTTTAACTCTGCTTTACAATGTCATATCTGTAAAAAGGGAAACTTTTCAGCTGACAACTTTAAAGTCAGGAACCATTGCCATGTTTCTGGAAAATATCTTGGCGTTGCACACCGACACTGCAATCTGTTCTATCAAGACCAGCACTTTGTCCCATGTTTCATCCATAACCTGTCTGGGTATGACTCTCACTTTATCGTCAGAGAGCTGGGTTATGACAAGAAGGAGATCAAAGTCATACCCAACACCGAGGAAAAATACATATCTTTCTCCAAAATGGTTAAGGTAAAACATGCGAAAAACAATCTACTAGAATTGAGATTTTTAGATTCATATAGATTTATGCAGGACAGTTTGAGTACTCTGGCAGAAAATTTACCCAAACATGAATTTGAAGAAACGATGAAGCATTTTCCTGAACACTACGAACTGTTAAAACAAAAAGGAGTGTTCTGCTATGATTACATGACTGATTTGGAAAAACTTGAAGAAACAAATCTTCCTCCAAAATCGGCATTTTTTAGTAAACTTAGTGGAGAAGATATAAGTGACGAAGACTACAATCATGCAGAGAAAGTTTGGAAGACATTCAATGTGCAAACCCTAGGGGAGTATTCTGACATGTATGTTAAATGTGATGTTTTGATTCTTTGTGATGCATTTGAAAACTTTAGGAAAACATGTCTAAATACTTATGACCTCGACCCAGCCTATTATTTTACGACACCCGGTCTAGCTTGGGACGCAATGTTGAAGTACACTGGAATTGAACTTCAACTAGTTAAGGACATGGACATGTTTTTGATGATTGAAAAAGGGATCCGAGGTGGAATCACGCAGTGTATCAAACGTCACAGTGAAGCAAAAAACAAATACACCTCAGACACAAAAAACCCATCAGAACCAAGTAAATTTTTACTATATGTAGATGCGAATAACCTCTATGGCGAAGCTTTAAGTCGTAACATTCCTTATGGAGGCTTTGAATGGTGTCGCAATATAGAAGAGATTAATGTAGAAAACATACCAGACGATGCTGAAAAAGGTTACATATTAGAAGTGGATCTGGAATATCCAGAGTCACTTCACGATGAACATGCTGATTTCCCATTTTGCACGGAAACTAGGATTCCACCTGAAGGTAGCCACCCTTAACTCCTCGCAACCGTGGAAAATAAAGAAAAATATGTGATACACTATGTGGCCTTAAAACAAGCCTTGAAGCATGGTTTGAAACTAACGAAAATTCATCGAGCAATCCAATTCAAACAAAGGGATTGGCTTAAACCCTTCATTGACCTAAACACAGAAAAAAGGAAACATGTGGCGAACGATTTTGAAAAGGATTTCTATAAGCTTATGTCTAACGCGATTTACGGGAAAACTATGGAACAAGTAAGGAATAGAATTGACATCAGACTAGTGTCTGATCCAAAAAAGGCCGAAAAACTGATTTCAAAACCGAATGTTATTGATCGAACTGTATATAATAAAAAGCTTGTTGGCATCCATATGGGAAAAACAAAAGTAGTTCTAAATAAACCAATATACATTGGAATGAGTATTCTAGATCTCAGTAAAGTTAGAATGTATGAATTCCATTATGACGTAATGAAACCACTTTATGGAAATAAACTAAAACTCTGCTACCAGGACACTGACTCATTTATTTACGAAATTGAAACTGAGGACCTGTACGAGGACATGGCTAAGTTCAAGGAACACTTGGATACGAGCAACTACTCAATAGACCATTCTCTCTACTCAGACAACAACAAAAAGAAGCTAGGAGAGTTTAAAGATGAGTTGGCTGGTGAAATAATGTTAGCGTTTGTAGGACTAAGAAGTAAAGTGTACAGCATAAAGAAAAAGGATAGTCCCATCAAGAAAGTAAAAGGAATAAAAAAAACAGTCGTAAAAAACAAAATTAGATTTGAAGACTATGTTGAATGCCTCTACACTGGTGAAAAAACCTACACACTGAACAATGTCATCTCCTCGAAGAAACATACCGTATCAACTGACACAATAAACAAAGTGACTTTGAGTGCTGACGATGACAAGCGCTACATTATGCGCTACAAAGTAAACACTCTACCCTACGGACATTACAGGATAAAAATACTTCAAACCACCTCTTCCCTTGAACCACCAATTAAAAGAAGAAAACTTCAGTAAGAAGCATGTAAATAGTAGAGATTGTTGAAATTCATTTGTATATTAGCTTAACAAATATTATGAAACGTATTTATATTACGATGTAAAATTTTAACTTTCTCAGCCTAAATATTTTTTGACATAAAATAAATTAATAAATACTTCTTATCCATTATGTGACACAACAGCTATGCGTATGACTTCATTTTGTAGAAACTGAGATCCCAACTACCAAGGGATATTTCATAGTTTTTTTTTTACTGACCAAGTTATTGACCAGGGTCATTTACTCATAGTCCAACGACCAAGGGCAACTGGATCCAGTATCAAATCATGAACGCAATCTTTTACAACTTTGTTTAGGATCGAACCAGCGAACATCAGATTATGAAGCGAGCACTAAAACCACTCAGCCATCCAGTCAATTAGAAATGGTTGCTCTGGTTACAGTTTTTCAAAACAGGATAAAACAGCCTACAGTGGATTATTCTACCAAAACACCACTATAAAAAAAGGGGGGGGCTAGGCCTGAAAGGGGATCCTCCTTAGGCTGACCGCTAAAGCCAACGCTCATGCAAAGGGAATTACCACCTCTAAGAGCTCTGGTCATGAGAGGAAAGATTCCTAGGCTGTTTTAACCTTAATTAGATTTCCGTATATAGTATCAATATTTGATAAGGTACTCATATCATAATATGTACTTAAAAAAAATATTTTTTGTTTCTAATAAAAATAAAAGTGTTAATGTGTAAATTATAAAATTTTAACACCTCTTATTTTTTTAAATCGTTCAATATATGGTTAAGTCGTTCTTAATTGTATTCATGGATGCTCAAATTCATTTCATAACATTTATATTCTACGTTGTTTTGACATTTCTGAATTAAATGACTAAACCAAATAAAACACCATATTTGAACCCCACTATTATTATAAAAAAGATTATGAATTGATAACGTAAATAGTGGGTATTTATTTTTACATCATCAAGTGAAACCTCGAAACAACCGTTATAGTAAAAATATCAAGTAAATCGTAAAAAAAGTTGTCGTTCCATTAAACGTCATAACAAACCGTTGTTGATAGCAAATCGATCAAGATACCTCTCTATTTCTAAAGGCATCATCTACTTTATTACCGTAGGTTACTTTTATTTTGAAAGTCATAGTTTTGATAAACAGCATAAACAACAGTTTTTCCTACTTTTATCATGACATTAAACGAAAACATCATTACTAAATACACATTCTGGTTAAACACTATAATTAACTTTTATCTAAAGACATTATATTGTAAAACGCTATTAAAACCGAATTCGTAAAAAAATATAACGTTAAGTGTCGTGGGAGAGAGTTACTGTAAAACATACCTTCTTTTTAAACACCACAACCAACAGTTTTTCTGAAGATATTATCCTGTTAAACGCCATAAAGGACCGTTTTTCTGAAGATATTGTCCAGTTGAATGCCATAAAACAGTTTTTCTGAAGACATAATCTTATTAAACACCATAAACAACAGTTTTTCTGAAGACATTATCCTAACGTTTTTCTAAGGAAACTCCTGTTAAACGCCATAATTAACGTTTTTCTGGAGATGTTCTCTTGTTAAACACCATAAACGACCGTTTTTCGGAAGAGGTCATATCGTTAAACGCCATAAGAAACCGTTTTTTTCTGAAGAAATTATTTTGTTAAACGCCATAAGAAACAGTTTTTACTGAAGAAATTATCTTGTTAACGCCATAAATGTCGTTTCTGAAGACATTATCTTGTTAAACGCTGTAAACGTTTGTTTTTCTGACGAGATTATATCGATAAACGCCATAAATAACATCTTTCTAAGTCATTATCTTGTTAAACGGTAAAAACAACCGTTTTTCTGATGAGATTATATCGTTAAACACCGTAAATAACGTTTTTTCTGAAGACATTATCCTGTTGAACGCCATAAACGACAGTTTTCCTGACGAGATTATATCGTTAAACGCCGTAAATAACGTTTCTCTGAAGATATTATCTTGTTAAACGCCATTAAAACCGTTTTTCTGAAGATAATATATCGTTAAACGCCATAAAGGACCGTTTTTCTGGAGATATTTTCTTGTTGAATGCCATAAACGACCGTTTTTCTAAAGAGATAATATAGTTGATCTCCATAAGAAGCCGTTTTTTCTAAAGAAATTATCTTGTTAAATACCATACACATCCATTTTTCTGAAGAGATTATGTTATTGAAACACTATAAGCAACGGTTTTTCTACAGACATTACTTTGTTAAACGCCATAAACAGTCTCATAATTAAACAATTTTCTATGTTAAATTTGTAATTCTCAACAATTGCAGTATTTTATTGCATAAACGATGCTCCTGTGGGGGGGGGAAGGGAGGGGGGGACAGCCTTTGGTTTACTTTTTTAATCACTTACAATTTACTCAATTTGTAATCGTAAGCACTTGCAGTGTCTCATTAAAACGACATACGTTATGGTGGAGGGGGGGAGAGGGAGAGGGGTGGTGGGAGGGAGGGGGCTATGACGTCGTCGGACGATTCCTCGGACGAATCCTTTGACTCCTGATTTTAGTCCCATAAGAGCCCATATTGAATCCTGCAGCAGGAAGCAGATATGTATCCTACTGATTATCCCAAGGGCTTTGTTTATTCTTAATATCACAAATAAAGACGCTTGTACACTACAATTGAAACTGAAAATTGGTAAAATTATTGTAAATACAGTTTATATAGTTAGCTTTTATCTTATTAGACATAACAAAATGATGTAAATTGACCCAGTTTATACAGTTGTAGCTGTGCAATAAATGTCACATGTTGATAATTCAAACAAGTTAATTACTGAACAGTTTCGAATTATCACACTTTAAAATTCGCCAACTATCGCAATTTTAGTCTGATTGAGGAATAAATCGCATGTCCGTAATCGGGACAAGGAGCCCATCGACTTACAATCACGTTTAAACGAGGTTTTTCCCCGAAATTACATACCATCAGAGAGCCACTGTGGGCTGACGGCGGCGCTCCGGCCACCATCTTGTCCACACCTGGCAGTGCCGTGACGCCGTCCGCGCGTCACGACGACCCGATTGCAGGGGTGTCCCAGTGATGTAACCGCTTTTGTATTGTAGAGGGTAAAATTAGCTTTAATCCTATGTAAACCGCATCCCGATACGACTTGGGCTTCACAAATTATCGTCGATATAAGGCAAAATACTTGGTTTAATTCGGTTTGAAAACACTCTAACTTTATATCGGCTCTAGTTATTACATTGAGTACAACTAATAACTTTCGACACGTTATATCCAATCTATACACACCCTAGAGTCGATATTAGTCGTAAAAGATTACAAAATAAATTTGTTTCTACCGTTTTTTGGCGAGTATTCCAGGCACTCGGCTATTGCTCTAGATAGTTATTCTAGACGCATTTAGACTAGTTTTAACGCTCAAACATAATCTAAACACTAGAAAATACCTACAGTTGGTTAAAGGGCGATACCAAAAGTGACAAAATGCATGTAAATGACGTAGAAAGTACTTGAAACAGCCAAAATTCAGTTGAAAGAGCCAAAATTCACTTATACAGCCCAAACCATGTATACGAGGGTTATAATACAGCCCTAACCATGTATACGAGTGTTATAATTACGTGTAATAACTCTAAAAATAGCCAAATTTGAGTAACAAGTGGTCTAGAGTCATAAGGGCTGGTTTAAACTTGCAAAAAAATGCAAAAAAAACACAAAAAAATTCAGGAAAAAATATTTTCGAAAAAATTTTTAAAAATGGTTTTTTTTCGGGAGGAGGGGGGAAACAACCCCTGTCGTAGGTAATGGCATGTGGTAGTAGCTGTCTCACCCTGTAGACTCAGACACTTCACATGCCATTACGGACCAGAAAGGGATGTATTCTTTATTACTGTATCCATCTTTATTTTCAATTGTAATTATTATTCACTCATACTTCCTTTAAGTTTTGGTACAGGAAATTAGAGAATAAAAACTTTACGTTCACAGCTACGTTCACAAAAATTCTGAAATGTACTGTTTAGGCATTGCAATTCCTTCAACTATTGTGATTCCAAATGCATACAGTAATGTATTACATTTGCATTTTACTTTTGGAAGGTGCCTTTCACCTGTAAACTCGCTAAAATCATGTGTCTGGCGTGATTTTAATTTTTTAATTTCTCAGATAGACCGGTCTGGATAATGTGGGGTACAGATAATCCTAGGTGTACGGTATATTCAAGCATAGTTCTGGGGAAAATTTTAAATTTAATTTGCAGCTAACTTATGAGTTTTTATGCTTTATCACACTTGACTGCTTTAAGTCAGTCTATCATTAATATGGCCGAGACCCTTTTCAATCGCCCTGTCCTTAAATTATTTGTGTTTTTTAATAAACAATTTAATGCAATATTTAGCCTACATTTATATTTATAACATAGGGCTTATTATATAGAAATAGCTTTATGATATTAAGTGAATTATATTATTTTCTAACTGTAATATTGTATATTTTCTGCACTCTCAAATGAAGTTGTTTTTTTCTTATTGTTAACAAATTGAATAAAGTCTTGCTAGCATGATATATGTTTTATATACTGGATGCAAATTAAAATCATCTCAACACTTTATAAGTTATTAAAATAATTACTTGTTTGATCTATTGTAACCGTTTTAGGCCTACAAACAATGGAACAAGTCATTTGGAACTGAACTTGTTTTTTTAACCTACAACCACTGGGAAACAAATTTAGATGATAGAAATACAAGATCACAGTAAGGTCAAATGTATTTTGTACTTTTTAATAGTGCCTCATGTTGTAATAAACCACTTTTATCAATACATGAAGTCTTAATATATTCTCCCTTCGATGCTGTATAAAAAATCACTATTCCATAGAGTGCAAGAAATATAAAAATACTGAGCATGGGATGAGCTGAAAGGAGTAGAGAAGGTCACATGCAGGAGTTAACCTCCCCCCCCCAAAGAAATCAAAGTCAGGAGTTTCTAGCCAGCTGGTTTAGGAAAGCGATGGATGGAAATTTGAAATTCATTGTTAAATTACAGAAAGTAGTCCATCAAAATTGAAACTTTTCTTAATATATCTATAATATTGCATAAAATTTCTAATAAACAAAAACATTTTTACATTTCAATGGTATTTTAGGGATGTGTGGCAGTTATAATATACAACCCGCTGACCTGCCTACCTCTGTTAGTGGCACACCAGAGTAGCGTGGTGTGGCAGCTACTATATATACCACCCACAGAGCAACCTGCCTGTGTCAGTAGCACACCTGAGTAGCAGTAGCGTGGTGTGGCAGCTACTATATACAACCCACAGAGCAGCCTGCCAGTGTCAGTGGCACACCAGAGTAGCGTGGTGTGGCAGCTTCTACCATATACAACCCACAGAGCAGCCTACCCGTGTCAGTGGCACACCAGAGTAGCGTGGTGTGGCAGCTACCATATACAACCCACAGAGCAGCCTACCCGTGTCAGTGGCACACCAGAGTAGCGTGGTGTGGCAGCTACTATATACAACCCACAGAGCAGCCTACCCGTGTCAGTGGCACACCAGAGTAGCGTGGTGTGGCAGCTACCATATACAACCCACAGAGCAGCCTACCCGTGTCAGTGGCACACCAGAGTAGCGTGGTGTGGCAGCTACCATATACAACCCACAGAGCAGCCTGCCCGTGTCAGTGGCACACCAGAGTAGCGTGGATACAACCCACAGAGCAGCCTGCCCGTGTCAGTGGCACACCAGAGTAGCGTGGATACAACCCACAGAGCAGCCTGCCCGTGTCAGTGGCACACCAGAGTAGCGTGGTGTGGCAGCTACTACATACAACCCACAGAGCAGCCTACCCATGTCAGTGGCACACCAGAGTAGCGTGGTGTGGCAGCTACCATATACAACCCACAGAGCAGCCTGCCCGTGTCAGTGGCACACCAGAGTAGCGTGGTGTGGCAGCTACCATATACAACCCACAGAGCAGCCTGCCCGTGTCAGTGGCACACCAGAGTAGCGTGGATACAACCCACAGAGCAGCCTGCCCGTGTCAGTGGCACACCAGAGTAGCGTGGATACAACCCACAGAGCAGCCTGCCCGTGTCAGTGGCACACCAGAGTAGCGTGGTGTGGCAGCTACTACATACAACCCACAGAGCAGCCTACCCATGTCAGTGGCACACCAGAGTAGCGTGGTGTGGCAGCTACCATATACAACCCACAGAGCAGCCTGCCCGTGTCAGTGGCACACCAGAGTAGCGTGGTGTGGCAGCTACCATATACAACCCACAGAGCAGCCTGCCCGTGTCAGTGGCACACCAGAGTAGCGTGGATACAACCCACAGAGCAGCCTACCCGTGTCAGTGGCACACCAGAGTAGCGTGGTGTGGCAGCTACCATATACAACCCACAGAGCAGCCTGCCCGTGTCAGTGGCACACCAGAGTAGCGTGGATACAACCCACAGAGCAGCCTACCCGTGTCAGTGGCACACCAGAGTAGCGTGGTGTGGCAGCTACTACATACAACCCACAGAGCAGCCTACCCATGTCAGTGGCACACCAGAGTAGCGTGGTGTGGCAGCTACCATATACAACCCACATAGCAGCCTGCCCGTGTCAGTGGCACTTTAGAGTAGCGTGGTGTGGCAGCTACCATATACAACCCACAGAGCAGCCTGCCCGTGCCAGTGGCACATCAGAGTAGCGTGGTGTGGCAGCTACCATATACAACCCACAGAGCAGCCTGCCCGTGTCAGTGGCACACCAGAGTAGCGTGGATACAACCCACAGAGCAGCCTGCCCGTCTCAGTGGCACACCAGAGTAGCGTGGTGTGGCAGCTACCATATACAACCCACAGAGCAGCCTACCCGTGTCAGTGGCACACCAGAGTAGCGTGGATACAACCCACAGAGCAGCCTACCCGTGTCAGTGGCACACCAGAGTAGCGTGGTGTGGCAGCTACCATATACAACCCACAGAGCAGCCAGCCCGTGTCAGTGGCACACCAGAGTAGCGTGGATACAACCCACAGAGCAGCCTACCCGTGTCAGTGGCACACCAGAGTAGCGTGGATACAACCCACAGAGCAGCCTGCCCGTCTCAGTGGCACACCAGAGTAGCGTGGTGTGGCAGCTACCATATACAACCCACAGAGCAGCCTACCCGTGTCAGTGGCACACCAGAGTAGCGTGGATACAACCCACAGAGCAGCCTACCCGTGTCAGTGGCACACCAGAGTAGCGTGGTGTGGCAGCTACCATATACAACCAACAGAGCAGCCTACCCATGTCAGTGGCACACCAGAGTAACGTGGTGTGGCAGCTACCATATACAACCCACAGAGCAGCCTGCCCGTGTCAGTGGCACATCAGAGTAGCGTGGTGTGGCAGCTACCATATACAACCCACAGAGCAGCCTGCCCGTGTCAGTGGCACACCAGAGTAGCGTGGATACAACCCACAGAGCAGCCTGCCCGTGTCAGTGGCACACCAGAGTAGCGTGGTGTGGCAGCTACCATATACAACCCACAGAGCAGCCTGCCCGTGTCAGTGGCACACCAGAGTAGCGTGGTGTGGCAGCTACTACATACAACCCACAGAGCAGCCTACCCATGTCAGTGGCACACCAGAGTAGCGTGGTGTGGCAGCTACTACATACAACCCACAGAGCAGCCTGCCCGTGTCAGTGGCACACCAGAGTAGCGTGGTGTGGCAGCTACTACATACAACCCACAGAGCAGCCTACCCATGTCAGTGGCACACCAGAGTAGCGTGGTGTGGCAGCTACTATATACAACCCACAGAGCAGCCAGCCCGTGTCAGTGGCACACCAGAGTAGCGTGGATACAACCCACAGAGCAGCCTGCCCGTGTCAGTGGCACACCAGAGTAGCGTGGTGTGGCAGCTACCATATACAACCCACAGAGCAGCCTGCCCGTGTCAGTGGCACACCAGAGTAGCGTGGATACAACCCACAGAGCAGCCTGCCCGTGTCAGTGGCACACCAGAGTAGCGTGGATACAACCCACAGAGCAGCCTGCCCGTGTCAGTGGCACACCAGAGTAGCGTGGTGTGGCAGCTACTACATACAACCCACAGAGCAGCCTACCCATGTCAGTGGCACACCAGAGTAGCGTGGTGTGGCAGCTACCATATACAACCCACAGAGCAGCCTGCCCGTATCAGTGGCACACCAGAGTAGCGTGGTGTGGCAGCTACCATATACAACCCACAGAGCAGCCTGCCCGTGTCAGTGGCACACCAGAGTAGCGTGGATACAACCCACAGAGCAGCCTGCCCGTGTCAGTGGCACACCAGAGTAGCGTGGATACAACCCACAGAGCAGCCTGCCCGTGTCAGTGGCACACCAGAGTAGCGTGGTGTGGCAGCTACTACATACAACCCACAGAGCAGCCTACCCATGTCAGTGGCACACCAGAGTAGCGTGGTGTGGCAGCTACCATATACAACCCACAGAGCAGCCTGCCCGTGTCAGTGGCACACCAGAGTAGCGTGGTGTGGCAGCTACCATATACAACCCACAGAGCAGCCTGCCCGTGTCAGTGGCACACCAGAGTAGCGTGGATACAACCCACAGAGCAGCCTACCCGTGTCAGTGGCACACCAGAGTAGCGTGGTGTGGCAGCTACCATATACAACCCACAGAGCAGCCTGCCCGTGTCAGTGGCACACCAGAGTAGCGTGGATACAACCCACAGAGCAGCCTACCCGTGTCAGTGGCACACCAGAGTAGCGTGGTGTGGCAGCTACTACATACAACCCACAGAGCAGCCTACCCATGTCAGTGGCACACCAGAGTAGCGTGGTGTGGCAGCTACCATATACAACCCACATAGCAGCCTGCCCGTGTCAGTGGCACTTTAGAGTAGCGTGGTGTGGCAGCTACCATATACAACCCACAGAGCAGCCTGCCCGTGCCAGTGGCACATCAGAGTAGCGTGGTGTGGCAGCTACCATATACAACCCACAGAGCAGCCTGCCCGTGTCAGTGGCACACCAGAGTAGCGTGGATACAACCCACAGAGCAGCCTACCCGTGTCAGTGGCACACCAGAGTAGCGTGGTGTGGCAGCTACTACATACAACCCACAGAGCAGCCTACCCATGTCAGTGGCACACCAGAGTAGCGTGGTGTGGCAGCTACTACATACAACCCACAGAGCAGCCTGCCCGTGTCAGTGGCACACCAGAGTAGCGTGGTGTGGCAGCTACTACATACAACCCACAGAGCAGCCTACCCATGTCAGTGGCACACCAGAGTAGCGTGGTGTGGCAGCTACTATATACAACCCACAGAGCAGCCAGCCCGTGTCAGTGGCACACCAGAGTAGCGTGGATACAACCCACAGAGCAGCCTGCCCGTGTCAGTGGCACACCAGAGTAGCGTGGTGTGGCAGCTACCATATACAACCCACAGAGCAGCCTGCCCGTGTCAGTGGCACACCAGAGTAGCGTGGATACAACCCACAGAGCAGCCTGCCCGTGTCAGTGGCACACCAGAGTAGCGTGGATACAACCCACAGAGCAGCCTGCCCGTGTCAGTGGCACACCAGAGTAGCGTGGTGTGGCAGCTACTACATACAACCCACAGAGCAGCCTACCCATGTCAGTGGCACACCAGAGTAGCGTGGTGTGGCAGCTACCATATACAACCCACAGAGCAGCCTGCCCGTGTCAGTGGCACACCAGAGTAGCGTGGTGTGGCAGCTACCATATACAACCCACAGAGCAGCCTGCCCGTGTCAGTGGCACACCAGAGTAGCGTGGATACAACCCACAGAGCAGCCTGCCCGTGTCAGTGGCACACCAGAGTAGCGTGGATACAACCCACAGAGCAGCCTGCCCGTGTCAGTGGCACACCAGAGTAGCGTGGTGTGGCAGCTACTACATACAACCCACAGAGCAGCCTACCCATGTCAGTGGCACACCAGAGTAGCGTGGTGTGGCAGCTACCATATACAACCCACAGAGCAGCCTGCCCGTGTCAGTGGCACACCAGAGTAGCGTGGTGTGGCAGCTACCATATACAACCCACAGAGCAGCCTGCCCGTGTCAGTGGCACACCAGAGTAGCGTGGATACAACCCACAGAGCAGCCTACCCGTGTCAGTGGCACACCAGAGTAGCGTGGTGTGGCAGCTACCATATACAACCCACAGAGCAGCCTGCCCGTGTCAGTGGCACACCAGAGTAGCGTGGATACAACCCACAGAGCAGCCTACCCGTGTCAGTGGCACACCAGAGTAGCGTGGTGCTGCAGCTACTACATACAACCCACAGAGCAGCCTACCCATGTCAGTGGCACACCAGAGTAGCGTGGTGTGGCAGCTACCATATACAACCCACATAGCAGCCTGCCCGTGTCAGTGGCACTTTAGAGTAGCGTGGTGTGGCAGCTACCATATACAACCCACAGAGCAGCCTGCCCGTGCCAGTGGCACATCAGAGTAGCGTGGTGTGGCAGCTACCATATACAACCCACAGAGCAGCCTGCCCGTGTCAGTGGCACACCAGAGTAGCGTGGATACAACCCACAGAGCAGCCTGCCCGTCTCAGTGGCACACCAGAGTAGCGTGGTGTGGCAGCTACCATATACAACCCACAGAGCAGCCTACCCGTGTCAGTGGCACACCAGAGTAGCGTGGATACAACCCACAGAGCAGCCTACCCGTGTCAGTGGCACACCAGAGTAGCGTGGTGTGGCAGCTACCATATACAACCCACAGAGCAGCCAGCCCGTGTCAGTGGCACACCAGAGTAGCGTGGATACAACCCACAGAGCAGCCTACCCGTGTCAGTGGCACACCAGAGTAGCGTGGATACAACCCACAGAGCAGCCTGCCCGTCTCAGTGGCACACCAGAGTAGCGTGGTGTGGCAGCTACCATATACAACCCACAGAGCAGCCTACCCGTGTCAGTGGCACACCAGAGTAGCGTGGATACAACCCACAGAGCAGCCTACCCGTGTCAGTGGCACACCAGAGTAGCGTGGTGTGGCAGCTACCATATACAACCAACAGAGCAGCCTACCCGTGTCAGTGGCACACCAGAGTAGCGTGGATACAACCCACAGAGCAGCCTGCCCGTGTCAGTGGCACACCAGAGTAGCGTGGTGTGGCAGCTACTACATACAACCCACAGAGCAGCCTACCCATGTCAGTGGCACACCAGAGTAACGTGGTGTGGCAGCTACCATATACAACCCACAGAGCAGCCTGCCCGTGTCAGTGGCACATCAGAGTAGCGTGGTGTGGCAGCTACCATATACAACCCACAGAGCAGCCTGCCCGTGTCAGTGGCACACCAGAGTAGCGTGGATACAACCCACAGAGCAGCCTGCCCGTGTCAGTGGCACACCAGAGTAGCGTGGTGTGGCAGCTACCATATACAACCCACAGAGCAGCCTGCCCGTGTCAGTGGCACACCAGAGTAGCGTGGTGTGGCAGCTACTACATACAACCCACAGAGCAGCCTACCCATGTCAGTGGCACACCAGAGTAGCGTGGTGTGGCAGCTACTACATACAACCCACAGAGCAGCCTGCCCGTGTCAGTGGCACACCAGAGTAGCGTGGTGTGGCAGCTACTACATACAACCCACAGAGCAGCCTACCCATGTCAGTGGCACACCAGAGTAGCGTGGTGTGGCAGCTACTATATACAACCCACAGAGCAGCCAGCCCGTGTCAGTGGCACACCAGAGTAGCGTGGATACAACCCACAGAGCAGCCTGCCCGTGTCAGTGGCACACCAGAGTAGCGTGGTGTGGCAGCTACCATATACAACCCACAGAGCAGCCTGCCCGTGTCAGTGGCACACCAGAGTAGCGTGGATACAACCCACAGAGCAGCCTGCCCGTGTCAGTGGCACACCAGAGTAGCGTGGATACAACCCACAGAGCAGCCTGCCCGTGTCAGTGGCACACCAGAGTAGCGTGGTGTGGCAGCTACTACATACAACCCACAGAGCAGCCTACCCATGTCAGTGGCACACCAGAGTAGCGTGGTGTGGCAGCTACCATATACAACCCACAGAGCAGCCTGCCCGTGTCAGTGGCACACCAGAGTAGCGTGGTGTGGCAGCTACCATATACAACCCACAGAGCAGCCTGCCCGTGTCAGTGGCACACCAGAGTAGCGTGGATACAACCCACAGAGCAGCCTGCCCGTGTCAGTGGCACACCAGAGTAGCGTGGATACAACCCACAGAGCAGCCTGCCCGTGTCAGTGGCACACCAGAGTAGCGTGGTGTGGCAGCTACTACATACAACCCACAGAGCAGCCTACCCATGTCAGTGGCACACCAGAGTAGCGTGGTGTGGCAGCTACCATATACAACCCACAGAGCAGCCTGCCCGTGTCAGTGGCACACCAGAGTAGCGTGGTGTGGCAGCTACCATATACAACCCACAGAGCAGCCTGCCCGTGTCAGTGGCACACCAGAGTAGCGTGGATACAACCCACAGAGCAGCCTACCCGTGTCAGTGGCACACCAGAGTAGCGTGGTGTGGCAGCTACCATATACAACCCACAGAGCAGCCTGCCCGTGTCAGTGGCACACCAGAGTAGCGTGGATACAACCCACAGAGCAGCCTACCCGTGTCAGTGGCACACCAGAGTAGCGTGGTGTGGCAGCTACTACATACAACCCACAGAGCAGCCTACCCATGTCAGTGGCACACCAGAGTAGCGTGGTGTGGCAGCTACCATATACAACCCACATAGCAGCCTGCCCGTGTCAGTGGCACTTTAGAGTAGCGTGGTGTGGCAGCTACCATATACAACCCACAGAGCAGCCTGCCCGTGCCAGTGGCACATCAGAGTAGCGTGGTGTGGCAGCTACCATATACAACCCACAGAGCAGCCTGCCCGTGTCAGTGGCACACCAGAGTAGCGTGGATACAACCCACAGAGCAGCCTACCCGTGTCAGTGGCACACCAGAGTAGCGTGGTGTGGCAGCTACTACATACAACCCACAGAGCAGCCTACCCATGTCAGTGGCACACCAGAGTAGCGTGGTGTGGCAGCTACTACATACAACCCACAGAGCAGCCTGCCCGTGTCAGTGGCACACCAGAGTAGCGTGGTGTGGCAGCTACTACATACAACCCACAGAGCAGCCTACCCATGTCAGTGGCACACCAGAGTAGCGTGGTGTGGCAGCTACTATATACAACCCACAGAGCAGCCAGCCCGTGTCAGTGGCACACCAGAGTAGCGTGGATACAACCCACAGAGCAGCCTGCCCGTGTCAGTGGCACACCAGAGTAGCGTGGTGTGGCAGCTACCATATACAACCCACAGAGCAGCCTGCCCGTGTCAGTGGCACACCAGAGTAGCGTGGATACAACCCACAGAGCAGCCTGCCCGTGTCAGTGGCACACCAGAGTAGCGTGGATACAACCCACAGAGCAGCCTGCCCGTGTCAGTGGCACACCAGAGTAGCGTGGTGTGGCAGCTACTACATACAACCCACAGAGCAGCCTACCCATGTCAGTGGCACACCAGAGTAGCGTGGTGTGGCAGCTACCATATACAACCCACAGAGCAGCCTGCCCGTGTCAGTGGCACACCAGAGTAGCGTGGTGTGGCAGCTACCATATACAACCCACAGAGCAGCCTGCCCGTGTCAGTGGCACACCAGAGTAGCGTGGATACAACCCACAGAGCAGCCTGCCCGTGTCAGTGGCACACCAGAGTAGCGTGGATACAACCCACAGAGCAGCCTGCCCGTGTCAGTGGCACACCAGAGTAGCGTGGTGTGGCAGCTACTACATACAACCCACAGAGCAGCCTACCCATGTCAGTGGCACACCAGAGTAGCGTGGTGTGGCAGCTACCATATACAACCCACAGAGCAGCCTGCCCGTGTCAGTGGCACACCAGAGTAGCGTGGTGTGGCAGCTACCATATACAACCCACAGAGCAGCCTGCCCGTGTCAGTGGCACACCAGAGTAGCGTGGATACAACCCACAGAGCAGCCTACCCGTGTCAGTGGCACACCAGAGTAGCGTGGTGTGGCAGCTACCATATACAACCCACAGAGCAGCCTGCCCGTGTCAGTGGCACACCAGAGTAGCGTGGATACAACCCACAGAGCAGCCTACCCGTGTCAGTGGCACACCAGAGTAGCGTGGTGTGGCAGCTACTACATACAACCCACAGAGCAGCCTACCCATGTCAGTGGCACACCAGAGTAGCGTGGTGTGGCAGCTACCATATACAACCCACATAGCAGCCTGCCCGTGTCAGTGGCACTTTAGAGTAGCGTGGTGTGGCAGCTACCATATACAACCCACAGAGCAGCCTGCCCGTGCCAGTGGCACATCAGAGTAGCGTGGTGTGGCAGCTACCATATACAACCCACAGAGCAGCCTGCCCGTGTCAGTGGCACACCAGAGTAGCGTGGATACAACCCACAGAGCAGCCTGCCCGTCTCAGTGGCACACCAGAGTAGCGTGGTGTGGCAGCTACCATATACAACCCACAGAGCAGCCTACCCGTGTCAGTGGCACACCAGAGTAGCGTGGATACAACCCACAGAGCAGCCTACCCGTGTCAGTGGCACACCAGAGTAGCGTGGTGTGGCAGCTACCATATACAACCCACAGAGCAGCCAGCCCGTGTCAGTGGCACACCAGAGTAGCGTGGATACAACCCACAGAGCAGCCTACCCGTGTCAGTGGCACACCAGAGTAGCGTGGATACAACCCACAGAGCAGCCTGCCCGTCTCAGTGGCACACCAGAGTAGCGTGGTGTGGCAGCTACCATATACAACCCACAGAGCAGCCTACCCGTGTCAGTGGCACACCAGAGTAGCGTGGATACAACCCACAGAGCAGCCTACCCGTGTCAGTGGCACACCAGAGTAGCGTGGTGTGGCAGCTACCATATACAACCAACAGAGCAGCCTACCCGTGTCAGTGGCACACCAGAGTAGCGTGGATACAACCCACAGAGCAGCCTGCCCGTGTCAGTGGCACACCAGAGTAGCGTGGTGTGGCAGCTACTACATACAACCCACAGAGCAGCCTACCCATGTCAGTGGCACACCAGAGTAGCGTGGTGTGGCAGCTACCATATACAACCCACAGAGCAGCCTGCCCGTGTCAGTGGCACATCAGAGTAGCGTGGTGTGGCAGCTACCATATACAACCCACAGAGCAGCCTGCCCGTGTCAGTGGCACACCAGAGTAGCGTGGATACAACCCACAGAGCAGCCTGCCCGTGTCAGTGGCACACCAGAGTAGCGTGGTGTGGCAGCTACCATATACAACCCACAGAGCAGCCTGCCCGTGTCAGTGGCACACCAGAGTAGCGTGGTGTGGCAGCTACTACATACAACCCACAGAGCAGCCTACCCATGTCAGTGGCACACCAGAGTAGCGTGGTGTGGCAGCTACTACATACAACCCACAGAGCAGCCTGCCCGTGTCAGTGGCACACCAGAGTAGCGTGGTGTGGCAGCTACTACATACAACCCACAGAGCAGCCTACCCATGTCAGTGGCACACCAGAGTAGCGTGGTGTGGCAGCTACCATATACAACCCACAGAGCAGCCTGCCCGTGTCAGTGGCACACCAGAGTAGCGTGGTGTGGCAGCTACCATATACAACCCACAGAGCAGCCTGCCCGTGTCAGTGGCACACCAGAGTAGCGTGGATACAACCCACAGAGCAGCCTGCCCGTGTCAGTGGCACACCAGAGTAGCGTGGATACAACCCACAGAGCAGCCTGCCCGTGTCAGTGGCACACCAGAGTAGCGTGGTGTGGCAGCTACTACATACAACCCACAGAGCAGCCTACCCATGTCAGTGGCACACCAGAGTAGCGTGGTGTGGCAGCTACCATATACAACCCACAGAGCAGCCTGCCCGTGTCAGTGGCACACCAGAGTAGCGTGGTGTGGCAGCTACCATATACAACCCACAGAGCAGCCTGCCCGTGTCAGTGGCACACCAGAGTAGCGTGGATACAACCCACAGAGCAGCCTACCCGTGTCAGTGGCACACCAGAGTAGCGTGGTGTGGCAGCTACCATATACAACCCACAGAGCAGCCTGCCCGTGTCAGTGGCACACCAGAGTAGCGTGGATACAACCCACAGAGCAGCCTACCCGTGTCAGTGGCACACCAGAGTAGCGTGGTGTGGCAGCTACTACATACAACCCACAGAGCAGCCTACCCATGTCAGTGGCACACCAGAGTAGCGTGGTGTGGCAGCTACCATATACAACCCACATAGCAGCCTGCCCGTGTCAGTGGCACTTTAGAGTAGCGTGGTGTGGCAGCTACCATATACAACCCACAGAGCAGCCTGCCCGTGCCAGTGGCACACCAGAGTAGCGTGGTGTGGCAGCTACCATATACAACCCACAGAGCAGCCTACCCGTGTCAGTGGCACACCAGAGTAGCGTGGATACAACCCACAGAGCAGCCTACCCGTGTCAGTGGCACACCAGAGTAGCGTGGTGTGGCAGCTACCATATACAACCCACAGAGCAGCCAGCCCGTGTCAGTGGCACACCAGAGTAGCGTGGATACAACCCACAGAGCAGCCTACCCGTGTCAGTGGCACACCAGAGTAGCGTGGATACAACCCACAGAGCAGCCTGCCCGTCTCAGTGGCACACCAGAGTAGCGTGGTGTGGCAGCTACCATATACAACCCACAGAGCAGCCTACCCGTGTCAGTGGCACACCAGAGTAGCGTGGATACAACCCACAGAGCAGCCTACCCGTGTCAGTGGCACACCAGAGTAGCGTGGTGTGGCAGCTACCATATACAACCAACAGAGCAGCCTACCCGTGTCAGTGGCACACCAGAGTAGCGTGGATACAACCCACAGAGCAGCCTGCCCGTGTCAGTGGCACACCAGAGTAGCGTGGTGTGGCAGCTACTACATACAACCCACAGAGCAGCCTACCCATGTCAGTGGCACACCAGAGTAGCGTGGTGTGGCAGCTACCATATACAACCCACAGAGCAGCCTGCCCGTGTCAGTGGCACATCAGAGTAGCGTGGTGTGGCAGCTACCATATACAACCCACAGAGCAGCCTGCCCGTGTCAGTGGCACACCAGAGTAGCGTGGATACAACCCACAGAGCAGCCTGCCCGTGTCAGTGGCACACCAGAGTAGCGTGGTGTGGCAGCTACCATATACAACCCACAGAGCAGCCTGCCCGTGTCAGTGGCACACCAGAGTAGCGTGGTGTGGCAGCTACTACATACAACCCACAGAGCAGCCTACCCATGTCAGTGGCACACCAGAGTAGCGTGGTGTGGCAGCTACTACATACAACCCACAGAGCAGCCTGCCCGTGTCAGTGGCACACCAGAGTAGCGTGGTGTGGCAGCTACTACATACAACCCACAGAGCAGCCTACCCATGTCAGTGGCACACCAGAGTAGCGTGGTGTGGCAGCTACCATATACAACCCACATAGCAGCCTGCCCGTGTCAGTGGCACTTTAGAGTAGCGTGGTGTGGCAGCTACCATATACAACCCACAGAGCAGCCTGCCCGTGCCAGTGGCACATCAGAGTAGCGTGGTGTGGCAGCTACCATATACAACCCACAGAGCAGCCTGCCCGTGTCAGTGGCACACCAGAGTAGCGTGGATACAACCCACAGAGCAGCCTACCCGTGTCAGTGGCACACCAGAGTAGCGTGGATACAACCCACAGAGCAGCCTGCCCGTGTCAGTGGCACACCAGAGTAGCGTGGATACAACCCACAGAGCAGCCTGCCCGTGTCAGTGGCACACCAGAGTAGCGTGGTGTGGCAGCTACTACATACAACCCACAGAGCAGCCTACCCATGTCAGTGGCACACCAGAGTAGCGTGGTGTGGCAGCTACCATATACAACCCACAGAGCAGCCTGCCCGTGTCAGTGGCACACCAGAGTAGCGTGGTGTGGCAGCTACCATATACAACCCACAGAGCAGCCTGCCCGTGTCAGTGGCACACCAGAGTAGCGTGGATACAACCCACAGAGCAGCCTACCCGTGTCAGTGGCACACCAGAGTAGCGTGGTGTGGCAGCTACCATATACAACCCACAGAGCAGCCTGCCCGTGTCAGTGGCACACCAGAGTAGCGTGGATACAACCCACAGAGCAGCCTACCCGTGTCAGTGGCACACCAGAGTAGCGTGGTGTGGCAGCTACTACATACAACCCACAGAGCAGCCTACCCATGTCAGTGGCACACCAGAGTAGCGTGGTGTGGCAGCTACCATATACAACCCACATAGCAGCCTGCCCGTGTCAGTGGCACTTTAGAGTAGCGTGGTGTGGCAGCTACCATATACAACCCACAGAGCAGCCTGCCCGTGCCAGTGGCACATCAGAGTAGCGTGGTGTGGCAGCTACCATATATAACCCACAGAGCAGCCTGCCCGTGTCAGTGGCACACCAGAGTAGCGTGGATACAACCCACAGAGCAGCCTACCCGTGTCAGTGGCACACCAGAGTAGCGTGGTGTGGCAGCTACTACATACAACCCACAGAGCAGCCTACCCATGTCAGTGGCACACCAGAGTAGCGTGGTGTGGCAGCTACTATATACAACCCACAGAGCAGCCAGCCCGTGTCAGTGGCACACCAGAGTAGCGTGGATACAACCCACAGAGCAGCCTACCCGTGTCAGTGGCACACCAGAGTAGCGTGGTGTGGCAGCTACTACATACAACCCACAGAGCAGCCTGCCCGTGTCAGTGGCACACCAGAGTAGCGTGGTGTGGCAGCTACTACATACAACCCACAGAGCAGCCTACCCATGTCAGTGGCACACCAGAGTAGCGTGGTGTGGCAGCTACTATATACAACCCACAGAGCAGCCAGCCCGTGTCAGTGGCACACCAGAGTAGCGTGGATACAACCCACAGAGCAGCCTGCCCGTGTCAGTGGCACACCAGAGTAGCGTGGTGTGGCAGCTACCATATACAACCCACAGAGCAGCCTGCCCGTGTCAGTGGCACACCAGAGTAGCGTGGATACAACCCACAGAGCAGCCTGCCCGTGTCAGTGGCACACCAGAGTAGCGTGGATACAACCCACAGAGCAGCCTGCCCGTGTCAGTGGCACACCAGAGTAGCGTGGTGTGGCAGCTACTACATACAACCCACAGAGCAGCCTACCCATGTCAGTGGCACACCAGAGTAGCGTGGTGTGGCAGCTACCATATACAACCCACAGAGCAGCCTGCCCGTGTCAGTGGCACACCAGAGTAGCGTGGTGTGGCAGCTACCATATACAACCCACAGAGCAGCCTGCCCGTGTCAGTGGCACACCAGAGTAGCGTGGATACAACCCACAGAGCAGCCTGCCCGTGTCAGTGGCACACCAGAGTAGCGTGGATACAACCCACAGAGCAGCCTGCCCGTGTCAGTGGCACACCAGAGTAGCGTGGTGTGGCAGCTACTACATACAACCCACAGAGCAGCCTACCCATGTCAGTGGCACACCAGAGTAGCGTGGTGTGGCAGCTACCATATACAACCCACAGAGCAGCCTGCCCGTGTCAGTGGCACACCAGAGTAGCGTGGTGTGGCAGCTACCATATACAACCCACAGAGCAGCCTGCCCATGTCAGTGGCACACCAGAGTAGCGTGGATACAACCCACAGAGCAGCCTACCCGTGTCAGTGGCACACCAGAGTAGCGTGGTGTGGCAGCTACCATATACAACCCACAGAGCAGCCTGCCCGTGTCAGTGGCACACCAGAGTAGCGTGGATACAACCCACAGAGCAGCCTACCCGTGTCAGTGGCACACCAGAGTAGCGTGGTGTGGCAGCTACTACATACAACCCACAGAGCAGCCTACCCATGTCAGTGGCACACCAGAGTAGCGTGGTGTGGCAGCTACCATATACAACCCACATAGCAGCCTGCCCGTGTCAGTGGCACTTTAGAGTAGCGTGGTGTGGCAGCTACCATATACAACCCACAGAGCAGCCTGCCCGTGCCAGTGGCACATCAGAGTAGCGTGGTGTGGCAGCTACCATATACAACCCACAGAGCAGCCTGCCCGTGTCAGTGGCACACCAGAGTAGCGTGGATACAACCCACAGAGCAGCCTGCCCGTCTCAGTGGCACACCAGAGTAGCGTGGTGTGGCAGCTACCATATACAACCCACAGAGCAGCCTACCCGTGTCAGTGGCACACCAGAGTAGCGTGGATACAACCCACAGAGCAGCCTACCCGTGTCAGTGGCACACCAGAGTAGCGTGGTGTGGCAGCTACCATATACAACCCACAGAGCAGCCAGCCCGTGTCAGTGGCACACCAGAGTAGCGTGGATACAACCCACAGAGCAGCCTACCCGTGTCAGTGGCACACCAGAGTAGCGTGGATACAACCCACAGAGCAGCCTGCCCGTCTCAGTGGCACACCAGAGTAGCGTGGTGTGGCAGCTACCATATACAACCCACAGAGCAGCCTACCCGTGTCAGTGGCACACCAGAGTAGCGTGGATACAACCCACAGAGCAGCCTACCCGTGTCAGTGGCACACCAGAGTAGCGTGGTGTGGCAGCTACCATATACAACCAACAGAGCAGCCTGCCCGTGTCAGTGGCACACCAGAGTAGCGTGGTGTGGCAGCTACTACATACAACCCACAGAGCAGCCTACCCATGTCAGTGGCACACCAGAGTAGCGTGGTGTGGCAGCTACCATATACAACCCACAGAGCAGCCTGCCCGTGTCAGTGGCACATCAGAGTAGCGTGGTGTGGCAGCTACCATATACAACCCACAGAGCAGCCTGCCCGTGTCAGTGGCACACCAGAGTAGCGTGGATACAACCCACAGAGCAGCCTGCCCGTGTCAGTGGCACACCAGAGTAGCGTGGTGTGGCAGCTACCATATACAACCCACAGAGCAGCCTGCCCGTGTCAGTGGCACACCAGAGTAGCGTGGTGTGGCAGCTACTACATACAACCCACAGAGCAGCCTACCCATGTCAGTGGCACACCAGAGTAGCGTGGTGTGGCAGCTACTACATACAACCCACAGAGCAGCCTGCCCGTGTCAGTGGCACACCAGAGTAGCGTGGTGTGGCAGCTACTACATACAACCCACAGAGCAGCCTACCCATGTCAGTGGCACACCAGAGTAGCGTGGTGTGGCAGCTACTATATACAACCCACAGAGCAGCCAGCCCGTGTCAGTGGCACACCAGAGTAGCGTGGATACAACCCACAGAGCAGCCTGCCCGTGTCAGTGGCACACCAGAGTAGCGTGGTGTGGCAGCTACCATATACAACCCACAGAGCAGCCTGCCCGTGTCAGTGGCACACCAGAGTAGCGTGGATACAACCCACAGAGCAGCCTGCCCGTGTCAGTGGCACACCAGAGTAGCGTGGATACAACCCACAGAGCAGCCTGCCCGTGTCAGTGGCACACCAGAGTAGCGTGGTGTGGCAGCTACTACATACAACCCACAGAGCAGCCTACCCATGTCAGTGGCACACCAGAGTAGCGTGGTGTGGCAGCTACCATATACAACCCACAGAGCAGCCTGCCCGTGTCAGTGGCACACCAGAGTAGCGTGGTGTGGCAGCTACCATATACAACCCACAGAGCAGCCTGCCCGTGTCAGTGGCACACCAGAGTAGCGTGGATACAACCCACAGAGCAGCCTGCCCGTGTCAGTGGCACACCAGAGTAGCGTGGATACAACCCACAGAGCAGCCTGCCCGTGTCAGTGGCACACCAGAGTAGCGTGGTGTGGCAGCTACTACATACAACCCACAGAGCAGCCTACCCATGTCAGTGGCACACCAGAGTAGCGTGGTGTGGCAGCTACCATATACAACCCACAGAGCAGCCTGCCCGTGTCAGTGGCACACCAGAGTAGCGTGGTGTGGCAGCTACCATATACAACCCACAGAGCAGCCAGCCCGTGTCAGTGGCACACCAGAGTAGCGTGGATACAACCCACAGAGCAGCCTACCCGTGTCAGTGGCACACCAGAGTAGCGTGGTGTGGCAGCTACCATATACAACCCACAGAGCAGCCAGCCCGTGTCAGTGGCACACCAGAGTAGCGTGGATACAACCCACAGAGCAGCCTACCCGTGTCAGTGGCACACCAGAGTAGCGTGGATACAACCCACAGAGCAGCCTGCCCGTCTCAGTGGCACACCAGAGTAGCGTGGTTTGGCAGCTACCATATACAACCCACAGAGCAGCCTACCCGTGTCAGTGGCACACCAGAGTAGCGTGGATACAACCCACAGAGCAGCCTACCCGTGTCAGTGGCACACCAGAGTAGCGTGGTGTGGCAGCTACCATATACAACCCACAGAGCAGCCTACCCGTGTCAGTGGCACACCAGAGTAGCGTGGATACAACCCACAGAGCAGCCTGCCCGTGTCAGTGGCACACCAGAGTAGCGTGGTGTGGCAGCTACTACATACAACCCACAGAGCAGCCTACCCATGTCAGTGGCACACCAGAGTAGCGTGGTGTGGCAGCTACCATATACAACCCACAGAGCAGCCTGCCCGTGTCAGTGGCACATCAGAGTAGCGTGGTGTGGCAGCTACCATATACAACCCACAGAGCAGCCTGCCCGTGTCAGTGGCACATCAGAGTAGCGTGGTGTGGCAGCTACCATATACAACCCACAGAGCAGCCTGCCCGTGTCAGTGGCACACCAGAGTAGCGTGGTGTGGCAGCTACCATATACAACCCACAGAGCAGCCTGCCCGTGTCAGTGGCACATCAGAGTAGCGTGGTGTGGCAGCTACCATATACAACCCACAGAGCAGCCCACCCGTGTCAGTGGCACATCAGAGTAGCGTGGTGTGGCAGCTACCATATACAACCCACAGAGCAGCCTGCCCGTGTCAGTGGCACACCAGAGTAGCGTGGTGTGGCAGCTACCACATACAACCCGCAGAGCACTTATTCCCCATTTTAGTCTTATGGAGCTTACAAAAACGTGCCATATCTCGTTGGATTGTCACTATGTTGGATTTAAATACGTCCTTTTGCATTTTGAATTCGCTGAGTATGCAGATCTGCTGCAACAGGTGTATTTTTTACTTCCAGCTCAGCTAACAATGAGGGTGTTAATTCTTGGGAATCAACAGACACATTTGAAGAATGTTCTGAAGAGATAGATGTGTTCATAGCCGTAGCCAGAAAAGTTTTTCAGGGGTGGGGGGTTTGGACAGGGCCGGCGGGTGAATTTTCGGCTCGGCTTTTTGACCCTTTTGGCCTGTTTCTGGGCCCTCTTCGTTTGCTCGGGGAGTTTTGGGGGGGGTTTCAACTATTTCGGGGGGGGTTTCCACCCCCATTTACTACGTTTTCAATGCTATTTCTACTATTTCGGGGGGGGGTTCTGACCCCCTAACCCCCCCCCCCTTGGCTACGGCCTTGTCAGAGGAGAAAGATGTTCTGATTGAGGTGTTGGTGACTCTAAGGTGCAGTTTTCACTTTTTTATATATTTGGACAGGTGACTGATTTGAGGCCTTAGGAGATAATAATAACTTCATAGTGACCAGGTAGCCCGGAGTGCTTGACATTAGCCATAGTTGTAAACGACTTATTTGCATCAGTTTTTATTGCAGCATTGCAATTTCTTCCAAGGCATCTCCATGTAATTTCACCACCCTTAGCCACATAATTTTGCCTTTATAGGTGATTTTTATGTATAATATTAGTTTTCCTATTCTAAGATTGTTCTATTTTAAAATTCATTTGAGCTCAAAGAAAAGAAATCAAACTGGTAAATCTTCTTTTGAATTGAAAAACAAACAAAAATGTATAAATGAGTTATTCTTTGTTGAGTGAGTAAAGTACAACATTGTCTCACGAGATAAAAAGGTTGGCGCCCGAGCTTGCATGGCACACAACATTTTTTCCCCACCTGCAATAATGAATACCCAATCGATATTAATTACATTAACTCAGTAATTAACAATCAATATCCATTTTGTTTCGATCTGCAATTAGCGTCTACATGTGAGTAGCTACATTCATTCATGCACCAGCGATCAGCTGATTTGTTGCAACAATCCAGGGGCGCACCGACGGACGGGGGGGGACGAACGGGACCGGTCCCCCCCAGGAGCCTAAGGGTTTTTGTCGAATTTATTGGTAAAAAGATTACCATATTAATATACAATTGACTTGAAATAACTGTAAAGTTCGAAACGCATAAAAATAATAGTCCATAAAACCAATCAACAAAGAGTAAAGCAGAAATTAAACCAGTAAACGAAAGATTGAAAGCAGCTACATAGACTGAGACTATAGACGCTCAGTGCGGATGGAGTTCGACTGAGAAACCCGTGGATAGTCTGTTTTTGTCTCGATGGAGGTCATTACCCCCTCCAATCCCCACTACCCCGCCCCACCACGTCGCGTCGCCATACGACACCTGTGCACCTGTTAGTGGTGAAGCTACAGTGTTTCTCGCTCTTCTAAATATGAGTGCAAACAAAAAGAAAAAAACTAGAGCAACCTGGCTCAATTTCGTCTTTTATTAAGATACAAAACCAAGAAGATGGAGGACAACCACAACCACGTTGCTCAAAAAGTTCAAACGAAGATCAACCACTCCAGCCTATTCAGCCATGTCGCGCGTCAGAACCATGGTCAGAACCGACATAAAAGTAATTTGAACTGGATTCGGTAGTGTATTTAATCCCGTGTACTATAGTGTTTTTGGGGAGCTGATTGGGCTGAAAATTTTAATTGACAAGCAGAAAGCTGGCAAATAATTATTCTGACTGTAGTGAATTTACTTGCTGGATGTGAAAAGAAATAGGCTAATCCCTCCTTTATACCAGCAGAGGAAATTACGCAGGGGCAGTCATTTACATTTAATAAATATAAGTACAAAAAGACCATATCCCAATCGAAAATATTAATTGATACTTTCGTTAACTTTGTGAAAAATAAATATCCTACTTATTTTGTTATGTAAAGTGTTTACTTCTGGGGAAATACGAATTTCCAAAATCTGACTAACATAAATTAGATCAGGTTTCTGGAATTTCAAAGTACTTTTTATGTCTCTAGATTGCCTGAAAACGCGAGTTTAAAGATCTAATTTTTAAAAATCTCCCGGGGGAGGGCCCCCGGACCCCCCGGTCGTTCTGGTCCCCGCCAAGGATGATTCCTGGGTGCGCCACTGCAACAATCTTACAAGTTTTATGATCAGCTGATTGTCGTCAGTGTTGTTATGTTATGTGACAACTACAGCCTCTCATCTGGACGAATAAATAAACACACAATCTAAAAACTAACTATTTCTCTTTTCTCTCATGAAACACACATTGAAATAACTAATAATTAAACGATTACTGTGTAATTAATAAATAAATTACTAATACAGAAAATCATAACAACCTTTTAATAAATACTGTTCATCTGGAGAGTTTAGCAAGAACTGTTTTACTTCGTCTCAAGTGAAGGTTTTAGCTTTTTTTGGTTTATAGTCAACATTTATATGCTTCAAAAAAGCAAATACTTTTGCAAAACCACTGATGTCTATGTTATTTTTAACATAGAATAGATTGTCCATAAGTAAGCTGGGTTACATACCTTTGACTGTTCCGATAAGTCCTTAAAACAACGTATGACGCTATACATTATAGCGTTTGTCATACTTCTCCCTTGTCTATTTCGGTAATCAATTAGCTGTAACATTCTTATCTTCATCAAAAATATCTGTTGGGGTTAACGAATATTCAGAATTGGAATCCATCGTGTTTCAGTAATGACACCGGTCTGACACTTGAATGGAGCCAAGTGGTAAGCTTATTGGAGCGGGTTAGTTCGAAGCACTTTAGTTAGATGTCGTTGTAAAAACATGGGTTTCTTCTTCTTCAATGAATCAGACAATCAAAACCACGATAACGATCTGCTAACTTCCTTTTCCGTTTCCCCTGATTTTCTGTCACGACGTAAACGAGTTGGAATTAATTTGAGTGTGGGAAAATACCTAAAGTACGTTTGCCACTAGTGCAAGTTGTTTCGCAGATGTTTACAAAGTCACGTAGATGTTTACATAAAATCACTTAATAAAAAAATAACTAAATTCATTTTTACTAAGTGCTTTTATGTAAACATCTATGTATTTATTTTCTATCAATCACTTTAAGCACAATATGAATCACTCAGTACAGTATTTCGCGAAACAACTTACACTAGTGGCAAATGTACTTAATCAATTTAATCTAAACAAATTGGCAAAGCCATTAAAATTGAAAGTCTAGCAAACAAAACAAGAAAACGAAAATACAAACAAAGCAGATGACGACAACGATCGATGTATCGCATCGACGACGATCGATATATCGCATCGATATGTTTTAGTTCGTAGCACTTTTATCAGACAGCGCTACTGTTCCCTTACCACCGAGTTAACAGCGCCAACTCTTTACGAAGTTCATTATTACTCTATGGTAATGACGACTGTACCTAACCTCAAAACATTAATTGTTACAAGCTGAGCGCTGCCTTCCGTTTCCGCTGTAAGCTATGGGGCGCGTTCAGCCGCAGTCACCGGTGGGTAATCTACTAACCTATAATAAGGGAACGGTAGTGGTGGACGTACCATCTACCGATCATTGCTGTGCATCCACCGATGTTGTGATTACGGTGGATTCGGTAAGTAACCGGACATTGTTGATTGTCAAGATGCGGTGGATTTGCCTATTAACCCTTTTAGTGCCAGGATCTCCTAGCGAGACGCGCACACTAACTACCGCTAGTGCCGGGATCTCTTAGCGAGATCCTCTCTCTAACTGCATAGTATACCAGGATCTCGTAGCGAGACGTTTACATTTTTATACATATAAAATATATTTTTTCGTTTTTACTGGCTGGAATTCGTGCCAAATGCCTTTCTATAGTCAAATCTTTCGTTTCATGTGACTTTTCTCCTGAACTGTCCTTATGGTTAGCTGAAATGACATACTGAAATGTAAACAGCTGTTGGCAGACTAATAACCATGCATTTCATATGGCGGTGATGCAACTTCGATTGTGTAATTTTTAGGCTATGTTTTTGTTTTACCTATAGGGTTATAATTGAAATAAAGTTTGTATTTTGTTATTGTGGATCTTTTTAAATGTTAAATGATGTTTCTAGTGTAAATATGGAATACGAATACTGTTATTAGTAGGTTGCTTAGTGACGTTGTTCAACTCTGCATTGTTGCAAGGTTATCGTTTTATTTTGTTAATTCATAACCTATTACAGTAAATTGATGTTTTATACATGGTTTTTACTTGTTTTTTAACGTAGTTTCACATAAAACTAATAAAAATTGCATAAGAGTAAAATCTAAATATGTTTTTTTAGTGTAAACATAAAAAATGAGTATGATGCAAAGATTTTTTTAAATTTATTAACATTTATTTTTACCATAAACTTGAAATTTGTCTTTCTTCTTGTCATTTATAAATAGTAGAGGTATTTAGAAACAAATAAAAAAAAGATTTGTTAAAAAATGTTTATAAATAAATGTTTAGTGATTTTTTCCCCAAACCCTTACATTTTTGCTAAAAAAGGCCTGGCACTTCTTGCAGGTAACAATGAAAAAATGTCCGGCACTTCTTGCACCTACATTACATTTTTTTCCGGCACTAAAAGGGTTTTAATGACTATGGTATAACCGGTTAGCCACCGGTGACTGCGGGTGAACGCGCCCATCGCCTCCTATCAGCTGTTAGCGCCTGCATTTGTTGAGCTGCAACATATTTGCATGTGTGCGTGGAAATTTGAAGATGCCCTAATTTTTGAATTATTAAAATCAATGTTAGTCTAATGTGTTTACTTTATCTCCCGTCGGGAGACAAAGTAATCACTTTACTCCCACTGAATGACAAATTATGATTTTACTCACGCATTACAAGGAGTAAAAAGCGTCTAAACATACCAGATGGGGGAAAACTAATTTGTTTGTTTTGGGTAGGCCCTATTCACAAAATAACATGAAGTTTGTACAATCAATTTCTTTGTTAATTCTTAAGTGCCTTCAAAATTGTTGATACATTCGGCAATACACCAAGCGAAACATGTTGCGTCAAGAAAATGAAGGCGTTCAATGTCATTACGAACAAGTCGGCGCGGCCACAGTAACTTGAACATCTATACGGTAAGTATCATAAACAATATGCGCAGTAGACCAGCCAATCAGGAACCGTTCTGCTGGTCGGTGGTGCGCACCAGCGACGGGATTACTTTTACACTTATTATTGCGCAAGTCGACGCACCAGCAAGTCTCACTACAAGCTAAATTAGCACCAACCACAGACAGCTGATTTATTATTATAACATGTTTCTTAAGCTTCTAACTCATCTTTTATTTCAAGGTTAAATATTTATTTGTTAACAAATGAAGGCTATGTTTCATTCTAGTAATGAAAAATCTCACGAGATTTGGCGTAGTTTCACGAGATTTGCACGTGAACTTGCTGAATCTTCTTTCAAGTGTTAGACTACCATGACGTCACATCTTTTTCTTACTCTCACCTGCGCAAGATACCTACCGTATAAAGATGCTAGGTACTGTGGGCGCGGCGAGAATTTCGTCTTGACGTACGCACACCTGAAAACAGTGCGCCAGCGCCGGCGCCGACTTCAGAATTCCGCGACGCGAATGACCTGCCTAGTTATCAATCATTGTCTGATAACCTTAAAATGCGTTACCGCCAATTAATTGTAGTATCGTCGATTACTCACTTAAAAATTGTTAGCATGTTAACATGTCAGTTTGAACTATTTGCACTTCAAAACATGGTTAGTACTGCACGTTTATAAATAGCTACTTGTAAGTTACACTTATTTTACAGATGTAATTTATGATTATTCATGGAACTCATAAATGTCTCTAATTTAAATGTAGGACCAGGCCTACCACCTGGTCAAGTTGCTACTCTTTTATCAGTCATTGGTAAAGATTGCTTGACAATATTTACTAGGCTAGATGTAGAATGTAGATAATAGCAAGAAAACGACTGCTCAAGGCATTCTAGAAGCATACATGGTCATTTTCAGCCAGATAAAAACGTAGTCTATGAAAGATTAATATTTGGTTCAGCAAATCAAGGACCTAATGAAAGTATACATCAGTACAGTGGTGTACGCAGGATTTATTTTTGGTGGGGGGATACACAGGGCGGCTGGGGGACCAAGGGGGAGGGTCCCGGGGCCCTCCCCCGAGAAATTTTCATAAATTACAACTGTAAATTCGCGTTTTCAGGCAATCTATAGGCATAATAACAAACAGAATAACTCCCGAAATTTGAACTGATTTGAGGCTGCTCATAGATAAATTCTGAAAATTTTAGATCACATTGGAATTTTAGCAAAATGTTTTTTACACAATCATAGACATAGCATCCCTAATAGCAAAAACCGTTGGCAAATCGTTGGTCCAACGTTACCATCCACGGTTGGCCAACGGTATGGATTGGCACTCTGTCTTACGATTGACCAACATTCCAGTTTATCGTTGGGCCAACGGTATGTCTTACGATTGGCCAACCCACAATTTGCCAACCATTTGCCAACTGACATTTTTTGCAAAAAAACCGTCAAAATTATTAAAAAATTCTAATAAAACTGAGACATAAACAAATAAAAGTTGTTTTTAACAGGTTTTTATGAACAAAAACATTATGCATCCATCAAGGATTGAACCCGGGACCCTCACCTTACTAACCACACGCTTTAACCCACACGGCCAAGTTGCTTCATGTAAGAAAATGTGTAGCTTAGGGTGTAATTGATCAGGAGCGCTTTTTACATTTGTACTTAAGTTTCAAAACTTTTAAGTTGCAGCACTCTGGTTATTTTATAATGGGCAGCATTTTGTAATTAAATAATTGCAGTTGCAAAATAACTTTGATCTTTTATTTAACAATTAAATACTTAAAAAGGCCCAACGTTGGAAAATCGTCAACATTTTCACTAACCGGAAAACATGACGGATATTTTAAAATGCTGTATAGTTAATATATTTAACACTTAAATACCCAATGATATCTTACTTTGTTGGGCTGACGACCATAAAACACCGTTGGCCCAACGTTGGCAAATCGTTAACATTTTCACCAACAGACCGGAAAACAATTAGGATATTTTAAATTAACATCGTCACATTTAACATTTAAATAAAACAAAGGCCCAACAATGTCGTAGTTTTGTTGGGCCGACAACCATAAAACACCGTTGGCACAATGTTGGCCCAATGTTGGAATATCGTCAGAGGCGGATTTGGAAAATTTGCCGCCCCTGGGCTACACAGGGGGAGTAGGCTCGGCAAAAGTGGGGACCTTTTTTTTTACTCGCGCGTGTGCTTTTTGACCCCGTTGTGGTTTTTTGGACCGTTTTTACCTGTTTCGGGCCCTAAGCAAGGCTATTTCTACGATTTCAGGGGGGGGTTTGTGAATTCTCTCTCTAATTTCCCGCCCCCCCCAAATTCTGCCGCCCTGGGCTATAGCCCTTTAAGCCCATATGTAAATCCACCCCTGAATATCGTTGACACTTTTACCAACCGGAAAACATGTTGGATATTTTAATATTACTTTATAGTTGTTATATTTAATACTTAAATACAACAAAGGCCCAACAATGTTTTATTTTGTTAGACCAACGAACTTAAAAACCGTTGGCCCAACGTTGGCAAATCGTTAAAATTGTCACCCACCATTCCCTAAACATGCCGACCATTCCCCAACGTTGGGCCAACGGTGTGTGCTATTGGGGATATTTATATAGCAGGCCTAACATTAAAAGACATATGAGAAAGTAATTCAAAAATTATACGTTCTTAACCTTGGAAAACAGTCAGCAGTTATGTCTTACTGACATGAAAGAAAAACTTGATCCTAAATTGACGTATATGCCAATAAAATTGTAAAAAGAACAAACGAAATAGTAAAAAATATCATCTAAATGGAATGTTTTCAATTTTGATACCAAAAAAGAAACTAAAAGATTGTTTTACATTTTTTTAACACTCTTATGGTACTTTCTCTTTGTAGTCCAGGCAATGAATGCTCAAAAAGAGGTATAGAGGGAATTGCATGGATCACAATTTCTGACTTTGTAACTTTGTTTGGACTAGTTAGGAGTAAAACATATCAAAAGTCCCCGCCCTTAGCCCTTGAGCCGGCTGGGCTGGAAGGGCCTAAAGGTACAATTTTTGGTTTTTCCTTAATATCTTGAAAACTATCAACTTTTAGTATTCCCTATTAAATTTGAAAATTAAAGAAAAATAAATTTCCTGTGAGAAAAATATATAATATGTCTACTTTGGTCCAACCGTTTACAAGGTAAGCACTAATTTTATTAATATTAAAAAAAATATCCCTTCCATAAGAAATACATGTAAATCTGTGGGTAACTTAGATGCCCAATTGGGCAACGCTTTTTTCACCTAAAGGAAAATGAACAGCATTCAGGAAATATTGACAAAATTTCCAGTAATTTGACACCTCAATCATAAAAATTTGTCTAAAATTAAGGCGTTGGCGAGCTCACAAAAAACGTTATTTTTCAAGGACGTTTTTTGTGAGCTCGCCAACGCCTTAATTTTAGACCAACTAGTCCAAACAAAGTTACAAAGTCAAAAATTGTGATCCATGCAATTCCCTCTATAACCTTTCGTTGCCTGGACTATTGTTGCACCTTGCTATGTTTTGATTTATTATAAGTTTTATTAAGTACAGACTAAGTCAGAAGTTTATCAGTTAAAACATGAAAAAAATTAATGTTATGCAATGCGGTTAGTGTTAATGTAATGCGTTAACACCTTACATATAAATGTTTACATAAATGTAAGGACTTTACATATAAATGTTTTAGGTAAAAATTTTGATGTTTTATTTTATTAAAGCATAAAATTTAAATTGACTGAATTGTTTGATTTATGTTTTCTGGGTTATTTCGGCTACACATCATTATTATTTAAACAATAAACAATTTTAAACCCGTTTGTTGTTTTAATAATAATAATAATACTAATAATAATGTGTAGCCAAAATAACTCAGAAAACATAGAACAAACCGTCATAAAAACGTACAGGCAAGAATTGTCTGGTTTAGTGGTGGACAATCTTATTCTTACTGTTTCAAAAAATTTCTTTAAAAAGTTCCTATTTTGTATAGTTAAAATAATACATCGTATACTACCAAAACGTAAACAGCAGTTTTACGTGTTTACATCAAGGCCCAGCATCTGAGCTGGACACATAGTGTAAAAGAATTAATTACAGTAAGTGCCCAACGAGCGTTGGGCACTTCCAGTTTTGTTGGTCACATACTGTAATTTTGAATCAAACCATTCAATTACACTATGTGCCGAGCTGGGCACTTCATGAAGTGCACGGTTAGCGCTGGACACTTCATGAAGTGCCCAATTACAGCATGTGGCTACGACATATAGATACTTAGGTTATTGGGTCTTATCCAGTCATATGTTTTAAATTTCTTCAGACAATTATTCCAATATATGGTCTAAAATTAGGTCATTGTGTGTTGGGGGATAATCATCACACAACTATTTACCATTAAAATAGTTTTTAATTAAATAAATATATGTAACAAATACAATTGTTTACCATCTGTACCACATTAAAGCAATGAAAATCACCGTATACAAAAATAATATTCGACTAATAAAGAACTGATTCAGGCATACTAAATTACACAAATAAAAAGCTAATGTAATTTAGTACTCAGCTCAGCACATAAATTAAGCTATTGCCAGACGAATGCGAACATAACATGCAGCATCAATCAACATTATATTGTTTTATTTTTGATGAAAAATATATTGTCACTGATATAGAATATGAAAATAATTGATCATCTTAAGTTTCATATATCTCAACATTATACAATATCAATTTCAAAACTAGTAAAACAGTCTTCTCAATATGTGTAAAAACGACAAAAAATGTACATATGAGTGTAAAGAATACTATTATAAAGACCATATAAAAACTGATAATTTTAAAATAATGCTATTACAATGGCTTTTACTATAATAGGAGTTCGCTTAAAACTAAGCTGTAATAGTGCTAAAACTAATCATTACTCTTCTTTGGTGCTCTGAAATGAGAAGATAAGACACAGCTTGGCTGTTCAAATAGTGACAACGACTATTCAAAGTCGTCCCGTTGCTATGGTCGTTATGTTGCATAGTGTTCATACGTTTTAAGAAAATTTAGAGGGCTTAATAAATGGTATTCTAGTGTTTTGAAAATTAATGTTCCTCGGGTGTCTTTATATGAATTATCAATCGACCGAAAGAAAATAATGACGAAATTAAATAGTGTTATACATGTGCTATTATTATTTTTTAACAAAACGTCAATTTGTCGCTCGAACTGTTTCGTCCTTAAAAATCAATTTTCAGTTTAGAAGAAAGTAAAGTTAAAGATTTTATGTACATCTCATTTGAAATTTAGTTTTATACCCATGTATTATTTCAAACTAAATTTGAATTTTTGAAAAAACTAGTTTCTTAAAAAATAATTCAATTTATCTTAATTTTGAGAGTAAAAAATTGTTTTGTTTCTGTTATTGTCTGCATAGATGATGCAACTATTTTCAGAAAACTCCACTTTGATTTCAAACGTCTGCTATGCTATAGAAATAACTATCTCACCCAGTAAAATGGCATGTAGTCTTTGAATCACATCTCGACACTTTACTACACTTAATTTTAGAGTAAGAATCGTTAACTTTTCTTTAGCTCTACGGAATGAATGGTTACTCAAAGCTGATCCCAAAAATTAAGACCACCTGATTGTTGGATATCATAGTTTTAATTAAGAAATGATGAAGGGGCTAGAATTAAAATGATTAATTTTACATTATTTGACAACCAAATACATCTAAATCGCAGAAAAGTTATCTTATTTACAATAGATACAACATATAGTTTACAACAATGACAAATAGTTTAAACGGTTCAAAGAAGAATTTCCATTCGTACAGTAACAAATCACTTTCCAGATACCAAAAAAGAGGAATCTAATAACTGTCGTGTTTTGAATTTTACGTTTTTGTAGGGTTGAAAAGAAAGAAAATTTTCTTCATCCATATAAAAATGTATGTTTATTTACAATTACAGAAAATGACGTGTCCGTTCAAAAAGAGCTTGTGTTTAGTTTGCCCATAAGCCCAGTATAAAGAATAAAATTTATGATTTGCAATTTCACTGCTAAATGAAAACAAATGATTGAGCTAAATTGATTGAGCTGAGTAAACAAAGCAATGGTTCTCTGAAATCAACTGTAAATCTTCTACCTCGAAAAAAACATAGATATAAAATCCAGTAAATGCTGATATTTTTATCTTTTGCTATTAAGATGATACAATTTTAATTTTTGTTTCTAAAATTAAAGTTGACCGAGAAATGCCCCTTCATCAGTTTGATAAAAAGGATTCATCCCATAAAAATAATTTTTTTTATCTTTTTGTATAATACAATCTTAAAATATATTCAATAGAAAAATATCGATCCGGATCACATTAAGAAGCTATCACAGAATGTACAATCACACCTGTCAGGAAACAGCATCCAACTTATTTACAATAGTTCAATAAAATATAGCTATCGTTGTACAATATAGTTTACAACGATGGCAAATAGTTCAAACGGTTCAAAGAAGAATGTCCATTCGTACAGTAACAAAACAATTTCTACAAATATTCAAATACAAAACAGATCGAATCGATACGAGATATTTGCAAAACATTAATTGAGTACACTTTTATTTTAAACGGAAATATTAATTCTTAGAAATAATTAAATACTGTACATTCGTTAAAAAAATAAAAAATAGAGCCTAAAGCAATAAATAAATAAGAAAACACTGGAAATGATATAGGAGAGAACGTGACGATTAATTAACAGTAATAGTAGTATGAGGAGAGGGCTTCTTCCTCGACAACATACTTTTGAGATTGGCGACCTCGGACGCTAACCTGGCGACTTCCGACTTGAGATGGGAGTCGTCGGGGGACTCGGTGGAGGGAGGCGTGGTGTTGGGGCGACCCCACTCGGCTCCGAGGGAGATGCCGGAGTCCCGCTCGTCACTGCTGCCCTCGGCGTCCCAGGGGGGGCTAGCGCGCGACCCCGGCTCCTGCTTGATGTTCTGCAGGGAGAGGAGCGCCGTCGCGGCGACGTCCTTGTCCCCCAGGTGGCTCTTGTGGCGCAGTTTGTGTGGCAGGCTGTTGTTCGGAGCCATCAGCTGCAGAGGTACGCAGCCCTCGTCTCCGCTCCCGCTGGACAGCTCGTAGGGTGACGACGTTCGGCTCCTACTTCTGCTCAGATTTAGAACACTGTTGCCGGCGGCTTCCAGGGCAGGGGGGTGTAGGGGCGGCAACACCGGGTGGAAGGGGTAAGGATACTGTTCGGGCTCGTTGAAACCGTCTTGTTCGTGCATTTCGCGTTGGAAGATGAGCCCGTGAGTGGGAGGTGTATGCGTGTTGACCGGTCTGTGGATGACGGGGGTGGGTAAGGGGTTGGGATCGGGAGGATACATCAGGGGTCCGGTCGTCGGAGGACATCCGGCCAATTTGGCTCGCTTGGCGATATTCAACACTTGTTCGTTCGTCGGCAGAGTAGCCATAACTTGTTCGACGCTGATGACGTTTTCTCCGTTTATTCCGAACTTATCTTTTATCGCCGCCAACTGAGCTTTGAGTAGGTGGTTTTCTTTGCTCAACTCGACCACTCTCTGCTCCAGGATCATATCGTTAAATCTCCTCTTTTCTCTGGAGCGCTTAGCGGCCTCGTTATTTCTTCTTCTTCTATCCCAGTAGCTCTCGTCTTTCTTATTGTCGGGGATGAACTCGCGCTGCTTCCTCTGCGAGAAGAGCTCCTTCCTCTGCAGTTGCGAGGCGATGTCGAAGCCCGCGGGATAGTTGGTCTCCGAGCTGTTGTTGTCATGGTCCGTGTTGAAGAGGTGCTCTGCCGAGCAGAACTGGCCGCTCTGCTGGGAGGTCTGCAGGCTGGCGGAGCTGCTGTTGCTGTTACTGCTATGGCTGCCCGGGGCGCTGTGACTGTACGGCGTCTCCCCGTTGATGGGTGAACCACTCTGCCGAGTGATGAACTCTGCCACCATCATTTGATATTAGACCATCTGAAACAACAACAAAAAATTTAACCATCTGTAATTCGTGATTAATTAAAACTGAAAAATACATTCAACTATTCGTTTCGAATCGGAGCAGTGAACAGTTATAATTAAGGAGATTGTATCGAGATCAAGGTTTGAAATTCGAGTAAAGGAAATATGTACAGAATCACAATGAAATCTCGGGCTAATTCCATGTAATGTTAGTCGTCGATGAATTATTCGTTGTCGATCGACTATGTATAGATTTTATTTTAACCTAAAACAATTATGAAGACCCTTCGGGCAATTTTTAATTACTCCCCAGAATACATAGTATAGACTTATGGAGGAAGAATTGTTTTCGTCAAAATTTTAGGATTTGAGATGTAAGTGGAAATATTTATTTTGCCCCACCTGCTATGTTTAGACACCTTTTACTCCTTGTAATGCGTGAATAAAATAATAATTTGTCTCCCAACAGGAGTAAACCCATAAGAATAACATTGAAATCAATGATTATTGCAAAATTAAAGCGCCTTCAAATTTCCACGCACACATGCAAATTTGTTGCAGCTCAACGAATGCAGGCGTTATCAGCTAATTTAGTGACAGGAATAACTAAACAAGAAAACATCAACGACAATCAGCTGTAAGATCGTCAAGAATTAAGCATGTAAGAACGTTGCAACAATCAGCTGATCGCTGGAGTATGAATGGTTGTAGCGACTCAGATGCAACGATTGTCGATGTCGCTGATTGCAGATCGAAACAAAATAGATATTCTTTGTTAATTACTTAGTTAATGAAATTGATGTTTCAATGATTGGGTATTTATTATTGCAGGTGAGGGGAAATGTTGGGTGCATTTCGAAAGCAAATCACTTTACTCACTCAACACACAAAATTATTTAGTGCTCCCTGAACCCGAAAAAGTGGTTTTCGGAGTGGTGTTTGTCTGCCCGTCCGTCCAAGCATCACACACACACACACACACACACACACACACACACACACACACACACACACACACACACGCACGCACGCACGCACACACGCAACACACACACTCACACACACGCACACACGAGCGCACGCACGCACGCGCCTTTTAAATGGTTTAACACAACGAAATCCACAAAAAGGTTGGGAAACACTGCTGTTAAGTCTCTGATTTTTTTATACGAGTTATTCCTCGCAATATCGTACCATAAACTGAGATATCCGCATTTAAAATATCACAGTTAAAAACAATAATCCACAACTTTAACCCGTACACTAACGATTTCCGTAGCAGGACAATCGTACAGTATTTATTTACCAGCCGGAGGCGCGAGGCGGGAGGCGGGAGTCGAGGCGGGTCACGCGGCGGGCCGTGCGTCACGTGTATGGCCCACGTGAGGGCGGCACGCGGCGCGGCGCAGACACATGGCGGCTGTTAGGCAACAGGCGCGGCGCGGCAACGTGAGTGCCCCCCCTTGTAATGTGTAATCGTTATCGCGAAATGCACCGAACGTAATTTGTTGTCTAGGCCTATAGACGAATGGGACTAAAAAGTCGGGTATGGAATGGTCGATACAGTAGACTCCCTCTTGTCCGGACACCTTTTAACTGGGCATCGGTTTAACCGGACACTCCGCGGAAACGCATCTTTTTAACCGACAATTAATTACGAACGTATCGATTCAAGCGGAGGAGATCGGGAGGAAATGGACGGTACTGTATCGACGATACTTGTGGGAAAGTTTTGTGAAGTGATATCTTGCACCCGTCACAAATTGTTATGATTGTTTGTTTGTCGATGGTACCGATTTTCTGGTGTTTTATGTTTTATTCTCCAATTTTTTTTGGTCGTATTTACTATTTTTTCTCAACAACTTAATTATTTTTGGCTTACATACGGAATGCTATGTAGACGTTATTATTCTACGAGTTTTTGACAACGTATAGGTTTAACCGGATAAACCGTTCTTGCCCGGTTGCGTTACTCGGACAGGTCTCGGTCCCGAGGTGTCCGGATAAGAGGAAGCCGGTGCACCGCAACTGAGCCAAAACGATCAGGTAGACGGCGTAACTGAGCCAAATTGATAAGCGGTCCCTCGAAAACGGGTCGTAACTGAGCCAATTTCCTGTCCCGCGCGGCCGCCGCCGACCGCGTCCCAACCGCGGGACTGTTATTATTCTAAAGATCGAGTACTCATGGTTAAAAATACAATTCAGTTATAAAAAGAAATTATCCATTACGAGCAACTCACATTCACTGGAAAGGGAAAGTATGAAATTATAAGAGGTCAGTCAAATTCAATAGATTTATTAGATGCTGCAAACATTACGTCAAAGAGATCTTAACAAGAATATACATAACCTACACAATTGCAAGATCACAGTCATAAGTTTTACATTTTCAAATTAAAAAAAGTTGGTCAGTTAAAAAAATATATAAATTACTATAAAAAATACGTAGTGCTATAATACTATAGAAATTACAATGTATAAATTCTAGTGATGCTATAAAATCACAAAGGTAATCAAAACTCTAAAACGATAAATTACATAATATATAAATAATAATAAAATATATACATGTTAAGTCTACAGAAAGAACCGGGCAAAAGAAAGCGTTGTAGCCGCCTTCAATTTTGTTGATAATATTCATATAGTATTCTTAAATAAATACAAAATCTCGATCTAGAAATATAAAAATAATTTTTATTAGGCTTCAGAGTTAAGTGCCACGTCCTCCCATAAGGCCAATATTAACTTACGATCAACGATCTGGTAAGTCAGGCGGTCAGGCTTTGGTTCATTGGAAATAAAAATAAACAAAATCTAGCTATTTCAGTGACAAGAATTTTGATATCACATTTAGAGTAATTTATAAACAATTCCAAAAATACGATTTTTTGCGATTTTTTAACAATCAAACAAAAAACTATGTCAACTATGGAATCGCTAGATTTTTTTTGAACTTTTAAATGAGCTATCAAGCAACGATTATGGTTGAGCGGTTGATGCTGTAACGAATTTGGATATTGACATTGGTCTTATGGTAGAAGCAGGTAGTCACGCGGGACTGGAACGATCTTTTCGCTCGGCATTTACGGGAACGCGGGTCTAGCTACCTGGACCACTTTGGCTCAGTTCCGCCTCGTACCCTGTAATTAATTTTTCGCCCCTGTCATTAGGAGTGCATTCTTGGCTCAGTCGTGGTGTAACCGAGGAAGCCTACTATACGCCGATCACAGCGAAAGGAGTCAAACTAAGGGATAAGGATCAAGGGAGAAGAGTACTCGAATATTCAGAAGTAGATTTAAAAAAGTAAACAAATGTATAAACCATTTACTTTAAAATAATACTGTACTTCTCGGATTGATTTGTATTTTTGAAAAAAGACTTCACTGTGCCATAAGCCATAAGCAGAGAAGAGCTTTCTATATTGGAAGTAGTATTTCGCGGTTTGGTTTAATGAAAAGGCGCTTCGCTACGGTCTACGTGGTCGGATTTCCATCAGGATAACACAGGTAGTGGGAGAGGTGGTTATGCACACGACCGATAAAAATAATCCAAGACTGTCATCAACGTTTTGGCGTAGAGTGATCGACAATCCAAAACACGGAATAGTGATGTAAAGAGATGATATTTTATGTAAAATGCGTGAATTGCTTCATTGGCGGGGAAGACTTATGATCTCGTTGTGACGAGAATGAGAGTGGTCTGATAGCAACCAGGGTAGTCACTAGTCGTCGGAGCCAGGACCTAGGTACGCCGCACGCCCGACTGCCAGAGGCATTGACCTTACCCCCACCAGAGCCGTCCCGTTCTGTTCTGGTGTTGTTTCTCTGCGATTTCTAGTCCAGGAGCTGAGAGGGGGTTGAGCATGCATGAAAGGTTGACGCAATATTTTTGTTGATTATCGCAATATGGACCTAGGAGATGAAAATTACGAATGTCGCCTATGTCCACAGTGGTCGATAACGTGGAGGGAGGGGGCAAACTTAGCGGGGGACGCTATGCGTTAAACCGTAGATATATCTCGAAAATAGTAGGAGATAGAACATCGGTCAAAACGTCTTTTAATTCACAAAAATATCGCTAACATTAATGATTATTAGGTCCGAGGTCATATCTAGACGAATAGACGAGTTATAAAATAAAAAAATGAGGTATTTAGGTAGTTTTTTTTAACGGAGTAGGATTAATTTGTGAATGTCGCCGCGAACAAGGGCGATGCAATATTTTTGTTGATTATTGCGATATGGACTGAGGTGATCAAAATTACGAATGTCGCCTATTTCCCAGGTGGTCGACAACGTGGAGGGGGGGGGGGGGGTTGCGATGTGCAGTTTATACCGGATATCACCCACATGGTATCAAGAACTAACTTCATCAAAATTAATCCAGGGGCATATAATAATAACAGCTATCTACTAACTCTGATAGGATGGTTTGCTGATACTATTAACTTGAACTTGTAATTAATTTATTGTGCAATAGGCCCAAGCTAATAACAATGTCTGTAATGGGCCAACAAATTATAAGAATCATTTTCACAGCCATCCGTAAGATATTGTTTCGACTGACTCAAAACATACTGAGCTGGCAGTGCACTTTGCTAGTGAAACGTAATGTTAATAGGAGTGCTCAGAATGCAAAACACAATTTTTTATGGAAACAAGTTAAGGATAAGCTAGCAAATTATTAATATTTTAGGATTGCTCATCACCACACCAAGGCCACACTACACTACGGGCCGGAGTTCCCCCTCCCACTTCCTAGTGCCACGTCACAACAACGGCCGAACTCCTAGAGATGTGCTGGAAATAACAACTAAAAATCATACGCATATTGTACACATTAATCAAGAAACTATGACTTTTCGAGCATAAACAAGGAAAGAAAAATAGAACTGTCAAATTTTGAATAAATCATCTGATTAAAAAGAACCCAATTACTTACCTGTATTTTTTACTGTTTTATTAATAAAAAATAAACACATTTTACAACGCATTTTAATTGCAGTTAGGAATTTATTGATTCATATTGATCGAACAAAAATGGTTTGTAAGCGTAAGCTTAAAAAATTACTCATTATGCGATAGTTTTTAGTACTCAATAGTGAGTCAGGCGTAAGTGAGCATTATAAAATCTGAGAGCCCATTTGATAATGTGACTCGCCATAGGACTCAGGCTCGTGGCGTCAGTGCGGCCTTGATTTCACTACCAACCGATGTTTTCTAGGCAGGTTATTGTGAAGCCACTAATGAAAGTGGCCGGCAGTGGCTCTGTCGCGGTCGGGAAGTAGTATGAGCACAATTCTAGCGAGGATATCAAGCAGTGTTGATAGAGATAAATATTTTTCCTCCGATTTAAAATTACTTTTATCAAAGTAATTTTCACTCTTGCCTACTGTTTTGACCCAGATAATTTGTTAAAATCAGTAAATATTAACTCTTTTAGTACCATGTGGTGGCCCGGAACTACCAAAAAGCAACTACTGAATTTCTGGGCCGCTCTGACCCTACCGAATAGCCACGATCATTAGAGGGGATTAAGAGGGGTTCGTTTGCCAGCGCTGAAATGTCCGAAAAACCACGACGGCTCAGCCAGGTAGCGGCACCACCTCTGGGAAAAAGCGAATTGATAATTCCCTAGGACCTAAACTATTTACTACTACACTTAGTAGTTTAAGTTTATTTTTCATGAAACAATAATTTATTATATAATTAAGATAATAATTTATCGGCCAACACTGTATTGTTCGTATATTTGAAATTTTGGTGCTGAACGAATTCTACAATAATTAAGTTTCAAGCAATTTTATAACACAAGACAAACATAATTTAAATTACATATCCTAAAGAGAGCAGGTATGAGCAAATGTCAACGCTCCCGCGCGATTTCCGGTAGAATGCGGCGCCTCCCTAACTAGTTTTAACGGGTTAGGCATTTTCGTACCAGTTTCACACCATTCGCACCAGTCTTGTAAGATCATTGAAGGTAGTACTGTAAGATGGAATGTGAAGAAGTTGATTTAGTTGTGAGTAACGAAGGGAAAGAGTGCTTGTGTGTAAATGGATTTAGATTATTTTTTTGTATATATGTTATGTGATTAAGACCTGCTGTGATTTTTTCGTGACTACACTATTTATATACCTATGTGATATATTATCAATACCTACTGTGATTTTTTCGTGATTATCCTATTTTTAGCGAATTTCCTTAGAAATAAGCTATTACCGTCGTTTTAACAGAACAGAATGGACAAAAAATATCCGTTCAGGGTAACCTCAGCAATCATATTAATATTTATATTAATTGACAGCTTTTTATGTGTACTTTCTGGATATGAAGTGAGTTTATTGTTAAAACGCATTTTACCTGCAAAAATCACGATTTGTTTCAAAATTTAACATGGGCTTATATGGGAAATAGAATTTTAATTTTTTGAGTGTCTGTAAGCACGATAACTCTCGTAAATATCCTCCGATCGCAACAAAATTTGGTACAGACATGTAAAACTAGATTCTCTTGGACGAGTTCGTAAACCAGTCAGATCGACATATCCTAAGTGGGGTAAAGGCTCCATTTTACCCCCAAAAAATGGGTTTTTTGAGTTTTTCAAATTGAAAATTATATTTATTCAATTATTGTTTGCACCATTGGATTTAGCTCGAAAAACAAACAATTTGGTATTTTAAATCATTCCTCTAAGTCCATTGTTCTCCGTGTTCTCATTTTTCCCGGTTTTTATAGTATCAGTGCAGCAGAATATTGGCTTAGTCAATTTCCTATTTAGTCTCTACTGAGGTTTTCAAGGAATCGCTTTGAGTAATTTCTCAGTTTATCAATGTATTTAATAGAAATTTGGTTTTTAAACAATAATTTTATGTTAATATAATTCAAAAAATGAACATTCTTGCCTACTTCATTATATGAAATCTTTGTGTTTTTTCATCTAAGTCACTTACCAATATGTTTTTACAAAGGTTTTGTAAAACAAGCTATAATAGCTATCATTTGAATATATAAATATATCAATTGCTTATTTTTCTTTTTTTCGTAATAATGGATTAATTACTGGATATTTTGTAATTGGAAATTCGCTGAGTATGCAGGTTTGCTGCGACGGGGGTATTTATACGTTATATTATTAAGACCTGCTGTGATTTTTTGCGTGATTTTCCTATTTTAATTTGTTGTCATTTCTTATATACATAATTTTATATTTTATGTAATTATGTTGACTTTGCGCAGAAAGATGTTTTAATATGTTTTTTATCAATATTTGAGACTATCTTTGTTGTGTATATTTGGTTTCACGTAATAAATTATGTCATGAGTTCAAGAACTATTTTAATTTGGAACCTTCAACACACTCCCCTCAAAACTTAAAAAAGCAATATTTTACTATTTTAACGTTTTTTCACTGACGTTCGCCGTGGTCAAGGAAAACTTTCTTATTGAGAGTATACACGTTTATGAATGGGTTACATTATTTGTATTCTAAACAAAGTTAGATGTTAGTTATCTAATATCTTACATCTAAGGTGATATGTTGAGGCGTGGTCTGCATCGCAGGGGGCGGCAGTGGCATGGAAGACAGAAATACGGGCAGAGGAGAGGGAATTTAAAATTCCCATTCCTCCCGACCATTACCTTCCTGGCAGCGCCTACCTGCCGCAGCGATCGTGGCTTTTTGGACACTTCGTTCCTAGCGAGATGACCCTTCTTAATCCTCAATAATGATCGTGGCTAGTTGGCAATTTCAGGTGGACCGAAAAATTCGTGGCTTTTTGGTAACAGTCGGCGGCCCAGAGTGGCATTTGATGGGAGGTGCTGCTATACATACACGTCACGTCACGTCACGTCGCGTCGCGTCCATTTTCGATGTGAATGAAACCTGTGTAATCAAATGGAACCGGCTATACATGCACGTCACGTCACGTCACGGCACGGTCCGACTCGAATGCTCTGAAGAATCGGCCGAATTGGGACGCGACGCCGACGCGACGTGACGTGACGTGACGTGTATGTATAGCCTACACCAACGTCCAATCGGCCATTTGGCTCTTGGAAACTAGAAAATGCGAATCGATGCGAATCGGTGTGAATCGATGCGAATATGTATAGCACCCCCTCCGGTATCGCCAAATTGGCCGTAAATGGACGCGACGTGACGCGACGGGACGTGACGTGACGTGACGTGACGTGCATGTATAGCAGCACCTTAACGGGACATCACGTCTATTTTAAAATGCGCCTCGGGCCCGTACTTTTACTTTTTTATGCATTTAAGACTAAATTTTTGCTTACATTGGCTGCGATTTATGCCAAACGCCTGACTAATAACCAGGCTTTCGTTTCATTCGACTTTTCTCCAATGCTGTCTCTATCGCTAGCTGAAACGACATGCTGTATGCAAACATCGGTTGAGCATACGAGGAAGCTATATGATTGTACAACATGCCCATGATATCCTATATCTAGCGATGATGTAACCCGACCGTACGGCCAGTCCGTTTTGAGGCCAATGCTACTCGGAAATGTCTGAATAAAATAGGTTGTGCCTTGGCGAATGCCATAAGAGGGAGAGGCTCGCCCTGGGCCGACCTTGGGATGGGGCGGAAGCGAAGTCCAAGGTTGGTTCCGGACAGATACAACACATACTGCGAACGCGCGCGCAACGTCAGGTAAGGCTATTGCGACATTGGCGGCAATGACATAAACATGCGATGTGACCCTGAGCGGAAACGCTGCGTTGTCGATGGCCGAGTGCTGCGCCGACGGCCGTTCACACCAACGCGATGGGCCTGCTTTGTTTCTGACATCACTTCCACAACATGTGGACCCGAGATTATACGATGAATTAGCTAATAGCGTCAGGGCCGAATTTACGATCTCCGGGCCCCTAGGCCTGTTAGCTGGTGCGGGCCCCGGCGCTGGAAAACCGATGACTTTTTACTAATCCTCGTAGGGCGCGGGCCCCTTTAGATACACGGGCCCCTTGGCGACGGAGCCTACGCTTAAATTAGGCCGTGGATAGCGTTAAAATAAAGAAACACCAAAATATTAGTCATCGTTCCTCATGAACCTTCTTATTGAAGGAGCTTTCACCTCAGTCGATGAGTTTCTGGTTATAGACAAATCGGTAGAATATTCAATAAAACCTTGTTCACATTAAAGGTTTTGAATTAATGTTTTAGGTTGGAGGCCTATTTCTAGCTTAGTCATAAAGAAATTGATTATCAATTTGCTTCAATGTTAAATCAACAATATGTAAAGGCTATTAATACTTCAACATATATGGACATTGTAACACAATTGAATATGATTACCGATTACGATTAAGAATTTCTATCTCGTATATTATACATCTGCCTGACATATATACAGTATTGACAAGAAACTTCAGTGTACACATTAAATACTGTTATGGTAAAACTTTTTTAGACGTAATTTTTTAATACCTACAATTATTTCAACTGCCTTGATATACTGAGTTGGGGATTTCTAATTAAAACCGCATTTCTTAAACTCGTGATAGATGCTAGGAAATGTATGATTTTAACTCATTTGGAAAATTGCACATATGTAGGCATACGTCGGAAAACAATTAATTGTGCTAAGTATAAACCCTTAAAAAATTATAAGAACGGTATTGATGAAGCTACGAAGCTATTGATAAAAGATATTACATCTCCATATAAATACGTTGGGATCACCATTTTGAGGATACCGTAGCCAAAATGTACTAAACTCCCTCTTATCCGGGCACCTTTTTTTCGGACATCGGTTTAACCGGACTACACTCCACGTAAAAGACATTCTTTTAAGCGGATGATGTTTACCAAGATATCGGTTTAACCTGGGAGTTGTTCGGCAGGAAACTGACACCGACTGACAGTACTGTATCGACGATACTTGTGGGAATGATTTGATAATCACAAGTCTAAATCAGAGTATTAGCTAAAGAAGTACGACTTAGAGTTACCATTTAATCTGTTTTAGGGAACGTCGGTTTAATCGGAAATAACTGTCATCCGGACGGGTCTCATTGCCGAGGGTCCTGATAAATGTGACCATTCATGCTCGTGCTTTGCACGCCGTGCATTGCACGTCATGGAAATTCTACTGCATTGCTCGTATGGGCAAAAGCACGCCGTCCGAAACCACAAAAGAATATCAAAATTTTAAATAATTTGATTTCTCAGTTTTGGCGCGGTGGTGGGTGGAAGGAGTGGAAAGGAAGTGGTAGGTGCATGTATCACTAACTGTCAATGTTGTTGTGGTGAGGTGGCGTGTGGGAAGGGAGTGGTAGGTGCATGTATTACTAACTGTCAATGTTGTTGTGGTGCGGTGGCGTGTGGGAAGGGAGTGGTAGGTGCATGTATCACTAACTGTCAATGTTGTTGTGGTGCGGTGGCGTGTGGGAAGGGAGTGGTAGGTGCATGTATCACTAACTGTCAATGTTGTTGTGGTGCGGTGGCGAGTGGGAAGGGAGTGGTAGGTGCATGTATCACTAACTGTCAATGTTGTTGTGGTGCGGTGGCGGGTGGGAAGGGAGTGGTAGGTGCATGTATCACTAACTGTCAATGTTGTTGTGGTGCGGTGGCGGGTGGGAAGGGAGTGGTAGGTGCATGTATCACTAACTGTCAATGTTGTTGTGGTGCGGTGGCGTGTGGGAAGGGAGTGGTAGGTGCATGTATCACTAACTGTCAATGTTGTTGTGGTGCGGTGGCGGGTGGGAAGGACGTAGTAGGTGCATGTATCACTATCTGTCAATGTTGTTTTGGTGCGGTGGTGGGTGGAAAGGACGTAGTAGGTGCATGTATCACTGTCAATGTTGTGGTGGTGCGGTGGCGTGAGGGAAGGGAGTGCATGTATCACTAACTAACTGTCAATGTTGTGGAGGGGTGGTGGGTGGGAAGGACCGGTAGGTGCATGTATCACTAACTGTCAATGTTGTTGTGGTGCGGTGGCGTGTGGGAAGGGAGTGGTAGGTGCATGTATCACTAACTGTCAATGTTGTTGTGGTGCGGTGGCGGGTGGGAAGGGAGTGGTAGGTGCGTGTATCACTAACTGTCAAATGTTGTGGTGGTGCGGTGGCGGGTGGGAAGGAAGTGGTAGGTGCATGTATCACTAACTGTCAATGTTGTGGTGGTGCGGTGGCGGATGGGGAGGACGTAGTAGGTGCATGTATCACTAACTGTCAATGTTGTGGTGGTGCGGTGGCGGGTGGGAAGGACGTAGTAGGTGCATGTATCACTAACTGTCAATGTTGTGGTGGTGCGGTGGCGGATGGGAAGGGAGTGGTAGGTGCATGTATCACTAACTGTCAATGTTGTTGTGGTGCGGTGGCGTGTGGGAAGGGAGTGGTAGGTGCATGTATCACTAACTGTCAATGTTGTTGTGGTGCGGTGGCGGGTGGGAAGGGAGTGGTAGGTGCATGTATCACTAACTGTCAATGTTGTTGTGGTGCGGTGGCGGGTGGGAAGGACGTAGTAGGTGCATGTATCACTGTCAATGTTGTGGTGGTGCGGTGGCGGATGGGGAGGACGTAGTAGGTGCATGTATCACTAACTGTCAATGTTGTGGTGGTGCGGTGGTGGGTGGGAAGGACGTAGTAGGTGCATGTATCACTGTCAATGTTGTGGTGGTGCGGTGGCGGGTGGGAAGGACGTAGTAGGTGCATGTATCACTAACTGTCAATGTTGTGGTGGTGCGGTGGCGGGTGGGAAGGGAGTGGTAGGTGCATGTATCACTAACTGTCAATGTTGTTGTGGTGCGGTGGCGGGTGGGAAGGACGTAGTAGGTGCATGTATCACTGTCAATGTTGTGGTGGTGCGGTGGCGGATGGGGAGGACGTAGTAGGTGCATGTATCACTAACTGTCAATGTTGTGGTGGTGCGGTGGTGGGTGGGAAGGACGTAGTAGGTGCATGTATCACTAACTGTCAATGTTGTGGTGGTGCGGTGGCGGGTGGGAAGGACGTAGTAGGTGCATGTATCACTAACTGTCAATGTTGTGGTGGTGCGGTGGCGGGTGGGAAGGACGTAGTAGGTGCATGTATCACTTACTGTCAATGTTCCGGTTGCGGGTGGGAGAAGTGGGAAAAATGTGGGAGGTGTATGTACCACTAACGGTCAATGGATCAGACCTGTTCCTCTCCCCTTACGCATGGGAAACATCAGACCCGCCTGGCCGACACAGCTCGCCCACCCCTAACAACTAACAACGGATCAGTCCACATTAATTTTTTTACGTTTAAGACCAATGGGATATATCTAACGACAATTTAAAGACGGACATCAATAGAAAAACCATTGAGAAATATGTAGGTTTCATCATAATATAGATAGTGCGAAATAGATATATTTGACGTCAAATGTTGCGGCACTGGTCGGCCTATATGACTGGTATTTCTTCTATATAATTTGTCTCCCGAATGTATTTAAACCTACACATTCTACTGATTTCCAACGAATTTACAGAAATCTTTAATGTATCATTTATTTAAATAAAACAAATACCTCGCAAAATAACGGTAAGCATCATTTTTCGCCTCACATAACAAATGTCAATTAATTATCTGTCGCGATGATAAATTTGAAACTGCAATGAATTAAAAGATAATATTTACGAAATCACCGCTAAAAATCAGATCGCTGAAAGTTTAATACCACGGAATGATTTCTTTTCTAGTTAAAAATCCCAAAATGAATCATTTAAGACAGACGAAATAAAAAGTAAAATTTAACCTGAGAACACAATAATGGTCTATAATTTATCGAGATATCCCATCTAAAACCATTATATAATTTTAGTAGAAAAATCATTGGCGTTTCGTTTGCCTGACAGGTTAGGAGAGGATAATAAGTATTAATCCAAACAAGGGTATACAAAGCATAAAAGCATCCTGTGGATGAGAACACTAGTCTTACGTTATGCATCAGGCCCAGGTTAAGTACGGTAGTATCTCAATTAACCAAGGAACTGTTGTAGTTTTGGCCACCTGTTTTTGATCAGGGACAGGCCTTAACTGACCGCCAGAATGGCTGCCATTTCGAAATTCGACCCTAGGACGACAGGACGCACTGCATCTCATGAGATGTCCTCCTGACCTCAATAACCCCGCCTCACGGATACCGAGTACCTCCATGGCCCAGGCTGTGCGAAGCCCAACATTGGTACGGACTGGGTGAAATGGCGGTGTTGTTCAAACAAAGACAATTTACCTCATAATATAAACTCCATGTTAAAACTCCCCAGCTAGATTAATTGTTATCCCTGTGAATGCTACCAAGGCCGTAGCCAATGGGGGGGGGGCTAGGGGGTCAGAACCCCCCCGGAATAGTAGAAAGAGCATTGAACACGTAGTAAATGGGGGTGAACCCCCCCCCCCCGAAATAGTCGAAACCCCCCCCCAAAAAAAACCCCGGGCTAAAGTAGAGGGGCCCGGAAACAGTTAGAAAGGGCCAGAAATGACGATAAAGGCCCAAAGGCCCGAACGGCTTTGAATGCTACGAACGTAAACATCCTATATGTGATTTGTTTTTTATATGAGAGGGAAAACGTTTTGAAGGATTTCCTGATGCTAGTTCATACTAAGTACTAATACTAAAGTCCGCTGTAAATTTCCAAGCTGTAACGAAAATGTTCATTCTAATCATCGTCGAGACTTTTTTCATCTTGTAACGATTGCACAGCAATCGCTTAACTAAAACTGAAATATCGGAACAGCTGTGTGGCTATGAAAGGTACGGCTCGATAAACACGAAAACTTCCAACAAGAATAGTTTTAGTAGACGTAAGAAAGGGATTTAAAAGATTAATGCAATGTTAAGCAGGGCTGATTTAAAACGGTCCCAACCGGCTTGATCTTAAGAAGCTCGCTATGTAAAGTTTTTACATACCCGTGCTGCTATTAGGCCGTGAGAAAGGGCTTATATACTCAAAACAAGGTAGCTTCTAACTAAAAAGCTGTTCTATAAAGACCGATAGCTTTCCAAACTATCCCTGACCCTAGCACATAACATGGATTTAAAGAATGCATCGCATTTTATAAACATGTGTTGCGATTTCTTTACATGAGGGTGTATTATTCATATAAATACACTTTTTATTCTTCTTCCCTTTTAGTGACTACGCCATGAAGTCAAATGAAGGCCTACTCGAGTCTTTGAGCAGAAAAGTACATATTGTAATTAAGTTGCCGATCTAAAACCCTAAATCTACTGTGGTACGGTAGCTACTAAGTAGTTGAAATGTTCGCATGGTAATATATGCATCCTTCGGGCGAGTTGGGATTTAGTCGATCCCTTGACGATCTTCATATTGCTCTTTGTGGAAGTCGCAGCAGATGATATAAGAACCTACAAAGGGCTGCCACGAGGTGGGGAAAGGGGGCACTTTGCCCACGCCCCCAGTCACCAGGGGCCCCAAGGCCCCGGAGGGCTATAGCAAGAAAGTTTCTGATACCTGGCACGGGCGCGGTGGCCAAAGACTGGATGACGAAAAGATCCTATCCAAGAGAATCGAGCTCTAATGGATTGATAAATTATTGAAATCATCAGTCTATTTGTAAATTTGTGAAAATTACACATTACAAATTATGTGTATAATTGAACAAAACATTTGTCTTCCTTTCAGCGAGCGAAGCCGCGGGTACATCTTCTAGTGGATTAATAAATGTAACCTAAAAAATAAACTCGTATAAAAACATTTTAAAAATCAAAATTTTATGTTACACTTCATTTGGATTAATATTACCTGCTAAAAAGTGTTATCCAGCGTATCTATTGTATAAATATTACTAAAAAGTGTTATAAAGTTACACATTTATGGTAACTTAACACACCACGTGGTATAAGTAGCTGACTGGTATAACCCAGTTCTTTTTTAAGTGTACTAAATGTTTCTTAACGTAATTATTTATGTATTCTTTATATGAATTAAAAAGCCGATACAAAAAAAAATACGAAAGGTGGCAGCTGAGTTGCAACCCTGAAAGGTGAGTTGTTACTTTTCAAAAGGTGTAAGATTCAATTTATTTTTTTAACATTTTATTTCTTTTCATTGTAAACGTGAAACATGCACGGAAAGGTGTCAGTAGCACATAAAGGTGTAGATGTGTAAATTCACACTCTATGAATTCAGTTACATTTTTTAGTGGAAACTCAGCTGCCACCTTTTTTGGTGTTGACTAGGCATTTTTTAACAGTGTTGTGTTGATGTTAATAGATGAGAGTGTTTTTGCGAAAGATTCATATCAAACACACACACAAAATATCCGGATAACCCAAATCACCCGGACTCCGATCATGGGTCAGCTTTAATTAGTTGCGTCTTATTATGTGCTAACGCATGGTACCTATTCACTGCTTAAAAACACAAATTTGCCATCATAATTATAAACAAATCCGTAAAATGGCCCCCGGAATCCCCTGTCTTAGGGGGAAGGGGTTATTCCAAAGTCTAAAGTGTCCGTCATCCACCCCTCGCTTTTAGCCATCGACCACGACATAGTACAAATAGATGGAGCATAGGCCCGCGCGCGATGAAGCAGGAGATTGTCCTTAGTCGGTGACAAGATGGCGGAACAAATTACGTAAAAGATTAAAAATAAGGTATCAAATTAAAGGTCTGAATCTCGCAATCACTATGGTACCAATTATAAACTGTTTAGAGGCAGTTTACACATAGTAAAATTCGATAACCTAGAAGCTTGTACTAACATTTTTTAAGAGAACCTGCCGCGACGGGATGCAACTGTAACGTTCCTATGATGCGTAAACTGCTTCTAAACCATTTATAATTGGTACCATAGTAATTTTGAGATTCAGACCTTCAATTTGATACCACATTTGTATTTTTGTAGTCGACTACATTATTGTAAACAACAGTATAGGATTGATTTTGTTTTTATGCAGGCGCCGCACGGATAAACTCTCCCACAATAACTAAGTTATCGCACAGAGGAGAATCAAACAGAGGTATCTTCTAATGTTGCGCTCAACTGGTGTCGAGGACTTTAAAAAAATAGTTCATCATTAACGCCGCAAGAGAGCAGCACCGTCGCTGCCCTCTCATAATTTAAGTTAACTATAGCTAGTAACTGAATGTAACTAGTAACTAGTAACTTAACTGTAACTGGATTTAATTGTAACTATCAAGCATTTGGGCGCAACAGAAGACCCATTTGAAAGCGACCTCTGTTAGATTCTTCTCTGTGGTTATCAATCAAACTACGGCATCTAATTTTTTCAAAAAATATGATTTCAAAAATTCAACTCCTTAGCAACAATTTCCACCGTTTTTTATTTTACCTGGCCAAAAAATAAAAAAAAGTAGCAGCCGACTACTTTTTTCATGTCACGTTTAAAAGTTGAATAAAAACTTACTGCTTTTTATCATTTTTTAAAATAGATGAAAAATTATTTTGGTAATATGATTGATACTATTACTGTTCAAATCTAAAGGACTCTTCGCATGCAAAATATCAACCTTAAGCCTCAATGCTAAATAGTATAAACTTCGAGTTATTTGAAACATGAGCACTGTCAGATTACGCGGTTTTAGGCGTAGTTTTGTGTTTCTATACCGAAAGAATATGGCGGCCCCTGCTTCATTTGCTGCAATGCTATTAAGATAGGGATGCTCTGTCTATTTGTACTATGTGGTCGATGCTTTTACCTAATATAAGTTACGCCTGTGGTGGGCCCAAGAGAACTTTTGCACCTTAGGGTTGCCAGACGTCCTGGGTTTCCCCCGGACAGTCCGGATATTGAGGGCTTTTTCCGGTGTCCGGTCCGGGGCTGCTCCCTGTCCGGGGTTTTCACTATTGTTTTACAAAAATAAACTTTTTCTCAAGATTCAAGTGAAATCATGCAACATTTCAACGGTGGTCATGACAAATTTGTAAGGTTTAAAGTTATTAGGAGGTCGACGAGGTAAATCTAGCATAACTAAAGTTGACAACCTTGCGAAAGTGTGACAACATCAAACCTACTTCCCCTACTATACTGACCTCTGTCGTCTGTCTAGAACAGTGAGAATAGAGTTGTGATTTGGGTTGGAACTGGCTTATCTGGTACAATTGTAAGAAAACAATAAGTAAAAACCCTTCATTATACTTTAACAATCTCATTTTACTAACTTCGGCTGTGTTATTGAGGGATGGGGGATGTGTTTTTTCACGGCAGCTCAAACTGTCCTGGGTTGGCCTGAAAAATATCTGGTAACCCTACACTAGCGGCCCTGACCCGTGTTATATAATGCTGGAGAAGTGCTGTGCTGGAGCGGGGAGCGAGGCGCGACGCTCGGCTCGCGGAGCGGCGGTATAACGGTCCGCGGTCAAGGCCTAGCTTACATCACCGCCGCTGCGGCTGTTGCGCCACCGCTCACAATGGCGACCCGACTGCCCACACAGCCTCGAGTACATCTGAAGCGAATTAGGTTACGATATCATACCCTTGCCCGGTCTGTGAACGTGTAGGGAAGTTTTACATAGTTATGCGAGGATTATCGCTTTACGTTAGGCTTTAGGAAACTTGATCATGAACGTGCGATCGCCTTGGAGAAGAGATTCCATACAGTCGACTCGCTAAATGGAAATACCAGAGGAAAACACTTTTGTTCCAGTTAATTATATTCGACTAAGGCATGGAATAGATCGAGTTAAAGAGGTGACCATTCACGTTCGTACTATGCTCTCCGTGCTTTGCATGTCAAAGTCTACAAGACTTTGCGAAGCCCACACACGTAGCGGCGCGGCGCCGTGCTTAGTCTCACAAGACCGACGTTGTAGACTTTGCATGCCGAGCAATGCACTGCCTGCAAAGCACGAGCGTGAATGGTCACATTTAGTTAATTTCGACTTTCAGAGGCAATTTAAACTAAATTCGAGATATAGAGGAAAACCAAATATACAGAGTTAGAATAGTGACGATGGATCGGACATGACTCATTGACTCGTTTTGTCCAATTCGCCGGGGTTTCGACTTGGAAGTCCGCTGAATATACTTCGAGATGTATAGAGGTAAACTTAGAGAGTAGCAGAGGAAATTTAATCCGACTTGTCTGCTGAACTTGGAGTTACAGAGGTGATTTTTGCGTTCCTTCGACTTAGAGAGGTAAAGTATGACTGTAAAATTATTTCGTGTTATGCATGATTTTCATTTCGACTTAGACAGGTTTCCTAGGAAATTATAATTCGAGTTATTGAAGTTCGAGTTTTCAAGAGTTCTCCATAAATAACATGAAGGAACCGGGAAACGTACCGATGGAGTGTATCTCTTATCAAACTAGTTTGATAAGAGTTGCACAGACAACTCATATGTCTGTGTACATGTTAAACTAAAACTACGAAACGCAATTGCTTTCTTTAATCTTCTTTGCCGACAGCGGACTGGTGTTGGCCGCGGGGCCGGCAGGCAGCAGCACCGTCACTGAGCCGCGAGGCCCGCCATTGGAAACGCTGACACTGACAAATTCCTTCTTTGACTTTCCGATAACTCTTCCTTACTGTTTATATAATTGTGCGAGCTAATATCTCTGTTGTGACGTATTGAGCCCAATCGGCAGTGGTATTGGAGTTCACCTGTTAGTTTTTTGTTGAAACTATATTTTTATTTTTATTAAGTCAACATATAAATAGACATAATCCACTCGATAGTGATGTGCACAAATTATGCGGTTTCATAGTAAACACTCGTGTAGATTGTCCATTACAGAAATAGATTTTACGAAAAACTGAAAAAATTAATTATTATTTTGACAAAAAAGATACGTTAACATGCTACGCAAGGTGAAAATGACTAAAAACAAGTGAAAATCAAACAAAAACATAGCCAAGGAAATGTTGTACAAAATGATTTATAAATTTACTTCCAAGGAAAGCAACTTTATAAATTTTCTTCCAACAAGGAAAGCAACAACAATTTTCCATGTAGGGTGTCAAACGGTGAATCACTAAGAATTTTCAAAACTGATTGCTGTTACAATCCCGAGTTAGACTTTTGGGAAGCGAAAATTTCAGGTGGAAAAATAAATAGGCCGGCCAAAGTGAATGATAAAACAATGTGAGGAAGTATGGTCTCTCGCGGTAAGTAGGCCTCCGGAGCACGGGCCCAACCGGACGCGACTCCCCTCCCCCAGAAACAAGGCCAGATTTCTCGCCACGTCACAATGTTACTTCCACCGACCCCCCGGTTACATTCGAAATCGGTTAACCCCCCCCCCCCCCACCCGACCATTGGGGAACTGGGTCGAAATGCACTCCATTTTACGTTTCGCGTCATCTTTAATAGGTCTAGTGTAGAGTTTACTGACACTTTTTTACTGGCGTTTAAGACCTTGTCGTACTTTTTACACCTGCAGAAGCAGAATAAAACATTTCTCTCGATTATTCTGCTGAAAAGAAAGGAGAAAGTAGTTAAGATGAGCGAGTTGCCCTTTTTGAAGTATTTGACACTTTAGTGACGACTGTTCTATTTGCGTTACGTTTACAACGTATCTCAGGGATTTGCTTCGTAAAATCTGAGAGGGGAAATCACGAGAAGACAGTTATGACTCAGCTTTCAGATATTCTAGTGCACAAAAGGTATCACCCATATACGGAGAGAAATGATTAAATAACACATTTTACGATCTGACTTATTTCGACCAACTCCGTGTAAATAAAGCTTGCATCAGGCCTATTGACGACAATGAAGAGGACGAGGTCGATAATAAGCACAGAATATAGTAAGATGTATTCAATACTCCTGGGTAAAGCCTACTGTAGTGCCGAATTCACAGACATTGAGGCCCGGGGGACAACTAGACCGCCCCGATATTTTAGGCACTTTTGAAACGAAGAAACATGAAACTGCCCCGGTCATAGGGGAAGTTAGGATCGAAGGGTTGCCTCGCCGGATCAGAAATTCTGAAATCGCCCCGAGCGCCCGCCAGATAGTCGCTACGGGACTGGGGAAAAACGAATTATTCCTGTCCCTGCGTCCTGTCAGAGACTGCAGTCTTCTAATAACTGCCGCCAATATCAGGAATTACTAGCTGATAACTACCGCTTCGTTACGCTTTGAAAAACAATAGTGATACAAACTGTGTTAGAACTTGGGAACTCGAAAATAAATCGGTAAATAGAAACGAACAACTTACACTTACAGATATAAACTCGGATGAAATTGAAATGTTTTTCTTCCGTTACCTATTGCAACTTGTTTGAAAAAGACCGAATATTGGTGAAGACTGCGTAATAATCTGACTAGACGAATAAGAGAAAAAAGACGTCTATGACTGGGAATTAAGCCAAATTTAGAAGTTTAGAAAATAATTTTGAAAACATGTCATGGATTTTACCGCATGGTAATGAATGGGTGTGACTTATCGCTCAACTTCCTAGAAGTTATTTTTTGTTCTATATTAAGTAATTTCTCAAGGGAGGCAGGAGAAATTTAAATACATCTCAATCATTATAATTTTGTATTTAAATGTTTACGGTACCCGATTATTTTATTTCGGTAGTATATATCTTGTGTAGGCCTGTTTAAATTAGTACTGTATTTGAGATCTTTATTTTTATTGAATATTTGTTTAGATGCCATGTTTAACCTGTATTAAGAAGTTGGATCTAGATGGCAATGTGTGACCGTTTAATTTTATAAACAACCGCTTTGAGGCTATATACACGTTTTTAATGTTAACCATATGAACCACAAACAAAAGAAGAATCAAACAATATTTTAAGTAGTCCAAAAACAGTCGATATTTGTCATTGAAATCACTCAATCAAATTAACCCTAGGCATACCGTAGTATGGTTTTAAGGAAAAGTTCTCCATCTTTATCTGCGTAAGCATGTTATAAATAAATTTATTATTACCATTCTTTTGGAGTTAATACTGTACAATACTTTATACTGTATACCTACTTTACTTGAAAAGGTAACTATTTTAAGCCAAGTATGAATGAGAGCTGAGTGTAAGATGATTGTGGCGCGATCCTACAGTCTTGTTGACTACGGGCAACACGTTCATTAGAAAGGACTGTTTTGATAGCCCAACAGCCAATGACAAGTAGAGGACCTACAGTTTAACGAGGGATCCGAAACACAATTTCTCCAACTTCAACAAAGAACTAACTGGTCTAATTAGAAGGATGATCTTGTGTATGAATGCAGTATTTATTTAGTAGTGCGGATGTTGATCCCCACCAGGGAACACCGCACCCACAAGCCAATACTCATAACTACCACCAAGCTGGAAATGGATTACAGGACACGCCATGCACCGTGCCAGCCATTAAAACCGGTAGGCCTATGTAGAACCATTGTGGTGTTACAGGTGAATTGAAGGTTTTAGGCGAACCCACAAAAAACCGGTTAATGTTTGTAATTAAAAATGTTCAAAATATTTCGCATTGTAGGCTATAGTCAAACTAGCTTAATAAACGGTAAAGTTTCCGTATGCTTCTCTTTTGTTAAATTTATTTTTTTAGAAACAAATCATTTGAACTTTATCCAAGTTTCATTCTGTAAGTTTGTTTTTGTTTGTTTGTTTATTCTGTTAATATTCATCTGGCATGCTACTTATGCAAAAATATATAATAGTTTAAAATACTTTTAATATAGAAGAGGTATTATACTTTTATCCTTAAATAACAGCCAAGAATATTTTAAGTTCCTCAGTTTAAACAAAGACTCATAAAACCAACGAAGCGGCCGTTTACATAATCTACAAATTTAAAAATAAACAATTACAGTAGAGTCCCACAAACCCGGACTAATGTGGACCGAACAGTGTCCGGGTTTGTGAAAATTCCGTGTTATCGGGAAACGAGTAAAAATAAGAAAAAATAAGAATAGGTTCTGTTATTTCTATAAGAAATAATTTATTTATTGCATAGTAAAAAATACGAAAACTACGTTATCAGTTACAGAAAACCTTAAATAAAACCAAAACTGTTTTATTATATCACACCGTGCTCTGGCCTTGAATCTCAGTGCACTTTATTGCTCTGGTAGGCTTTCCGAGTCACCCAGAATTCCGGGTTATCGAAGTCCGGGTTTGCAGGACTACTGTAATTGACAATTTATATCAGTAATCGCCGGCGCCGTTCGTCGGTACTTTACAAAATGACACAGGGAAGTGATTTAACCTAAGCCTAGGTACATTACGTCAGTGCAATAGATGATAGTAAGAGTAACTAAATCAACGTAAAAATTAGTCGTAGTCGCCTTTCTCAGACACGCCTTTTCCGATAAGAACGACAATTTCATCGATGCAGCACTTTGGTGCAGCAAGCAAACAAGACAAAATTGCACAACACAATTATTGAAATCAACAAAGTGCGCGAAACAAGAGAGCTATTTAAACAAATGTTTGAGCGAAGGACATCGCTGCAAGACCAGACCATTTACTCCGAGCGATGACGCAAGCGTTACTCAACATCGAGTCATTCGAAGGGACCAATCTAATATTTTCCTTCGATGACTCAGTGTTAAATCCCTCATATTTAACAACAATACGAATAACACGCGTTATTCAATAAACCTTCGGAAGAGGCGTATCTGAGAGTTCTATTCTTGTAACAGCATTACATAATCACGACTGATAAGAGCGGCACTCACGTGGCTGCCTCACGTGCGCTCCCATCCCACTTCCACTAACCTCGAGTTTACGATTAATCCGATCGGATATAATACTTGTTTTATCGAATTTAGTTAGTAAAATATCGAAAAGGGTAGTAAAATATATCAACAAGAATATTACGTTTGTAATACAAATTTTGAAACCAAAATGAATCATCACAAAAAATGGTTTTAAATTTTCAAAATTACAGATAATTTAATGATTAGTATTATTAATGTTTTATAATATTATATTTATTAAAGTCACTATCCTATTTTGGTGAAACTTAGGAAAGACGATAGGGCATAATCGCCTTTGTTATGCATGCATGAAAATGTTTATTATTTCTATTCCCTTTTTAAAACTCCTTTGGACATTTAAAGTTTGTTTTGCAAATTTCATAAAAGGATATACTGCAAAGTAAACTAGGAACAGTTGTATATAGCTAATGGAAAAGCAAGAGTAGCTGGTCCCACGTAAAAGTTAAAAATGACAATAACACCGACTAAAGAATATGCTATCAAACCCGTGCATTAGGGGTGCAGCAAAAAATTTAAAATCATAAATGGAAACATTATTGATCAGTAAGTTAAGTAATATGGTTTAGAAATGTTTTATCATCCGAAAAAAACGTAAGTATCAATAAATAAAGAAAATACACATAAAACACAAATAAAAACACGATGTTTTTAATATTGTCTATTTTCAAAACCTCATGAATGTTTACAATATAAATAAATAACGATAAAAAATTAACTATAACAAAGTGCTAGCGAAAAACCGGAGAAATGTCGTAACGACTAAATTATAGAATAGTTAGTTCTACTTAATATTTAAAATAAATGTCATATTTACCAGAATCGTATCCAAGAAATAAACCAAAACTATGTTGTCAAAAAAATAAACACACACGCTGACACAAACACATCAATGAGCACGAACAGAACTGAACTGACGCTCTAGCAGCAAGTAACGGAGAGTGGAGGTAGCGATGACGATGGCATCATCCAATGTCAGCGGGAGGGGGGAGGGGCATTGGGAGGGGAGGGGAGAGTCAACAGCCTCTGACTCACACCAATCCATCACACCTGTGGGTCAGTTAGGCCTTATATAATATTAGACTTTATAATTGCCTCGCACACGTAATCGCAATGCCATGTAATTTCATTCTGTAGATAACTTTGACTTCGAGAGTTTTTAAAACGTGTAAATCGGCTTTTAAATTCATATTTATAAATTTTCAGCAGCCAAATTAAAAATGTTGCTTTGGTCATGTCCTGGACGAGTGTAAACTCTAATAACTGTATGAATCCTGTCAGGGAGTGCCCGGTATTGACGAAGCAATAGAGCAAGGGGCGAAACTTAATAATCCGTCTCTACCGTTAAAATCTATATTTTTCGATATTTACAATCGCGATTATGTTAACCAAAACAATATTTAGATATTATCATCGAAACGATAATTTAAAGCAGACGTTTATCTCCATGATAAATAAATAAATAAATAAATAAATAAATAAGAATTTTATTGTCATTAAGCTTTACAGCAATAGACAAAGTCAAGACTACATACTAAATTAAAACTAAGAACTTAGTTAACCCTATACTAAAATAAATTTTACAATATGTACAGATATAACGAAAATAACCAAAATCATCCCTTACGAAACAACTAAACAAAAAAAATTAGACAAAATGGAATACAATTAATTGTTTAAAGTAATATGTTGCAAACAGAGACTTCGAAGAAAATACAAAATACTTAGCAAAAATACTTAACAAGATAACCTATATACATAATTAACACTAACTTTAACACAACTCAGTAAAAATTCAGAGGTGGAAATAAATTTCAGATAAGTACAAACAAATAACTTAACAGGCCAGGTAACATATCACATACAAAAATCTTCACACTCAAAAAATTCTTTAATGGAATAAAAAGGTAAATTTAAAAAAAGGTTGTACAGTTTACTTTTGAACGTCTTTAAAGGTAAATCTGAAATGTTTGTAGGCAGTTTGTTGAACATTTTCAAACCAAGAATTTCATAACTGTTGTGACATTTTGACAGCCTATTGTATGGTATGTCTATGTGCTTACTATGTCTAGTGTTATAACCATGTATATCCTGTCTAAGATGATGTTCTGAGAGGTTATTTTTTGTATACATTAATACATTAAAAATATACAAGTTTATCACTGTTAAGCATCGTAATTTCACAAAGAGTGGTTTACAATGATCTAATTTATGAGCATCAGACATAATTCTAACAACTTTCTTTTGAAGAACTAATATATTTCCAATATGGCTACTGTTACCCCATAGCAAAATACCATATGAAATTATGCTTTGAAAGAATGCAAAATAAGCAGATCTAATGTAATTACAGGGTACATGATTTTTCAAACTTCTTATTAAAAATATAACTCTTGAAAGTTTGGCTGAAATATATGTAATGTGGGGTACCCATGATAATTTTTGGTCCATATGTACTCCTAAGAAATTAATACTGTATACATTATCAGTTACTGGTAAATCTCTGAGACTAAAAAATATTTCCTGAGTTTTACTTTCGTTCATTAAAAATCCATTGGCTCTAAACCATTTAGATGCAACAAAAAGAGTGTCTCGAGTTAAATTTTGAAGGTTTTTAAAATCTGGGCTTGCATTGAGAAAAGTAGTGTCATCTGCATAAAGTATTGTGTGACCATTCAAGTTTGAAGGAAGATCATTTATCATCAAGGTGAACAGCAGAGGGCCTAATACAGAGCCCTGAGGGACTCCATGACAAATATTGGCTATATCAGATGTTTCCCTACCAACACATACAACCTGTTTCCTATCTTTCAGAAATGAATTCATTAGCTCAACACTTGAACCACTAAAGCCATAAAACACTAACTTGAGAAGTAATTTTGAGTGGTCAACAATATCAAATGCTTTACTCAAGTCACAAAATGTAGCTTGAGCAAAACCCCCTGACTCAAAAACAGTATTTATACTTTTAACCAAGCACTCTATTGCATTTGTAGTGGATCGATGTTTTCTAAATCCAAATTGCTGACTACAAATTAAATTATTACTTTCTAGGTAGTGAGATATCTGATTATACATTACAGTTTCTAAAACTTTGGAAAAAATTGGAGTTATTGAAATTGGTCTATAGCTAGAGGGTGAACTTTTCTCCCCTTTTTTGAAAATGGGTACCACCCTTGAGATTTTGAGATTAACTGGAAAAACATTTTCTCTTAAACACTTATTAATACAGAAAGTTAATGGATCAATTATACTAAAAATAACATTTTTTAGTAAGTTGCTAGAAAACTCATAAATATCAGTACTGTCAGAGGGTTTGAACTTTTTTACAATACCTAAAATTACATCGGGTGAAACTTCTCTGAAATAGAACTTAGGCCTATCCGTTTTTCCTACAAAACTACTTTTACTTAAAAAATATGATACGGTTTCATTTGGTTTACAAATATTCCTCGATATTTCCTCAACAGATTGTACACAAAAATCGTTAAATTCATTTGGAGAGACACCTATAACAGTTTTCGACTTACTTTTTACTACTGTGTTAATAACTTTCCAAGCACTTTTACACCTTTGTTTAGAATTTTCAATACACTGTATGTTATGTGATTGTTTTGCATTATTAATAGCGGATTGATATTCTTTTCTTGCCTTAATATATAATAATCTGGATGAATCAGTCTTTAGGCACTTGGATAGACGTGGAGAAATGGAGAAAACATCTAATTATTGTGAATTAACAATAATTCTAACAGGTTTCATTGAAATAAAACATTACAGATCACAAAAAATGGTTACAATTACTGTGCAAGTACATACACTTTCGCTGCACCTTCTAAACATTGAGAAAATACACTTTGCACGACACTTCGGTACTACCGACGCATAACATTGCCTAGGTATAATTAATTAAAAACTGGAATTGATGAACCATGTTACGCGCGTTGCTGATGAAATGCTAGGTTCGTGATTTACCTGCAATGGAGTAAACTTATGGCTCCACATATAAGTTATCTACAACGTTACTTGACGACATTTTGGAATTTTCGAACCATTTACCTACATCCACGTTGGTTAAACTGCCAAATATATACATCACTTCTCTCACGTGTAATTCCTAGAATCATCGTAATATTACATGATAGTCTACTGAATTTACCAAACAAAGGACATTTTTCAAATCCATGACTGACTGCCTGACTTAAGGTTTGTCAGTTTCTCTATAAGAGTATTATGATAGTAAAAGAACTAACTGAAACTGACATTTTAATTAACGGTTAAACAGTAACCTAAATTCTTTATTTTAAATAAGATTCACATTAATAACATTAAAACATATGTCTTTAAATGATATCTATAATTTATATCAATAGAAATATATCGATTTTTAACTTTGATTTTAACGGTGGAGACGTATTCTAAAGTTTAGCCGAGCAAGGCTTTATCGTGAAAATTGCCGAACTATAGTGCCGGGCCTAAGTCACAGCAAATTAGTGTTAAATGCTGAAAGAAATGCCTCATACAGTAGAGCGCCGATTATCCGAACGTCGGTCATCCGAACCGTCGGTTAACCGAACGCCGTAATAATTCATATTTTGAACATGATTCTCAAGCAATTCAAATTCGCGCGCCAACCGAAACGCCCGTCGCACCGGGATATCCATGTATTCTGATAGATTTCATAATAAAATTACGTGAATAATTTTTGTTTGATAATTTTTTAGCCTTTTTACTACTAAGAATTTCGTTACATATATAATTTTTAAATATTGTCTTTTCATGTTCGATTATCCGAATATTCAGTTATCCGAACACCCCTTGTCCCCAATTATTTCGGATAATCGGCGCTCTACTGTATATATTACGTTTCCCCAAAACTGTTGCTGTCAGGTGCTGGTCCTCCACGGTTCTCATAGTTTTTCCCCAAGTCTCGATTTTGTAATGCAAATTCTTAACATCATATGTTTTTATTTTTATTTTAATCAAATGTCTTTTGTTTTTGATATTTCATTGTTTCAATTTTTTTTTAAATAAATCGGATCACAAATTTTTTATATCAAACCCACTTTGTTCGATAAAAGTACCCACAAAATGTATTGAATATCTCCCTAAACTGTGATAGTATTTTACAAACAGTAGTGACGATGATTACATAATGTTTGACATCAAGATAACAACTCATGAAATGAAATAAAATGCAAACCTAATTCCAGACGTCATCTTACATGAACTGATTTTCCAGGATGTCAATGCTTTATGGTAATATACGAATTATGGACGATCGTGTGAGGTCAAATATGTACGGAAGTGATCTACATCATGTTTAGTGATCTGTGTGACAGTTTTTCAATTTACAATGTCGAAAATGATGATACAAAACATGATATGTGATATGGCATGTTTTTTGTAAGCTCCGTAAGAATAACATAGGGAATGAGTATGCTGCAACAGGTATGTTAACTGGGTAGTTTTAATTAAAAATTTTATAGTTCTGAACTGGAAGAAGCCATATACCAAGTTTTATCCAATATATATGCTAAGAAATAAAGAAGATATAGATTTTTTTTAATTTCTCATAAGGATAACTTCGGGAATGATTATGCAGGTTTGCTGCCACGAAAATGGACATATCAGGGATTTTATAAATTAGATGCCATCTAGATGAAGCCACAAACCAGTTTCATTACGATATGTTGAGATATAAGCGAGATATAGAATTTTACTTTTTCCCTATAGGGTTAACATTGGGACAACGTACTGTGTTTACCACTTTCAATATATCAGTAGCCAATGGACATAGAGCAATGATTCAAATACTAAATTGTTTGTTATTTCGAGCCAAATCCAATGGAGTTAACGAAAATTGGATAGTTTTTATTTTTCTATGTGAGAACCCCATTTTAGGGGCAGTTTATCCCCCTTCACCCCCCCCCCCCTTCCGGTGGTCCGATTGGGCTGGTTCACGAATTCGTCCAATTGATTACCACTTTAAATGTCTGTAACAAATTTTATAAAAATCGAACCATTTTTATGGCCGCTATTGTGCTAACAGACATAGATATATATATATATATATATATATATATTATTATTATTATTATTATTATTTCTTTTGTGGAAGGTAGGTGGAATCCATTTACGGACGAAGTGTGGGACTCGCCGAAGCCCTACCCACTAAACCACCTCCTTATTCCGGGCAAATCTCCCCCCGGGACCGTTTATCACATTACTTCAGGGGGAGGCCCCGTGCTAGGAACCGCATACTGGAGGCCGCAGTCTGTCAGAAGAGGGAACTACTTCCCTCTTCTTCTAGCCGGCTTGGACTGGCGTTGGTTTTCGGCCTTTTTTGCGTTTTCCAGGGCAAGCCTAAAAACGCGGCATGCCCCGGAACCAGCGATGTGGTCGCACTGTTGTTGCGGCTGCAGCTCACTGCATAAGAAGCAGCGAACTGCATTGCCGCAATCTTTGTGGGGGTGGTCCGACTCTCCGCACTTGTAGCAGAGAGTGGACCGATCCACCCCCGTACACTCGCCGCGACGGTGCCCGTAGCCCAGGCACCTGAAGCACCGGATGACTACGTTCCGCAGGCGCACCGCGCAGCTGAAATACCCCATCCGAAGGTGGTCGGCCTTCAGCACTTTGGCAGCCTATTCCTCAGAAAGGTCGAGGACTGCCAGCTTCAACTTTCGCTTGTTTGGGGGGCCCAGCGATACCCCACGCTTCTCACTGGCACCCCCGAAGAACTTATCGAGAGCACCGACCACCTCGTTCGTCTCCGTAAGGGCGTCAAGGTCCCTCACCTCGACGGACACCCGCTTTTCTTGGGAAACGATGCTGCCCGTTTCCCCAACAGCGGCCTCAAGAGCCGCAGAGAATTTCTCCCTGTCCGATCCCTTCCCCAGCCGGAGGATAACATTCCCCTTCGGGGTCGGTCTCGCACAAAGGATTTTGGACGCACAGGTGTCCGGGTTAAGATCCTTTCGGATTCTGCCCAGCACACCCGCGTATGATTGGCCTGTCGCCACTCTGACGAGCACAGAGGAAATGCCCGTGCTCAACTTCGGCCTGGGTTGCGGCTTCGCGGCCACCGTTCCCAAAGCGGGTTTTGTGACCGTTACAACCGGCGTCAACACCTGTTCTGATTTCTTTGGCTTTTTCTTCTTCTTTTTGGCCACGCTCCTCTGCTGCTCAACGGAACTTTCGCTGGGGCTGTGGGTCTGCTTGGGTGGGGCTGAGGAACTGGCCGCGAGGACGGCATCCTTAAGGAGTCGCCCTTGAATCCGCGACCTGATCCTCTTCCTGGCAGTTCTCGCTACCTCGACGTCGTTGATGTTGTCGTGATAGCAGTCCTGCTCCCGCACGGCAGATCTTTGCAGAGCCTTTAGTTCGTCGAACAACGCTTCAAGTCTGGGAATCCCATTCTTTACCGTGCTGTTCACGTTCTTCTGGACTCTGTAGGCTGCAGTCATGCTGCCCAGCAGCGTTTCGACTTTCTTGAAGATTTCTTCCTCCTCCTCTCGGGCTTGGAGAAACTTCGCCCATGCTCTCTCGCAGTACTCGAGATCTTGAGCAGTGGCGTGAGAGAACTCACTGCCCATGCTGCTCGCCAAGCTGTTACGTCGAGCTGTGGTACTGTCAGAAATGTCTGTTTGCCCTCCCCAGAATCCGTAGGGCAGCCCGAATGAACGGGGTGGGATTTCGGACCGGAGTCCTGATCCACCTGGGGTACGTTTCCGTTGTTTTGTTCAGGCATCATGCTGGCTGGTCCCCTTGTAGCCGGCTTTTGCGGCAATCAGGGGATACTGTTGGAACATTCTACTCCGGCCCAACACGGAAAGAGAAGAAGGCGTTAAAAGACACCCAGGGTTTGGGGTCGAAGAAGGAAGAGGGTGAGCAGGATTAGCTCAGGAAAGAAGAAAGATGGCGAGCCAAGACCCAAGAAAAGGAAGAAAGGTCTTAGCTCTAGAAGAACTGGGAGAAGGAGAGTCTCGCAGCTTGGCTCGGGAATCCGGGGTCGCCAGACGCCCGAACAGCCGAAAGCCGGCCGCCCCAGGAGGATTTTGTTTTATCCACGCTGGAAGGGACGTTAAAAATAGCCCTTACCCGCACCGAAATGCGGGCCCTCTACGCCGCTCGCCCAAGAGAGCAAAGCGACGAGCAGGGGTCTCCAGCCTCTGGCAGACAGCATCAGTGTCAGAGGCCCCGCCTCAAGGCTCGAGGCGGCTAGGAGCGTACAGTTGTCTGTACGTCACCTTGGGCATACCTGCTAAAAAAAACCCTCGCGTGCTGTCACCACATCATTGCGATCGACCCGAGCGTCTGCTCATTGCGACATCGTAATGCGTGGCCTCTGTCCCTTTCAGGACTCCGCGCTGCTGTCCCTTTCGGGACTCCTCAGTCGGTGTTCAACCGTTCTTCTGCTGTCCTCAGTTCTGGGGTCACTCGAGACACCGTCTGTCCTCTTCTGGCGCAGGACGGACATGACAAAGTCAGCCACTGCATTCCAGCTGACACTGCCGTGCAGCATCTTCCCCACGATGTTGTCCGGGGTCAGATGACCGCCGACCGAGTCGGCGAGGGCAGTCCGCTCTTCGTCAAAGCGACGGCACACGAAGAAAGCGTGATGCACGTCGTCTCAGTCGTGTCCGCAGTATACTTGCACCTGGGCGAGTCGACCTTGCCCATTCGGTGGAGGTACAAACGGAGGTAGCCATGACCTGTCAGGAACTGAGTGAGGTAAAAGTTCACCTTCCCGTGGTCGCGGCAAACCCACGGCTCCAGGTTCCTGATGAGTCGCCATGTCCACCTTCCGGTCGTGTCTTCGTCCCATCGACGCTGCAGGCGGCCATTGTTTGGCCACGGGCCAGCTCGGCAGCCTCTTTCCGATCCATCTCGGGAGCACGCCCCCAGATGGTCTTCTTCTCTTGCGCCAGCAGGTCGATTGGGATGACTCCCGCAATGACCAGCACCGCCGCCTGCGAGACCGTGCGGTACGAGGACGCGACAGTAGATGGTATTGGCCGGTTTGACCCCAGCAGGGTGGTGGTGGTTGCGGTCACGTGACCTCCCCCCCCTGACTGGACCACCCACGAAGCGTTTTAGACGTTTTAGACACATTTCTATCTTTAATGTATCATGATCACCACTATTATATAAGACCATCAATACCTTGAGGCCGTGGCCGCCACCGCCGTCAAACCTAACTTAACCTGACCTATTTCAACCTAACGTAACCTGATCTATTTTTAACTTAAATTAACCTGACCTATTTTGACCTAACCTATCCTGACCTATTTTATCTCAACTTTACCTGACCTTGTGTAACCTAACTTAACTTTACGTATTTTATCGTTTTACAACCTGCCTACAAATAGCTTTACAGCCAGAAATGACTAGTGCTGAACAGTCAGGTTAGGTTTGTGAAGACGTTATTCATCGGTTATGGTAGATAACATAATCGCTATTTGATGTTCACACCAGTAGCGACTAAGAACCCAATTACATGTGTTGACGTACATTCAATCATGCAACTCATATAAGTCACGTTCATTAATATCCTCAATAGTGATACTGGAAATTAAAAGAGATCAAAAATCGCTTCCTATTTTTGAATTTAAACTAACCTTGTGTAGCCTAACTTAACTTTACGTATTTTATTGTTTTTCAACCTGTCTACAAATAGCTTTACAGCCAGAAATGACTAGTGCTGAACAGTCAAGTTAGGTCAGGTTAAGTTAGGTTTGTGAAGGCGTTATTCATCGGTTATGGTAGATAACGTAATCGCTATTTGATGTTCACACCAGTTGCGACCAAGAACCCAATTATATGTGTTGACGTACATTCAATCATGCAACTCATATAAGCCACGTTCATTAATATCCACATAGTGATATTGGAAATTAAAAGAGATCAAGGATCACTTCCTATTTTTGAATTTAAACTGACCCTGTGTAGCCTAACTTTACGTATTTTATTGTTTTTCAACCTGTCTACAAATAGCTTTACAGCCAGAAATGACTAGTGCTGAACAGTCAAGTTAGGTCAGGTTAAGTTAGGTTTGTGAAGGCGTTATTCATCGGTTATGCTAGATAACGTAATCGCTATTTGATGTTCACACCAGTTGCGACCAAGAACCCAATTACATGTGTTGACGTACATTCAATCATGCAACTCATATAAGTCACGTTCATTAATATCCACATAGTGATACTGGAAATTAAAAGAGATCAAGAATCACTTCCTATTTTTTTAAATTTAAACTTACCTTGTGTAGCCTAACTTTACGTATTTTATTGTTTTTCAACCTGTCTACAAATAGCTTTACAGTCAGAAATGACTAGTGCTGAACAGTCAAGTTAGGTCAGGTTAAGTCAGGTTAGGTTTGTGAAGACGTTAACCAAAAGAGAATCCATCTTGTGTGGTGTTGATAGATAACGTAATCGCTGTAACACCAGTTGCGGACAAGAACCTAATAACATGTGTTGACGTACATTTAATCATGTAACTCATATAAGTCAGGTTCATTAATATTCACATAGTGATACAGGAAATTTAAAGGGATAAAAAAATCGCTTCGTTTATTTGTACAGACTACTTGTGTTGTGTTTATCCCTACTATAATCACCGGTTGTCTTTTTTTGTAGATTACAACAGTATTTTAAACACGTTTAAATAACTAAACGTCGTTTAGTTGGACTACGACTATAAACGATCTGATACGTATAAATTATCAAACTTATGCTTTGTCATATGCGATTTTAAACTAATGAAACTAACAAACGATTACAGACAGTGAGACGTAGCTAATCCCATTAATAAGTCTAGCAGTTAAGATAGGTTTATGAAGTTGAGACAGGTTTATGAAGTTGGTATACTACAGAAACTATCTCGTTTGATATCATTGTGAAAACAACTCTAGCGTGATTACTGTCTATACTTAGGTTAGGTTTTTATGACTGAACTCAAAAGGAAAAAGAGAAACCATCTTGTTCAAGCCAGATCAGTTGGGACTGTTGCGGTCAAGTAACCAATACACATAATGATGTAAACTCCGTCTCTGGGAATTTAAAGAAATCGTTTACTTCCAACCTATTACGTTTAACTTACAAACATGATCCAGATATATCAATACTTGTATAGCAGACTTTTGCCTGATATCAATAACGTGGGTGATTAACCAGTAGACCACACAGCGTCACTGAAGACGGCGCTCAGCGTTGCTAATTATGTCAGGTTTACATTATAAGAGCAGAGGACCGCTCGAATACTTAGCTCATCCTTCTCATTTATGACATTAACAAAAATTGATAATACGTATCGCTCATTAATGCAACTAAACCATTAGGCCAGTGCAATGTATGAACACCACATTCTGCAATATCCCCGTATTACAATTAATAACTATATACGATAAAGGTGGTGAAAAACTTTCTACAGCCCGTACTCACTGGGTGGTTTTTAAAAAGTAATGAAATTGCCTTCTTTATAACGTTGAATTCTCTGAACGTAAGATTCGTCCATCTACAATAAATCATTTTGTTTAACACACTACAGGTATAAACTATTATGTCTGTAAGTTAAGTGTGGAAGGTGAAACGTATATTGCTTATACTGTTATATTTCTTTATATGACTTTAGCAGATGAACACCAGTGAGAGCTTAACCACTGAACAAGATGGATTTCTGTGGCTGTCGTAATCCTATCTCCTATCGACAGCGTAGATCATCAAGAGTGGTTTTAGACTTTCAATCATTCAAGGACAATAATAATGAGTACATTTTAAAGGAAGTCTGTGTGATTGAGATTTCAACTGGGATAATTCTCTTTCATTGTATAGAGAACCTGCCATATGTTCGATCTCAGCTGAATCAAGACAAATAACGAGAGGTTCGATGGCTGCATAAACGTTACCATGGTATAGATTGGGAAACTGGTGACAAAGACTATGAGGATATTACAGCAAAGCTAAGATCACTTCTCGCCTATCGACAAAGTGTCTACATTAAAGGATTGGAGAAGAAACTGTTTGTTCAGTCCAAGCTAATCACAACTTCAACCAATGTCATTGATGCATTTGACTTGGGGTGTGAATCGCTCTCTGTACTAAACTACAGTTCAAGCACTCTGAGATGTGATCGTCATAAGAGTACTAAACATAGCTGTGCTCTCGCCAACTCTATCTCTCTACGTAATTGGCTTCTACGTACAGTTTTGGACGATGAAGACGAGATTCTACTACCATAAAGTGAAATAATAATTGGGTCTACCATACTATAGTGTATATGTGGTAATTTGTAATCGATCAATCATTGACTCACTGCTTGTCGTTTACTGTTGACAATTGCATAATGAAAAGACCAACATCTTCATCAATGTTTATGAGCTATAACTCAGCAGAGAGTCTACTACTGCCAGGGTTATTTGTGTTGCAAATCCACTATACAGTGGGGTAAAACCGGTTTGTCTGTCTACTTAACAGAAACTGTTCAATAAGCTCCGATATTAGTCCAGACACTAACTATTTCACCGAGATTTGTACTTGAAAGGTTTTTAGTGATATCAACACGTGTGTTAGTCTTAAGTTTCAAAATAAAGGCTTTTCTATCTTTAAAACATGTATTTATTTGTTAACCTTGTTTCTTATAATGGATACCTCACTTGAAACAATCATGGTTTTTGTGATGAAGTGACACACAGGATAATAACAACTGAGTTCGCTTTTGGTTAATGAATTCATCTTTATTATCATTATAAATACTATTTACAAACATGTACAGTATAGTTTATGTATACATCATAACCATTTTATTAAAACCTAAAGGTTGGTTGTAGTTGCTTGAGTTTGTGTGTTAATACCACGAAGCTAAGCAAGATTCATCCTTACAATGAACCATCACGTGGCCTATTACGTTTACAAAGTTGTAACACGTATATATTGTGTTGTATGTCGACTCAAAGGGAATATCGTAGTAAATCATGACTTCTTTAGCCCTGTTTAGTATGTTTACTCCATTTGGAACGTCTTCCTTGTAAAAGATCAACTCAAATCCTTCTTCTTTAGCTTTTCTTAAGGCAGATTTCAGACTTCTCTTTTCTACACGGGTACATTTATACCCGCAAAGTACAACAAGCATATTCTCTTTGAATACAATGCAAAAGACATGTTTTAAATATGGGTCTTTTGTAAACACTGCAACTTTCAGTGTCTGCTCAGTCAGAATTTGATCTAGAGATTCGATTTTTGATTCGAGCTCTAATTTAACGGTTTCAAGTTGGTGATTAGTCTCCAACGAATGATTAATAGACTGTACCAACTGCTGGTTTTCAGATATCAGTTTTTATTCTTTTTGCCTTCTAATTGCAGGTAAAACCTGATCACCTTAGCTTACATCGTAGGCTAAGTTAGGTAATTTTGGTTTACATACGTATGTATCTTTGTTGATCACTGGTCTACAGCATAGGGTGGAACAAGCAATTGACAACGGTTTAGCATCGCTCTGTCTAACACAAATGAACTAAGAACATTTCAAAAGCTTCTACAGGGTCTGGTGTAATCGATTCACAAAGCAGATGCAATGACAGAGTTTAAATATTACCAATAGTACCAGGTCAGTATATTGTGGTCTTCCAGTAAATGATAAAAAATGCAAATGTACAGCAGACCACTCATAGTCAAGCAACTCACACGCCGCAATTATACTCAAACGTCGCAAATCACCAATCCTCAGTAAAGTGATCTTAAACTAATCGTTCCGTAAACACTGATTATGTAACTGGATAGACCATCATGGTTAAAGTCTAAATACCGAGTTTCATAATAACCCATCAATAAATCGATTTTAACGAAATATCTATATTTTGGGTCTTTCCAGTAAAGTAGTCTTTTTCGATTTTTCCCCTAAACAATGGTTATGTCAAAAGGTAGTGCACGATTTATAGTGGCTAAATACCGAGTTTCATCGAAAAAGTCCGAGTAGTTTTAATGCTACGATTTTTCAAAAATTATAGCGCCTTCAATTCTCCAGATAGGCAACCTGCAATACACGGGTGTCCCATATGGTGGACGACGTTTCAGCACGATTGGACCATAAATAAAGGAGATCCAGCTATTTACATGTTAACTATACAGGGTATTTTACAGGAGGTGGTAGCGTGACGTAACATGGACGGTGGTGTTACGATCAATGGTCACAGTATACATTTTTATACAAAGGGCTCAGTATGTTATAGATGCGAAGCAATATGAGTGACATAAACTGAAGGGGTTATAGCGTGACGTAACATGGACGGTGGGTGTAATGATCAATGCTCACAGTATGCATTTTTATTTAACGGTCTTAAGTATAGTATGTTGTAGATGCGAAGCAATATGAGTGTGACGTAAACTGAAGGGGTTATAGCGTGACGTAATATATACGGAAGGGTGTTATGTGGACATTTGTTCACAATATGCATTTTATATATGTAAAAGAAGGTTATAGCGAGAGAAAAAATAGCAGGAAGGTTGGCAACACTAGGTATATAAGGTTGGCAACACTGTTGTTAGGCTTCGTATGTTAGGTTAGGCTTCTTGGGTGGTCGAGGGGGGGTAGGTCAATGACCCGGGTCCGCATTCCGTATTACGTAAGCTCATTCTCATATCTCACGTAAGTTCATAGATTACGTAAGTTCATTTACATAATAAAAGGTAGGTTGGGTTAGGTTAGGTTGAGTTAGGTTAGGCTTCGTGGGTGGTCCAGTCGGCGGGGGAGGGGGGGAGGTCACGTGACCACAACCACCACCACCCTGCTGGGGTCAAACCGGCCAATACCATCTACTCGCGACCTTGAGCGCGCTGCGTCTCTGCACCGCCAGCATGCGAGTCCGGTATTTCTTCACCTTCGTCGCATCTGCCCAGATCTCCGCTCCGTAGAGCATGATGGCCTGTGCCATCGACAGCAACAGCCTCCGTTTCCCCTGACTCGGTCCTCCGATGTTGGCCATCAGTCTTCCTAGGCAGGACGTCACTTCGGCCGCACCCTGGGGGAATTATTATTATTATTATTATTATTATTATTATTATTATTATTATTATTATTATTATTATTATTATTTGCGTTAAGAGGAAGGGGAAGAAGAAGAAAGTCCCACCCCAGCAGCCTGGAAGCCAGCCCGGCCCTCAGGACAACAAGAAGGCGCCGAAGAAGAGGTCACGTAGGACGCGGCCAGACGCTCTTCTCATCAAGCCGTCGGAGGGGAAATCCTACGCCGACGTGCTGGGCGAGATTCGCAGCAAAGCGAAGCCCGATGAGAAGGGCGCCGTTATCAAGGCCATGAGGAAGACCCGAGTCGGCGATCTTCTGGTCGAACTCAGGGACGCCTCCGAAAGCAAGTCCGCCTTCAGCGAAGACCTGAAGAACATCTTGGGGGCGAACGCGACTGTCAGCGTTCTCGAGCCCAAGTCGACGCTGGAGGTGAGAGACCTTGACGAGCTGACGACCGAGGCGGAGGTGACTGCAGCTGTCAAATCCGCTATCGGCGAAAACGTCGAGGTGAAGACTTTCGTCTCGAAGGCGAATGCTCGAGGCCAGAAGGTGGCGATTCTTACGCTGGGAGCCAGAGCAGCTGCGAAGCTCCTGGAGAAGGGCCACCTGAAGATCTGGTACGTGAGCTGTCGGGTACGCGAGAAGCTCGTGGTCTCCAGATGTTTTAAATGTCTGGGGTTCGGTCACGTCGCTAATCGCTGCTCTGGACCCGATAGAAGCAAGCTCTGCTTCAAGTGCGGCGGCCAGGACCACAGGGCCAGCGCGTGCAACGCAGCGTTGTCCTGTGTCCTGTGTACAGAAGCCGGCTTGAAGGGCGACCAGGTCAAGCATTCCGCTGGGTCTGGTCGTTGCGGGCAGTACAGGCGGGCCATCCAGGAGCTTCGCCAGAACCAACAGAAATGATCAGTGTTCTGCAACTTAATATGCAGAGGAGCAGGACAGCAAACGACTTGCTGTTCCAATTCGCCACGGAGCAGGGTGCTGAGCTACTGCTTCTCAGTGAGCAGTACCAGAACCGACGCTCTGCGCAGTGGTTCTCGGATCCCTCCGGCACTGCGGCGATTTGGATCTTGGACCTCGGGAAGGTGCCTGTTCTCGATTCCGGATCGGGCAACGGCTTCGTTTGGGTGAGGAGCAGGGGTTTCACTGTCTTCTCCTGTTACCTCACGCCTAACCAACCGATCGCAGACTACCGCCACATGGTCGATTCCATCGAGGATGAGATCATGAACACCTCTGGCGGGGTCATAGTCGGTGGCGATTTTAACGCCAAAGCCGTGGAATGGGGTTCCCCGCGGACCGACACTCGAGGTCGTTACATCCTCGAGTCGGCTGCCAGGTCGGGCCTCTGTATCCTTAACACGGGCGGCATTTCCACCTTTCGCCGTCCGGGGTGCAGAGAGACGATCCCTGACATATCCCTTGCCTCTGAAGGGATTGTCCAGCGGATCTCCGACTGGCGTGTCTGCGAGGAGTATTCCTCTAGCGACCACCAGGGGATCCTCTTCAAGGTCCTTCCCGAGGGTGCGCGCTTGCGCGCTGAACCTGCTCCTCTGGCTCGACGCTGGAACACCAGTCGTCTGAGCAAAGACACTTTTAAAGAAGTAATTAAAGACCAGAGCATTGTGAATTTCATAGGTGCCGAAGATCTGGCAGCATCGACGATGCATCTCATCGCGACCGCGTGTGAGCAGTCGATGCCCGGAGTTTCCCGCCGCCACAGGAAGAAGCCGGTTTACTGGTGGACGCCTGAAATCGCGGAACTCCGGAGGAGATGCCTTGGTCTCCGACGAGCTGCGCAGCGAGCCAGGAACCGCCCTGATGCAAATGCCAGATCGGCTGAGCACAGAGCGGCCCGCCGAGAGCTCCGCGGTGCCATCAACCGGAGTAAAGTCAGGTGCTGGAAGCAGCTGTGTCAGGATATCGACAACGACCCCTGGGGGATGGGCTACAAACTTGTAACCCAGAAGCAAGGGGCTCGCTCACCACCTGCGGTCATGGAACCACAAGCCATGGCCGCCGTCGTCGATACACTGTTTCCCAGCCACCCAGTTCGGCCAGTCAGGGAATTCGGAGAGGTAGGCGCCTTCCCAGTTTTCCGGGAAGAGGAACTCACCGCTGCCGTCCGATCCCTACGACCCAGAAGAGCGCCCGGTCCCGATGGCATTCCGGCGGAGGTGCTCAAGCTCGCTGCGGAGGTGAATCCAAGGCTTCTGCTCGATATGTTCAACGCGTGTCTGGCGGAAGGCGCAGAGCCGGCTCTACCATATAGGCGAACTAGACGACCGCCTAGGGCGCCAGGGCTTGAGGGGCGCCAAAGGGGGCGCTAAGCAGCCCCAATTTTTCATAATAGGAAGGCGTTTTACAAAAAATAAATAACAATCAGTTAATAATAATGAAAATAAATAATACAAAATAACTAAAATACACAGCCAGTGCTGTGTCCCGTTCTTAAGAGTTGTTAAATGTATTAAAAGCGCAAATGAAACACTTTTGTTTTGGAAAGGAAAAATCATTAAAATAGCCTAAACTTCAATTATATTTACATTTAATTAAATTATAGGTTTATAATTTGGGAATAGCTCGCAGGAACATGCTCTGATTGCTATTTTTAACACTTTAAAACTATAAACTTATCTCCAATAGTGGAAAATCCTACCATTCCAAACTTATGATTATATACCAATACTGAGCATGCGACATTCTCTGCTCTCTATGCGCCCTCGCCGTTATACTGTAGTTTAGGTTTCTTTTTATCTTGACAGCCAAATTTCAAGACCGGTCCACTGTTGTCCACCATTAACTCAATGCTGGTGCAAGTAATACGTTTTTGTTTTATAAATTATAGTTCTTAATAACTTGCCTAAAAGCTTTTAATTGTTTGAGTTGTATATTAATTATATTATTTTTATTTGAAAAAACGGTCGAAATCATATTTATATCTCTAAGTACCTACACTCAAAAAATACTATTTTTTTCCTAAGAACAAACTCCAACTCATTTCCTTTAAGCCTCATTTTATGAGCACAAATTTTTAAATGGTATCGTGTATTGAACACTCGATGTGCAGTCTCCAATTGAATGACGTACTGTAAAAACGTAGGAGCCGGAAATTGACAGTTAATTCCTATAACAGTACTTTTGACTTATTTTGTTAATAACATTGAAACCCATGAGGTCCAATGTTAAATATTCAATTTTTACTCTCGAATTCCTTTTATTACCCACGCCATTAGGTTTTTTAGCGATGTGATTTCCACAAATCACATTTTTAGTCAGAAATAAGTTGAAGCATTTTCATAATTTGAAGGAAATATTTAAAGCAAGTGTTCTTAGATAACTGTACAATCAAGCATAAAAAGTCGAATATCACACATAAGAGTATACACAAATGATGACACTGACAGTGTATGTAAAGTGTGATTTGTCTTCAAATTCACTGGTTTAAGTATTGTTGCTGTGGGCTACCAGGAATTTCTAATTCATGATGAAAAGCCCTGATTACGCCCCTGAATAAATAGGGGCAAATTTATTGTTCACATTTCAATAAATTAGTGCGTAAGACGGAGAGGATTTTCACTGGCTTAAACCCCGAACAAAAATTTCCAGTTTTGAATGTTTGCTTGGGGATACCAAAATTACAAAGATTCACTTTCCTTTCATTACAATAAATATTTACATTTAAACAAAAACCTTCGAGAAGAAAAAAATTACAAGTTTCAAAAAGTACCTTGAAACCGTATTGAACTGTACCTTGAACTGTTTCATTACATAGTGTATCGATAACAGTCTGTTCTTGGCTGTTGAGTGCTTTATCTTTAAAGTAAGTAAAATTGATAGGAGAATATGGACTGATCAAACCCTCGACTCTGTTCAATGACCCCAAGCAACTCACACCCTTATTCCATCTGCCATAGTGGTAGTTGCTAGTAAAATCAAACAATTTTATTTCCCAAAAATTACGTAAAGTAATAAATAACTAGGTAAAAACATTCATCTTAAAATATATTGACTAACAAGTCCTTAAAATCTCATAATAGAACGAATCGATTTATAGCTTTATTTGAACTTAAAAAAATATCATAGTATATGCAAATATATCCTGAGAAACGTGACAAAGAATTAGGCGAAAAAATTGTAATTCATCCACGATACTACGAGTATCTTCTCGTTTCGTTTGTACACAAGTAATTATCAAAAATTAACCACACAAGGGAGTGAAAATTATTGTTAAGTGATTATTAAAATTTAAATAAAAGCACTAACTTAAATGTTTCTGTAGTTTAATTTTTTTCGTGGTATGTAAGTTTTTCTCTAGCCTTGATAGTAAAGTACCCTTTTACTGAACTGTTAGAAAGTGGGGGAGGGGAGCGCCAAACAATACTTTCGCCTAGGGCGCCAAAAACTCTTGAGCCGGCCCTGGGAAGGCGTTTTCTTTTTTTCGTGGAAGGTAGCCCGCCTTGTTCTTATCCCTATGGCGAAGAGCACACCGGGGACCCCTTCTTCTTTCCGACCCCTGTGTATGCTCGACACGGCTGGGAAAGTGCTTGAAAAGCTTTTGCGCGACAGGCTGACCTAAGCCATCGACTCTGCGGGGGACTTGTCCCCGCATCAGTACGGCTTCAGATCCGGTCGCTCTACCATCGATGCTATCCAGGAGGTAGTTGAGGCAGTGCGGAGGGCGGAGGACCACAACCACTGGTCGCGCCGCGTGGTCCTTCTCGTCACGCTCGACGTGAATAACGCTTTCAACTCCGCCAGGTGGAGCGATATGCTTGAGCATACGTTCCAAGTTCCCTCCTACCTCCTGCGTATGATCGAGGCGTACTTGTCAGACCGCGTTCTGTTGTACCACATGACCGAAGGTCAGCGGCGCATTCCCATCACTTCCGGGGCTGCGCAGGGTCGACCTCGATCGGCCTTAATCCTCAGCTTTTCCCCACGGAGGTTGCGCTAGTGGCGTAATATCAAAGGCCTAGCCCGAAGTAATGTGTGAAACAGTTCCAGGCTAGTGTCCTCGGTGCCGAGGGAGGTGGTTTAGTCGGTAGTTCACGCGACATTTAGCTCGTGGGAGTCCGACACTACTGAGGGGACAATGAGCCCCTCAGTGTGCGTAAATGCATTCCACCTCCTATCAAAAAAAAACAGAAAAGATTAACTGAGTTTCCCTTTAAATTAATTTTATTTGCGACTTGTTTCAACCTCAGGCCATTTTCAAGCAAGTTTTACTTAACATCTTCATACAATGCTTATATAAGTCACATGATTGAAATAAAAATAAATAAAAATAATTATTACAAAGTTTTTTTTTTTAATTTAGCTTGTATAAAATATATGTGTATATAATAAAGTGTATAATTATTCTTCAAAATGAGCTTTTTAGTAGTCTTGCTTTTTCAAATATCGGGTTTTGTGATGGTATGTGGCTGTTAAGTATTAAACAAAAAAAGCAAGACTATTAAAAAGCTCATTTTGAAGAATAATTATACACTTTATTATATATACATTTATTTTATACAAACTAATTTTTTGAAAACTTTGTAATATTTATTTTAATTTATTTATATTTTAATTATGTGTCTTATATAATCATTGTATTAAGAGGTTAGGTAAAACTTGCTTAAAAATGGCCTAGGGTTGAAACATGTCGTAAATAAAATGAATATAAAGGGAACTCAGTTATTTTTTTCTGTAATTATTATAGTTACCCTTATTTATGAACTAATTTCTAAATAAAAGCCAAAAAGGTTGAGTGACTGACTGACTGACTGACTGACTCGCTCACTCACTCACTGACCACAGTTTCTCAAAAACTATAAGGCTTTGGGCCATGAAATTTGGTACAATTAATCACTGCAGGCTCTACATGCGTACTAAGAACGGATTTTAAAATATATTTTCTCAAAAGGCTAAAATATGGTGGATTATAAAATTCAAAATGGCGGCCATTTTTAGTTTTCAAAGCTTATTTTCTGAAACAATGTAGTGCTTTGGGCTACTGTCTCAATTATTCTTTATAGGCTTTAGATGCATACAAATAAAGGATTTTGAATTGTTATCTCTGGAAAGCCTAAAAATAAGGTAAATTCAAAAATTTAAATTGGTGGCCTTTTCAGTTTTAAGAGCTATGACTACAAATTATCAATAGAAGGTCTCTAGAATATTTTAAAGAGACAAAAATAGAAATTCCATTTACTAAAAGAATAAATTGTTCAAAAATATTACAGATATATTATATTATATATTGTTCAGAAAACATAGACCCTATACATAGACTACTCGCGTTTTGCGGATCACCCGAAGTATTCAAACTAGAATCTTGAAACTCTGCATGGACATATCATTCCGTTATTTTTATAGAATCGGGGTTTTTCTTGATTAAAAATTTAAGGAGGGTTTGCGTGCTGGCCGAATGCTTTTTAGGCTAACTTCAAACAAATACTATCTCTACCGTAGATTTTTGCCTCAAGCTGCTAAACGAGTAGGCTACTGTAATCCTATCTCCAACAAGACTTAAAATCAGAATGTGTTAGCACATCGAAGCCAATTCATACAATTTGAGGGGAAAAGGAAGATTCATCGAGGAAACGTTTCATCTTCTCATGTCAATCTGGGATGGAGATGCAACCTTAAGTTTGTAATTAAGCGCTTAAAACATATAGTTCAGATAAGTTAATGAAATCATCAGTCTGTTTGGGAATTCATAAAAATTGCACATTAAAAATAACGTATAATTGAAACAAACATTTGTTATCCTTTAGCGAGCGAAGCCGCGGGTATATCTAATAGTATATATATAAATTCAAACGAATGGTTTTTTTGCTTTTGGGGGCCCCAAAACGAAAAGTTATCATGGTCTTGGGCTTAGGTCTTATCATGAGACTTACGGTATTAGTTTCTTTCCTGCATGTAGGGGAAATTCGCTAAAACACAATGCATTTTTTCATTCACAGAACTAATCTTTGAAATCTTCAAATACACATAAAACTAAAATGGCAAACAGGATAGAAATGTCTATTTCAGTATTTTAAGTTATTTGAGTATTTTTTATAATCTGTATTTTATATTTTTTTAGTAAATAAATTACAATAAAAAGTAAAAACCTGTTAAAAAGCCAAAGTCCCCCAAAAAAAATCTGAATTTATGGGGGGGGGCTGAGCTCATATTGTCGGACAACAGATTATAATATTATATTAATATATTTATAGTAAATACCAAGTACTTTGACTTAATTTTCATATTTTATTTTAAACGCTTCTAAACCACTCTGGGCTTCTTCATCAGTAGTTTTTAAGATAAAAAAACAAGAACCATACGATATGTATGATTAAAATTAAAATAAATAATGTAAAACATAGATAATTTAAATGAGCATAGAAATAATGAATAAACATGTCAAAAGTTAACTCTGAATAAACATGTCAAAAGTTAACTCTGTAGAAACATGTATTATTTTTTAAGCCCTGATTTTTAGGGTTTAAACCCATCTTCGGCATCTTCTCTATTTTTGTTGTTTCATTTTGAACTATTTCGATGGACTCTCTTATTTTTCTTTTGTAAGTGACTTCTTCTTTGAATATGAATTTTGTCTGATGAAATTCCATAATATACGGCTTGTTTTAATTGTCTGTTCAGCAATTGCTAAAGTGTAAGTGACTTCTTCTTTGAATATGAATTTTGTCTGATGAAATTCCATAATATACGGCTTGTTTTAATTGTCTGTTCAGCAATTGCTAAAGTGTTTGTTCTGCCTTTTTGGTCATCTCTGATGTGTTCTGTAACTCTTATCTTATCTTATTGATATTCCTGTTCCTCAATATACATATTTTTGCAGCTGCAAGGCAAGGTATTCTGTAGACACCTGAGACTGTCTCGATAGACTGTCTCATTGGGCCTGATGATGATTGGTGTGACCAATGGAAATCGATCGCCATTTTCCACCATTTTTCTATATTTACCATCTTGTAAGTAAATACAGTAAACGTGTAACTATATTTTTAAGTGTTGTAAGACGTTTTTTATCTACATCATCCAATGATTCTAAAATAATGATAATAAAACAAACTTATAGGATACCAACTCAAAAGATAAATGCTCACCTGATTCAAAGATATTTAAATGTATTTGAAAATGAAAATAATGACAAAGTTTCAGAAAAAGTTGGATCGTTTGGCTTGAAACATATTTAACATAAATTGTACAAAAATGAAGTTAGTACAATAGTTGAGATATTGCAACTTTACATTAATCAAGAGTGTTATGGCCTGAGATATATTCAAATTCTGTTGGCATAGCTGAACTGTATTAATTCAAAATTAAATTACACTTAATTAAGGGTGTTATGATTAAATACGATGGTATATTTATGTATGTTTGATGTTTATATTATTTAAATATTGTGGTATATTTTAATTCTATTTGCGGCTAAACTGTATTAATTCAAAATGAAATTAGACTTGGCCGTCTCATTTAGTTGCTAAGAAACTGTTTTTGTTTCTGTCTTGTATATTTTTGAGATAATTCAATAAAAAGTTATGAAGCGCCTATCTCGTGTTCTTTCTTTAAGTTAATCCATTGGGCGCAGTTATTAACGGACCTCGTTCCGAGTGCATATCGACTTCAAACAATAGTGTTTATTTCTTTGTCAGCTATACCTAATACTATAGGTGGTGCTATACTTCAACGAAAATGTCATGTGGTATTGGTAAGAAAAGAAAGTTTGTTCCTCAAGAGCAGTCCATGACTTCATGAAACTGAAGCACTATTTTAAAGGGGCACTTGTGAAACTGGGGTTATCCAATTTTGATGTTTTCAGAAGTGACCGATCATATCTTACAAGCCATAAATATTCTGGGGGAGGTGCGCTTGTCGCTGCTGATTCTTCCCTGAAAGTAAAGGAAATATGTCCAACTACACAGAACATCGAAGCTCTCTTCATTTCTGTACAAACCCCCTGATCACGCTTGCTAGTCAGTGGAACTTACATCCCTCCAAACTAGCCTATAAATAGTTATGTTAGCTATGTTAATGCTGTTGAGGAGGTGTTGTTGATTGAGCCTCATCACGACAATATTGCATTATTTGGCGACTTCAACTGCCCTGAGACAAGTTGGTCTGATCATAAACCTTCTGCCGCAAGCAACGCATCACAGATTCTCATTGATATGGCGTCTTCCCTTGACCTCTCACAGATAAACTCAATCTGCAACGACAGAGGAGTGATGCTCGATTTGATATTCTGCTCCAATCATTTCTCAATTCTCTCTGCCCTGGATCCACTTCTTCCAATTGAAGGTAATCACCCTGCTTTGGGTTTTGAGGTTGATTTCGGAGGACACTACAGCCCTGATATAGCTCGTGCGTTTCTTCGTGAAGCCTGGGTATAAGGGGCTGTAGTGGCAAGCAGGCTTCACCAGGAAACGCACGAGCTCTAGACTTTTAAGAATTCCGGACTTTCGCAGATGCAATGTTCTTGAAGAGAACAGCAAACTTTGTTAACTGTTAAGTTTGGTCCAGATTGAGTTTTGAGATATTCTCGAATTCTTCAATGGTTATCTTGATACTATCCACAAAGTGGTGATGGAATTTATTCCATTGAAGACTGTTGGAGCCCAGAAATTTCCAAGTTGGTTCTCGCAGGAGCTTCGACAGATGGTGAAACTAAAGAAAAGCCTTCACAAACAGTACAAAGCCAGTCTCCGACAATCTGATTACGACGAATTCCGTCGCATCAGGGCACGTTGCAAAATACTCACCAGACAATGTCACTCGAGTTACATGGACTCTATTAACTCGGCCATCAAAACCAACACTAGAGTATTTTGGAGTTTCGTCAATGGTCTCAAACGTAATGATGATGTTCCCGAAGAGTTTGAGTATGAAGGGAGGAAGGAGAAGTCACCACACCTAATTTGCAACCTATTCGCTAACTTCTTTTCATCGGTGTATTCTACATCTTCTGCTGTCACCTACAACTCAACCAGCCAGATGTAACCAACCTCTCCAAACTTGTGTTGAATCACGAAGACGTTGACTCCAAACTGGCATCTCTTGACCCACTCAAAGGCACTGTACCTGACGAGATACCTCCTTCTGTGATGAAATTCAGTCACGCCATACTGTCAACCCAGTACTGTTAACAAACTGTACTCACTGTACTGTTTAACAAGCTTCTTGAACTCGGCATGTTCCCTGAAAGATTAAAACACAGCTTCATTGTACCCATACACAAGTCTGGTAGTCCTGTTAGTGTGCAAGAATACAGACCTATAACGATCCAGCCTGCTCTTGGCAAAGGTTTTGAAAGTCTTGTGCTTGGTCAGTTGACTTTTTCATTCAAGAATCTATTTGTGGAAGAACAACACGGCTTTCTGTCAGGTAGATCTACCACTACCAACCTTGTGGCCATGTGACCTACGAAACCTGTGACCTACTATATCATCTCAACCTTTGGAAATGGAAAACAAGTCGATAGTGTTTACAACGACTTCGCTAAAGCGTTTGACAATTTTAATCACCATCTCCTCATTCTCAAATTGCAATCATATGGTATTAATGGGGATCTCTTGGCATGGTTCCAATCCTATCTGGCTGATAGAAGACTTGTTGTCAAATTTGCTGGCGGCGTGTCTCATCCCTTTACTGATGGCTCTGGCGTGCCTCAAGGGTCTCATATGGGTCAATTTCTATTCAATATCTTCCTGAATGATTACTCAGAGCACCAAGTCCAGCTTTCTGCTATTCGCAGATGACATCAAGGTTTTCTCTGCTGTTTCTACAATCAAAGACTGTCATCGTCTCCATCAGCTTGAACGCAATTGAGGTGTGGTATGGAACAAACTGCATGAAGTTGAACGCAAGTAAATGTGCAGTGCTAACCTTCAATCGAAACTCAAGCCCAAAAATCTTTGATTACATTCTGGCCAATACAACCCTTTCAAGAGAGAGCTGGATTAGGGACCTGGAAGTTATCTTTGAAACTGACTTCCGCCCTGTTCTTCACATCGATAATGCGTTTGAGCTTCTAGAGCTTTGGGTATGATTATCCGGTCCTTCAAACAGGGCCTTAGCATAGATAAGAATGAGAGCTCTATAATATGGCTCCCTGGTACGTTCTGTTGTGGAGTACGGCAGTGTTGTGTCGAACCCTTACCAAATCGGACATGTTGATCGCCTAGAGAAGCTCCAGCGGCGCTTTTTGAGAACAATTGTGGTCAGACTCGGCTATAAGTACCTCACTGTTCATCTTGACCTATTCATCTTGACCTTAGGAACGTTTAGCGTATTTCCTCAGGGATAAGCTGTTACCAACGTTTTAACAATATGGACAAAAAATATCTGTTCAGGGTAACCTTAGCAATCATATTAATATTTATATTAATTAATAGCTTTTTATGATTTCTTTTTGCATTTGAAGTGAGTTTATTATTTAAACTCATCTTTACCTTTAGAAATCACGTTTTTTTCAAAATTTAACATGGGCTTATATGGGAAATAGAATTTTTATTTTTTTAGTGTCTGTTAACACGATAACTCTCGTAAATATCGTCCGATCTTAATAAAATTTGGAACAGGCATGTAAAACTAGGTTCTTTTGGACGAGTTCGTAAGCCAGCCAGATCGACATATCCAAAGTGGGGTAAAGGCTCCATTTTACACCCCAAAAATTAGTTTTTTGAGTTTTTAAAATTCAAAAATTAAATTTATCAAATTATTCTTTCCACCAATGGATTTAGCTATAAAAAACCAACAAATTTGGTATTTTAAATCAATTTTCTAAGCCCATTAGTCTCCAAGATACTAGCAAATTTCATCTGAAAGGCTTCTTTCAAAAAATGGTTTTTTTATATTTGCAAATTGAAAAATTAAAGTTATCAAATTATAGTTTCCACCTTTGGATTCAGCTGGAAAAAAACAAAAAAAATTGGTTGCTTCAATCAACAATGGATGAATGTCCATTGGTCTCTAAGATATAAGCGTATTTCCTCTGGAATAAACTGTTACCGTCATCGTTTTGACAGAATGGATAAAGATATCTCTTCAGGGTAACCTCACCAGTCAGCAATCATATTAATATTTATATTAATTAATAGCTTTTTATGACTGCTTTCTGCATATGAATCGAGTTTATTGTGAAGACTCTTTTTTACCTTCACAAATCACGATTTGTTTCAAAATTTTACATAAGCATACATGGGAAATAGAATTTTTATTTTTTAGTGTCTGTTAACACGATAACTCTCGTAATTATCGTCCGCTCGTAAAAAAATTTGGTACAGGCATGTAAAACTAGGTTCTCTTTGACGAGTTCGTAAACCAGCCAGATCGATTCAATAGATTAAACAAGATTCAATAAGATATATTAATGCCATTAAACAATTGCAATAGGCATAAGTCAAATCAATGGCCTACGTAGGACCAAACATGCAGAGCACGGGCGTCCATCAGTGTGAGCAAGGACCCTCCCTAGATTGAGACTGTTTTTATAAAATAAGGTATATTAATAGGTTTTTATCATTTTATTAATATTTTGATTACAAATAGTAACAACTTAAGGTTATAGAAAATGCTTGCAGCTATAATCAAAGACATTTCAATTTCTTTTTTGTTATTTTAGTTTTTATTTGTTCTCAAACATGTCATAAATTTGTTCTCTGATGAAAAATAAATTGATTGTGTTTTATATTTTCTAAGCTTACATATCATAGAAGCCTGTTAAGTAGGCATTTGGCTGGAGACCTTTATTGCAACCATTTATTATAACCATTCGAAACACCCTTTATTGCTCCAATATAATTTGATTTGTATTTTTCAAAGTAAAGTAATTCTGATAAAGAATCACACAGTTCCCATTTTACAAGAGTTTTAGGGATTCGACCTCTTCCTGAAAAAACGTAAAAACTGCTTTGCGTCTTGCTACAAAGCTGCTCGCATCATCTGTCCGCCATTGGTAATTCGGCCTTACACGCCATGGTTTTTTATCAATTCTCTTGTATTTCATGATATTGCTCATTTCGGAAAAATAATTCCATTTTAGCGAATTTCCCCTATAGGGAAGAAGCTATTGCCGTAGGTCTCATGGTAAGACCTAAGCCCCGGACCATGATATCTTTTCGTTTAGCGGCCCCCAGAAGCAAAAAACACTATTCGTTTGAATTTTTATATGTGTGTGTCTGTTAGCACGATAGCGTCCGTAAACATGGTCCGATCTTAATGACATTTAGTATATCCGTGTAAAGTGGTAATCACTCGGACGAGTTCGTACATCAGCCCGACCGGACCATCGGAAGGGGGGGGAAGGGGGGTAGACCCCCCAAAAATGGGTCTTTTGAGTTTTTTACGTGTAAAAATAAAAATATTCCAATTTTTTTACCACCATTGAGTTCAGCTCAAAAAACAAACAATTTAGTATTTTGAATCACTGCTCTATGTCCATTGGTTACCGAGATGTGGTAAACACAGTACGTTGTCGCAATGTTAACCTTATGGGAAATAAGTAAAATTCTACATCTCGCTTATTTGTCAACATATCTTGATAAAACTTGGTAAATGGCTTCTTCAAGTTCAGATCTACTAAATATTGAATTGAAACCCCCAATTTTAATATACCTGTAGCAGCAAACCAGCTCACTCATTCCCCATGCTATTCTTACGGAGCTATCAAAAACATGTAAAATCTCGCCATGTTGGATTGAAATATGTTGTTTTGAATTTCAAATTCGCTAATTATGCAGGTCTGCTGCAACGGGGGCATTGATATTTTTAAGTTAAAGTCCAAACTAATCACGCCCAACGGACAGAACGTTTATTTTTCAAAATATCAGGAACCAATTCAGTTTGTAGTTTATTTCTGATCCAAAGCTTACATTTGTTTTTGCTATTTTTTTCGGAAATAAAGATTTTTAAATTGCTGTAAAAAGGGGTTCGGATTACTTGGAATTTTTGGATTCGGATTCACTGGGTTCACCTGTTGGATTTAGATTGGTGAGCTGAGGTTATTAGATCGATAGATTTTTTTAGAGCATGTTTTGTCAGTTGTTTGAATTTATGCCTTCAGCATTCAAACAATTATTAAGTTTTGATTTTCCCATAAACCAATCAAAGTAGTTAGCATAAATTAACTCAACAAAAATTACAAATATATACATTTTAAAATAGTTAGGCTACGTTGAAAAATATTTGTATGCATCCTAAATCCTGATTGCATAAAATGTTAAGTTTACAGTCAGTGCCGGATTTACAGACTACACCACCTCATAAATACTAAAAACCGGCTAAAACTAAAAACACCTCATATCGTACCTTGTGCGGCCCCCTCGGTCCTCGTCCATGGGATCAGGTATATCTGGCGTATTGGTAGCCTAAATCCGACACTGTTTACAGTTGATCTTTTAAAGTTTCCGGGGGTGCTCCCAAACCTCTTTTGTTTGCTTGGGGGGGGGGGTTTATCCATACTTTCCACATTTGTTGCTAAGTTGTACCCCCTCACCCCCACCATCAGATCATCCTAGTTGAGCCCCCTTGGAAAAAGTATGATGGACGCCCATGAAACAGAGTAAACAAGTTACAATTTTCAAGTTACAAGGATAGGTTCAACTAAATAATTAATGTTTAGGTATCCATCCACTGAATAAAATGTTTGTTGCTTTAGCCAGTTACTTAAAACATTCTTAAATCTATTTACACTCAACTGTCTCACAGCTAATGGCAGCTTATTGTACAATTTTAACTGTTGGAAGTAAGAACGTTTATAAGTTTTTGTTGATCTAATGTGGGGTGTAACAAGGTTTTCCTTAAACCTAGTGTTGTGGCTATGAACAGCTGATTGAGTTTCAAATGAGGATATATTATTCCTTTCATAGACTAGGTTAGATAAGATGTTCAGATATATCCGTAATATATCTGATATATTACACATTTCTAGATATATTTACACAATTTCTACAAAATTTTACATATTTGTACAATTTCTTATAGAATTCTGTAATATATCCGTAAATATCTGTACAGAGGTCTATACAGATATCTGTACAGATATTTACGACTGTGTAAAAGTCTATATAATATCTGTAAACTCTAATTTAATAATTTACAGAAAATATAATAATTATATATAATTCTGTAAATTATTGTAAATATCTGTTAAATAAAGTGTGCAAGTCCAACATAGAGTTTTACACAAATGTTACAAGATCTATCAATCGTTTACAAACATTTACAAATATATTAAAACAAAATAGCATTTCTCTAACCCATAATTTAGTATTTTTAACTATTTAACAGGTATTACTGGGCAATACATCTTTGTATCCTGGTATGTACACATGTACTAGCTGGATAACAACAACTTATCAAGTTGGTAAGTTTATAAAGGAATAATATACAATATACACAGACCAGACTGACTATACAAATACTGATATTCTTGTTGCCACCATTTACAACTAAACATGGCAAGATTACAGTATAAATCAACATTAAATTTTGCAAGGCTGGTAAGCTTATGGTTACCACGGATAAATCAAACATTAAAGGCAATAGTTTTCCAAGCCATGCTTAAATTATAAAGACCATATCCAGAAAGTATGGACAAAGTGATAATAATAGTAATTATTTTACACATTCTGTAAAATTCTTTTAAATTTTGTCAGACTAAGGTCCGACAGACAGTTTTACATAAATACTGCAAGTTCTGTAATGTATCAAATTATAATATCCAGGCTTTGCAAATTCTTATCATTTCCTGTCAAATTAAGTGTGTAAGTCCAACGTACATTTTTTACACAAATATTACATAACAGGGTACATTGGATTAGTATTACACATGTACTTGCTTAGGTTAACAACATGTTAACATTAGAGGTAGATCAGTTAAATCTTTTACCTATAATTATAATTTCATCCTTTTACATTATACTAGGATCAACAAACACATCCACTGTTTAGCTTACAACAAACACATATCCAATTATTATTTAAAATCGATCAACAAAGGCAGCAAAGGCAAAAGGTAATATTTTACCTATTTATATAATTTTACAGCTTAAATTATACAGGGTAGATAGGATTATTATGTACAATTTACACATGTACTGCCTAAGGACTATCATAAAACAAACGTTTTGATTAATTGACCAATAAAAACTAAAATCATTATTTTTACCTGTTGTTTTACCCTATAATTTTATAATTTAAATTTTACAGGGCAAATAAGAATAAATTTTACCAGTTACAAAATAATAGTAATTATTTTACACATTCTGTAAATTCTTTTAAATTTCTGTCAGACTAAGTAGCCTATGTAGGTCCAACAGACAGTTTTATACAAATACTACAAGTTCTGCAATATATCAAATTATAATTTCCAGGCTTTGGGCTTTGTAAATTCTTATTATTGTCTGTCAAATTAAGTGTGTAAGTCCAACGTACATTTTTACACAAATATTACATAACAGGGTACATTGGATTAGTATTACACATGTACTTGTTTAGGTTAACAACATGCTAACATTAGAGGTGGATCAGTTAATTTGTTTTTACCTGTATTTGTAATTTCATCCTTTTACATTATACTAAGAATTAGCTTACAACTAATACATATCCAATTATTTAATAAATCAACCAACAAAGACAAAAGTTAATATTTTACCTGTTTATATAATTTTACAACTTAAATTATACAGGGCAGATAGGATTATTATGTACAATTTACACATGTACTGGGTAAAAACTGTCGTAAAACAAAAGTTTTAATTAATTGTCCAATAAAAACTAAAATCTTTTTTTTTACCTGTAATTTTATAATTTAAATATGAACAGGGTATATGAGAATACAATTTAGCAGTTCCACATATATTAGTCTAGGACGACGACATATCCAAACAATAGACAGATCAAACAATAAAGAGGCAAATTAATTTTTTTAACCTACATTTGTAATTTTATAATACAAAATATAGAAGGTAGATATCAATAATATACAGGTTTTACAAATTCCTAACGCAGAACAACTACATATCCAAATACTAACAAAGATTACGCAATAAGGGCTAAATTAATTTTCAATCAATATTTATAATTTTATAATTTAACATATACGGAGTAAATAAGAATAATATACACTTTATAAACATACATTAGCTTAAGCTAACAACATATCAAAAATACAGATGAATCAGTTAATAAATACACAAGTTAAAATGTTTCCTTATTTTGAAATTTGATAATTTAAAATATACAAGGTAAATGGAAATATTGTATACAATTTACACATGCACTAACTTAAGCTAACAGCATATCAAAAACACAGACAAATCAAATAATAAAGACAAAAGTTAATATTTTTGCTTGTTTTGTAATTTTATAATTTAAAATATACAGGGTAGGTATAATTAATATATACCATTTACACATTCACTTACTTAAATTAACACCATACTCAAATATTAGACAGATCTGTTAATAAATACAAAATTAGCACTTTTATTTATTTTTGTATTTTATATTTTAAAAGTTAGTGGTAATATTTGATTAGCATATGCTATTTACAACTTCAGTTGCTTAAGCTAACAACACATCTAAATATTAGGCAAATCAGACAATAAAGCTCAAAGTTAGTATTTTTTTTGCCTATTTTATAATTTTATAATTTAGAATATACAAAGAGAATATAGTTAATATATACCATTTAACATGCACTTGCTTAGCTTAACAGCATACCCAAGTATTAAACAAATCAAACTATAAACATCAAAGTTAATATTTTTGGTCCATTTAAAATTTTTATATTTTAAAATATACAGAGTGAATGGGATTAATATATATCATTTACAAAATACTATCTTAAGTTAACAACATACCCAAGTATTAGACGAATCAAACAATAAACATCAAAGTTAATTTTTTTGGCTCATTTTACAATTTTATATTTTAAAATATACAGAGTAGATATAGGATTAATATATATCAGTTACAAATATACTAGCTTAAGTTATCAACAAACCCAAATATTAGACGAATCAGGCAATAAATAGCAAAATTGATAATTTCACCCATCTTATAATTTTACCATTTAAAATATACAGGGTAGATTTGATTAATATATGATATTTCCAAATTCACTTACTTAGCTGAACAACATATCCAAGTATTAGACAAATCAGACAATAAAGACCAAAGTTAATATTTTTGGCCAGTTTTATAATTTTATATATTAAAATATACAAGTTACATAAAAATAAAACACACCATTTACAGATGCACCTACTTAGGTTAACAACATACGCAAATATTAGACAAATCGAACTATAAACATCAAAGTTAATATTTTAGCTCATTTTATAATTTTATATTTTAAAATATACAGAGCAGATAGGATTAATATATATCATTTACAAATATACTAGCATAAGTTAACATCATACCCAAATATTAGACAAATCAGACAATAAATAGCAAAGTTGATAATTTTGGCCTATTTTATAATTTTACATTTAAAAATATACGGGTTAGATAAAAATAGTATGTATCATTTATACATGCACTTGCTTAGATTAATAACATACCCAAATATTAGACAAATCTGTTAACAAAAACAAAAGTTAGCATTCTTACCTAATTTTGTAATTTTATCTTTTTAAAGTTATAGGGTAGATAGAATTAATTTATACTATTTACATGTTCACTTGCTTAAGTTAACAACATATCCAAATATTAAACAAATCAGACAATAAAGACCAAAAAAATATGTAGTATTTCTACATATTTTTGTAATTTTATATTTTAAAATATACAGAGTAAATAGGATTAAAATATATCATTTACAAATAAACTAGCTTAAGTTAACAACATACCCAAATATTAGACTAATCGGACAATAAATAGCAAAGTTGATATTTTTGGCCTATTTTATAATTTTACATTAAAAAATATATGGGCTAGATAAAAATAATATATATCATTTATACATGCACTTGTCTAGATTAACAACATACCCAAATATTAGACAAATCTGTTAACAAAGACAAAAGTTAGCATTTTTACCTAATTTTGTAATTTTATATTTTAAAAGATATAGGGTAGATAGAATTAATTTATACTATTTACAAGTTCACTTGCTTAGTTTAACAACATATCAAAATATTAGAGAAATCAAACAATACAGGGCAAAATTAAAATAATATATACAACAACATACCCGATCACAAAGTTAGTAATTACATATACAACAACATATCCAAGTGGGAAAGATAGTATTTTAGGAATAACATATGCCATAGACAGTAAGAGTAAGTTTAAACGTACGGGTCGGGATCAGTTTTGCACCGATCAGTTCTGCGCAAACACTGATACCTCGCGGTGCAAAACCATTTGACCGAAATCTTTTAAAATTTTGGGCTATTTTGGCGTTTTTTTCTTATATTACCCCTATTTTGGCCGAAGTCTTTGACCTAAATCTACTCATTTGACCGAAATCTTTAACATTTTGGGCCATTTCTTTTTCCAGTTGTGGGTTAAGTGACGTCTCTTTCTTCTATTATATCTACTATTACTGGCACATAGCAAAGATGTATCGTCTGCATATAATACAGAACGAGAAGAGTAATATTACAGTACAAATCATTAATAAACACTAGGAAAGGTCCAACAACCGAACCTTGCGGAACGCCTGCAGTCACATTTAAATAGTTTAAAGAACAGTTATCTACTACTACTTTCTGTTTTCTACCACAGAGGTAGGACTTAATTAAGCTAAGTTTAGTATTGGTAATACCGTAAAGTTTGCTGGGGCCGGATCTCTGGAATTTTTCGTATGACAGCTTGCTTCGCACGGAGATGCCACACGGAACGTTCCTCGTGGGATACGCCGACGACATGGCGGCGGTCATCACCAAACGAAACGCGGAGTTGGCCCAATTGAGGCTGAATCAGGTCATGCGCCTGGTGGAAGGCTGGATGCGCGATCACGGCCTTCAGCTGGCTCTCTCCAAAACGGAGATAGTCATGCTGACGAGGAGGCGGATACCCACGATCATTCCGATGCGGGTGGGTACCGAAGTGATCGAGACGCAGAGGACGGCCAGGTACCTGGGGGTGGTGCTGGACAACAAGCTCACCTACTGGGACCACATCAGAAGTGTGTGCGACAAGGCGGCCGAAGTGACGTCCTGCCTCGGAAGACTGATGGCCAACATCGGAGGACCGAGTCAGGGGAAACGGAGGCTGCTGCTATCGACGGCACAGGCCATCATACCCTACGGAGCGGAGATCTGGGCTGATGCGACGAAGGTGAAGAAATACCGGACTCGCATGCTGGCGGTGCAGAGACGCGGCGCGCTCAGGGTCGCGTCCTCGTACCGCACGGTCTCGCAGGTGGCGGTGCTGGTCATTGCGGGAGTCATCCCAATCGACCTGCTGGCACAAGAGAAGAAGACCATCTGGGGGCGTGCTTCCGAGATGGATCGGGAAGAGGCTGCCGAGCTGGCCCGTGGCCAAACAATGGCCGCCTGACAGCGTCGATGGGACGAAGACACGACCGGAAGGTGGACATGGTGACTCATCAGGAACCTGGAGCCGTGGGTTTGCCGCGACCACGGGGAGGTGAACTTTTACCTCACCCAGTTCCTGACAGGTCATGGCTACTTCCGTCTGTACCTCCACCGAATGGGCAAGGTCGACTCGCCCAGGTGCAAGTACTGCGGACACGACGGAGACGACGTGCATCACACCACAGACTAAGGAATCACACTTTCTTCGTGTGCCGTCGCTTTGACGAAGAACGGACTGCCTTCGCCGACTCGGTCGGCGGTCATCTGACCCCGGACAACATCGTGGGGAAGATGCTGCAGGGCAGCGTCAGCTGGAACGCAGTGGCTGACTTTGTCATGTCCGTCCTGCGCCAGAAGAGAACAGATGGGTGTCTCGAGTGACCCCAGAACCGAGGACAGCAGATGAACGGTTGAACACCAACTGAGGAGTCCCGAAAGATACAGCAGTGCGGAGTCGTGAAAGGAACAGAGGCCACGCATTGCGATGTCGCAATGAGCAGACGCTCAGGTCGATCGCAATGACAGCACGCGAGGGTTTTTTTTTAGCAGGTATGCCCAAGGAGACGTACAGACAACTCTGTACGCTCCAAGCCGCCTCGTGCCTCGAGGCGGGGCCTCGACACTGATGCTGTCGGTCAGAGGCTGCAGACCCCTGCTCGTCGCTTTGCTCACTTGAGCGAGCGGCGTAGAGGGCCCGCATTTCGGTGCGGGTAAGAGCTATTTTAACCTTCCTTCCAGCGTGGATAAAAAAAACCGTAAAGGCCAAGCTTGTTACAAATACCATCATGAGGAATGCAATCAAAAGCTTTGCACAAATCTATTAGGCAGGCCCCCACAGTTAATTTCTTTTCAAAGTTTGTTAAGGTATAATCAACAATTGATTCAACTGCCATGCCGGTAGAGTGATTAGGTCTAAAGCTATACTGGTGAGTGTACAATAAATTATTATCATTAAAATAATTATAAAGTTGGATTAATAATTATAAACATACAGGATTCGATAATCTTACTAAGAATAGGTACTATCGCTATAGGGCGATAGCATTCAGCTTGATCCTTGTTACCCTTTTTAGAGATTGGAGTGACTCTTGTCAAGTTAAGATTATCAGGAAAAACTCCCTGGGTTAAAATTGAATTTATCAAAAAGGTAAGTGGGACAATAATAGCCTATCATCAATTATATATTTAATAATAAAGTTGGATAAACCATATATACATCAGCAGCACGAGACGGGCTCATTTGAGAAACAACTTTCAGAACAGATTCTTTACTCACCGAGTTCCAAGTGAAATTTTTATTAACACACGCTAAAGAACTTGGCTTTATGAAATTTTCAAGTAAAACAAGTGGAGTATCCATAGCTTCTAAGTCATGTTTATTACATTATTAAGTGTGTGTACATTGACAAAATATTGGTTGAACTCATCGGGCAAGATAGGTGAAGGCCTAGATGAGGATTTCTCAGCTTGACAGGAATTAGTTTCCTTTTTTATGAAATCCCATAAGGATTTACGTATATTGTTAGAGTTTTTAATACGTGAATCATTAGAAGAAATTTTTGCATCCCTTATTGCATTTTCATAAATTTTGTTAAAATTCTTAAACCTCGCTCGACGTATCCAAAGTGGGGTTAAGGCTCCATTTTACCCCCCCAAAAATGGAGTTTTGAGTTTTTCAAATTGAACAATTAAATTTATCTAATTATTGTTTCCACTATTGGATTTAGCTCGAGAAACAAACAAATTGGTTTTTTTAATCATTTCTCTAAGTCCATTGGTCTCTAAGATATTAGAAAATTTCCTCTGAAAGGCTCCTTTTTACCCCCCCCCCCCAAAATGGGGTTTTTGAGATTTGCAAATTGAAAAATCAAAGTTATCAAATTATTGTTTTCACCTTTGGATTCAGCTCGAAAATCAAACAATTTAGTAGTTTGAATCATTGCTCCGCACTGGTCCATTGGTCCCTAAGCTATTAGCAAATTTCCTCTGGAATAAGCTATTTCAGTCGCGTCGTTGTGACAGAATGGATAAAAAATATATATCAGTTAATAGTAACCTCAGCATAAATTTTTACGGCGGTTTCAATGCCGCAGACGGTTTTTAAAAATGTTGACTCACTCTTAAGTTATTATGGTTTTTTAAATTTAATTTCTAGCTCTTTTTAACATTATGCATGATAAGAATAACGCCCTGAGTTAAATTTGCCTAACTCTAACATTAATTATCTTATTACTTTATTTATTTAGTTTTGTTATTATCTTATTAATTTATTTATTTTTTGATACCCACAAAAGAAGTTCTTGAACAAAGAAAGAATATTTTTGACGCGGTTACCACCCACAACCACCCCATTACCAACCCACAAAAGGTTAAGGTCAAAAGTCTTTAAGTGTATGAGGTGGTGATTTGTCGGGGTGGCACCTACAATGGCTACCGTAAATGCGAGCGATCGTCTATCGTGAAGTTTCTCCCGCTGTCTTCGTGCAACCACATTTAAGGCCGTTTAAATATTTTTCAAAGTCACACCCGTCATTTACCCGCAATTAGTAAATATTTCCTGAAATAACTGTTCGGCTTGCGTGGACTTTCGGATTACCGAAGTTCGGATTGTCGGGATTCCTCAAGGATTAGGTTATCATAAACGGGACTTGAAATAACTTGTTCCCTTAAACGATTTCAAAGAAACCTAAATCGAATCAACACCCACTCTCCAACTATTTGTGTGAACGTCATATTGCGCAATAATCTAGAGGTATCCAGACTCATACAGATAGTGTGGGTGAAACGAATGCAGACAAAAAAGCATTTTTTTGTTCCCGGATCAAAAAATATTCTCGTCGGGTTGTCCTGTATTTTTTGCACCTGGGAAAATACCGATTTACGTGATCATTAGCGCATTACCTCATCAACTGTGACTCACGTCACGTGAGCGGAGTCAAAGTCAAAACGAAAACTCACGCAGCCCCCGCTGACATGACGGAGCGAATTTCAATTTGAGGGATTAAACTGTCTATGTGTCTATGTTAGACCCAAAAACCCAAAATTTTAGGCTTAATCCCCCCCAATTGGGGAATGGTGACATGGGCTTCCAATTAATTTCCGACCAATCAGATCATAGAAAATAATATCTTCACCAAATTGAAAGTAAATCGGATGATAATTGCGGCAGCTAGAGCACAAAATCACCTTAAGACAACGTACTGCGGTTAGCAAATTCATATTTTCATTCATAAATCGGTTATTTTTTGTGCTATGACTTTGGGAGAGGGCTTAAAGTTTTATTTTCTTTGGTAAAATATACATTAAATTTATATTCGGGGTTTATATTACCCTTTTTAGACTCAAGTTTGGGGCATTTATTTCCCAAAATTGGGGTTAAAGATCTCCAATTTTCCTCCCAAATGAACTTGACATAGATTTTGAGAATTCTAAAAAATCGAAAGACATGTCGTAGCCACTTGTTGTGACTGGGCACTTCATGAAGTGCCCGCCGCGCGCCTGGGCACATGGTGTAACTCGATTATTTCAATCAAAATTACAGCATGCTCCCAACGAAACTGGACACTTCATGCTGTAAAAACGAAGCACGTTTAGTTCGTGTAATTGAAGGGTTTCGTTACAAATTACAGTATGTGACCAACAAAACTGCACACTTCATGGAGTGTCCAACGCTTGTTGGGCACTTGACTTGCTGTAACTATTCCTTTTACACCATATGTCCAGCTCAGATGCTGGGCACTTGATGTAAAAACGTAAAACTGGTTTACGTTGCTGTTGGAAGTATCCGACGCATTATTTTTCATTATACAAAATAAGAATACTTTTAAAGAATATTATAGAACACTTACAATAAGATTGTCCACCACTAAACCAGACAATTCAGTCAATTTTAATTTTATGATTTGATAACTAAAAAGCATAAAATAGTTTACCTAACTCATTTATATGTAACACAGCACATTAAAATTAACATTAACCTTTTACTTGTTTATGTTTTAATTGATTACGAACATATTTATTTACCCTCGGTAACACTTTTAAATCAAAAATCAAAATATAGCAAGGTAAAACAAATTTACAGCAAGTGCCGTAGTTTTTTAGCTGTAGCTACTTTTTAAAACCTGTAGCTGTAGCTGAAGCAAAGCTACTTTTTACAATCTGTAGCTGTGTAGCTTTATCTTACTGTAGCGAGCTACATTTTAAAGTAGCTTCCCCGACACTGGTAATTTCCGTCCTATACTTCAACGGTTTTCACGGGGATTTACAGAATTCTCAGGAAATACTTATTTCACAACTCTCAAATGAATATTTTATCTATTTGTTTTATTAAGAATATTTATAAATGTTAAGGACCAACATAAATTCGGGACAATTTCGCGTCCCAAGAAACTTTTTTGGGACATCGGAACATTTACGCTAAATATGGTGACAGTCCAGAGAATTTGGGACGTATGGCAACGCTATTGCCTTTAGACATAAAATAATTCTCATTTCATAATAGAAAAATAATGTGTCAATTCAAAACAAATCATTAAAAATGACTAATTTTTGTTTAGGGCTATATCTCATGAACCAAGAAACCTCGGGTGACCTCGTTCCTTTCCCGTTTCATAGTTTTTTTTTTTTTTCAAGGGGTTAGGAGTTCTGGGGTGCCACAATCCACAGGAGAATCCTGTGAGGGTGCTTCAGCTATTTTTTGTACAGCTACCGGAAAAAGATCGGTCATGCTTAGACTATGGGTGGGTAAAGATATACCTTTATCCAATTATCCAATAAATGTGACCCCCCAGGGCCCAAGGGATAAGTAGCCCTCATCTTGGTCGCCAGTACATCCTCGCCCACCCAGCAGTCAAGCCCAGCCTCCCCATGTGGGGAACTGAAGTTGTTCACTGAAAGACAGCCACAACACTGCCTTCAATCGTGACAACCTCCGTTGTTGCTCCCAGTATTGGTATTCGTACCTAAACTAGCAAAAGCCAGTTAGCAACCCACTGGGGGGTCACTTCATAGTTTCATCAATTCTATTATAAGATCAAATTTGAATATTGAAAAGCCATAGCCTGAGCATTGGACCAAGGAGGGGTGGCGTCGTTACGCAATTGTGGCTGTTTACTTGACCTTGGCAGACCACGTGAGCGCTGTAACCACGTGTTGGCACCACAACTGGTTCGCCTTGGTACATTACATTACATGCGGTTGCATAACGTTCGCAGTCCGACTAGCTACAGCTCAAGCTGCACAGTCGGATCAAAAGATAAAGGTTTTGTTTATCCCGATAAAGCGACGTTGTAGTTGTTACAGAAAACACTATGAGATCACCCACCCACAGTGTCACAGAATAGCACTTCGTTCGATGTTATGATTTGTGTTAATAGTCAGGCAAACTGAACAACTGAATAATCGTTGTATGTCCAAGACCAGGGCCGCCCCGAGGCTAGTAGGCGCCCGGGGCGAAATTTTGATGTGCGCCCGCTTCAAACAACTAATTGGCCTAAATTGAAAAAAATCATGTAATACAATGGGGTTAAAGCTTACACAATTATTATTTTTTATTCTTACACTAATATTTTGTTGATATGAATTAATTTAGGCAAATGGATAATTCATTTTCATCTGAGAAAACAGAGATCAATCCGTCTGTTAGACTGATTGATCTCTGTTTTCTCAGATTTGCTATACATGTAATTGTATAGCTGACTTTTGCTACAAATTTGTTAAAAATGTCTTACGGCAATAAAGATTTGATTTGATGGATTTGATTACTAGTGAAAAATCACTAACAAGAGTTTAAAGTAACGCTATGAAAAATATTTATTTGTGATTTCCAATCATTCGAATTACAAAGCCTTTATAATTAATTTACCAACATCGTTTTAAATCAGGCCCTGGCCCCCATTTCAAAAATATTCTGGTAGATTAATGATATACTGACTTTGATATTTTCAAAACTGGCAATCACTAATTTCCATAGTGTTCACTTTCGTTGCTGCTAATGACTTGTTACTAGAGGTTTACTTGTAAAGCCCTTTTTGAAATGGGGTCGTGATGTAATGGTTCAGGGTAACTTTCGCCATCATAATCATCACAACCTCTACGCCAAAAGGACTGACTAAATGAATATAGCCTCTTTAAAAAGTCCTATAACTTACGTAGCAAGCATTTTGTAAAACTCAGTACTACTGTATAATGATTTACGAGTTTATGTAATGTAATGACATGTTTTGATAGTTACCATGAATAAGTGTATAGATACCCATCTAAGACTTACTTTAAGGTGCTCCCGCTATAATTTATGAACAGGAACAAAGTTGTAGAACGACTCATTTTTTGACAGCCATTTGATTACATTTTTACGATTCTTGATTTTGAAATATTTGCGCCCTATAGCTTTCGTAGATATTTTTTATTTTTCCCTTAAACGGCCGCGGGCCCCTCCGGCCACGTCGCCCCCCCTAGCCGCGGCGCCCCGCCCTTGGGGCGGCCCTATCCAAGACATTGAGACTACAAAAGGTCGCAGTAAGGAATTTTACTGCGATTTTCTACTGAAATCGAAGGAAAGTTTGTCTAACAACGAGACTGTTAGGCACGAAGAAACGAGTGCTGGAATTAACGATTTGAACAATTATTTAGGCCTAATGCAATTTAATGCCTCGGTTTTCGGAAAAAACCGTAGTAAATTTTAGTTATTAGTATTTTAAAGTTAAAAATTCTCTCATTTACGTAGAGTGGTCTTTAAAATGATTTCTAAATTATAGTTTGCATTGAAATCTCCAACGTTTTCAAATATTTTGTGTTTTGAAGATTCTGCACCATCTTGTCTACCCATTGAAAATTAAAACGGCCACCATTATAAAACGGCGAAATATTTAAACGTAAATTTAATGCAATTACAAGCCAGATCCTTGAACAGACCTTAAGGTATTGATGACGTTTGAACTAAAAAATGCATCAGCAACGGACAGGTAACAACTACAACTATATATGAGTTTCGTGCCGTATATTCTCATTATTTTATCTGTTAATTGACCTGAAACAACAGTTAACACAATCGAATCAGAAAACCTTGCATAACATTTCCAAACACGACTTGCTTACTCAGTCACTTATCCATCGTCTCCGTAGGTATCAGAGCTACGCTACGTAGCAAGGTCCTCGGTCCCAGGTGCTCGATGAAGAAACGGTTTTACATCACGCCCTTAGGGCTCGAGTGCAGGGCAACCAGGACGAATGTTATATGGTCTTGAGGGCAGCTGTACCCAGGACCATGACCGAGGGTTTACCTGAATCGTTATCACACGAAGTTGTAAAACTGTCAAAGTCTGAGGGAAGGACTACCGGCTACACCACTTTTACTGAGCCACGAGTACACTCCTTTGGTCGGGGACGAAAAATTATTTACAGGGTACGAGCACTGGCGCACCAAGAAATCATTCTTGGGGGGGACCGCAAAGACCCCCCCCCCCCAGCAGGAGGAGGGCCCGGGGGAGATTTTTGAAAATCAGATCTTTAAACTCGCGTTTTCAGGCCATCCAAAGGCACAAAAACATACTGCTCAACTCGAGAAATCTGAACGAATCAAGGTTGGTCAGATTCTGTAAAATTCCCCGTAAGCATTAGTTAAATGCCCTTTACATAACAAAAGAAGTAGGAAATTTTTTTTACAAAGTTACTCGTCCTTTACCCACCATCGGAAATAGGCATACTAGTAATTAGTTTTGCTGTCATTCACGCTTTTGAATATTTTACCGTCGCGTCGTTTACCCGTTCGCGTATTTTGCACGTTTACCGTTCTTAGTTAGTAAATATGCTTAATTTAATTTTACTACAACAAAAAAGTTGTCATCTGGAATAACAACTAATACATCTAATGATATTGTGTAACGGCAATTAATATCAAATATTAAATGTTGACTAACTCGAGAGCAAATTAACTAATGAAAGTTTTGAATGTTACAGAAAGTTTATGAGAAGTTGTTACAAAAAAGGGGTTTTAATTACTAGTCAAAACTAAATTTGAAATGCTTTCAACACTGTACAGTAAATATGGTACCAACACTTGAAATTATTTTCTTTCAATATTGATGATATGACAGCTGTCAAGACAGTTTTGTGACTTACAGCACAGAAGCTTATCAAGCAGAAGATAAGAACACTTCCAAGAACACAAAACAAATTATTATACAATAGGAAACCAAACATGTACAACAAAAAACAAAACCACATTGCTGCTGTCAATGACATACGCATATTTAGGAATCGTCTTATCTCACTCTAAACATTCATGATCCATCTCTCTCGCACCAGTTTTTTTCATAAATGGTCGCGGTTTTAACGCACAAACTATAACAAATTTTCCATTATTTATTAACCTTTTAATAAACCTGAGTGTTCTATCAACACTTTTTATCCAACAAAAAATAACACAAGTTGTATCTAGGGACATTTGGTGAAATAACAATTTTTCACAAAGTCTTATTGCATATTAATAGGTTGCCTTGAATCAATTTTGAGCCGTTAATAAGCTTTTAATAACCTTTGCCGCTATACAAATGTTATATTTATTTAAATATATTTTTATCTTCTTGTTCAAACATATACTATATCAATGTTTAAAAAATCATTTCTCCTATATGTTGGCAAAAGACCAACGTACAATCTAGATGCCTGAGCGAGTTTACTCTGAACCGATGTCATTAATTACTGCAGAAAACGCTCTCAAGTATGGTGAATCAACGCGACGGTGGCGGGCTAGGAGGATATAGTATCTCATAGCTGGCGGGACAGTGCGATTGGAGGGGGTAGTGACCTTCTTCGAGACAGAAAGACTGCACAAGGTGTTGCCTTCCGAACCCCATCCGCACTGAATAAGTCTGTCTGGCTGCTTCCAATTTTTTCCGTCGATTACTTTTATAGACATCTCTTGTTATTTTGTTTCAAACTTTACCGTTATTTAAAATTATTTGTATCCTATTCTATTTCAGTCATATATGTTCAGTTGTTAAAGCAACATCTAAAGAATGAGTAGTACTTTGGCTATTGATGCTTTTTAAGTAACGGTTAATTGTTGTTATTTTTAGAATCTTTTAGAACAATTAGTTCATAAATATCGTGAAACTGGTTCTGTTGGCCATGTTAAGCGGAGTGGAGTTCAAGTCCTTGATGAGCTAACTCGGATTGAGGTTTTGGGTCACTTCATTGGCAGTTCACGGGACTTTTAACTCGTGGGAATACTACACTACAGAGGGGACAACGAGCCCCTCAGTGTGCGTAAACGCATTCCACCTCCTACCCAAAAATATTATTATTATTATTATTATTATTATTATTATTATTATTATTATTATTATTATTATTATTATTATTATTATTGTCCCGTGTTGGGCCGGGACAGAATGTCCAACAGTATCCCCTGCTTGTCGTAAGAGCCGACTAAAAGGGGAGGGGGGCGCGCTGGTCCTTTTTCGCGTCTCCTTTTCACAATTCCATTCTCCGGTTCATTTCAATAGCCCGGTTGTTTTTTCTTAATCATTCCGGCCTATTTTCCGGGGTGACTCTGTGTTCTTCAGCCTCCATTGCGCTGGAGGTCTAGGACGTGCAGAGGGTACAGCTTAAAAACTGGGTTCTGCACCTCCCAGGCTGCCGGATAGTACAGGGGCCCGGGTCAGCCCAGCCAGCTGACCTGGCTGCCCTATCAGCCGGCGAAAATCCCTTTGGCCGTGGCGGTGCCGGTTGGCGACCGGATAGGGCCCTGCTGCGGTCACGGGGGGGCTCTGCCGAGGCCACTGCTCGTCTGGGACCGCCGGTGTTTTGGAGGCGGTCGAACACGGATATAGTTTCTCTGGTGATGGGTCGGTCTGACTTTCTCATCGGGGTACGTTTGGGGGGTCAACGCCCAGTCTTGGGGGCCAATCCAGACAACATGGCAAGTGCAGACAAAAAAACGATTCAAAAGGTGCACGAATCAAAACGGGGTACCCTAACCCCAAAAAACACCCAGCAGGATTCTCCTCTGAGTGGGCTTGACGACGGGGTGGCAAGCCCCTTCGAAAGAAGGTCTCGACTCACGAGATCGCCACCAGTCCGGGTCGCGACACCTGCCTCATCGGTGGCAAGAACATCCGCGGCCATTGAGAGGGCACCCACTGAGGACAACGAGCCGATGAATGCCGACTCGTCTCCCTTTGACGCGGTCATCGCGCTCGCCAGGCAGCAGGAGGAGGAGCACCTTAAAAAGTGCTTCGACACCCTGGCTGTAATGAAGGCTGCGACCGCCCGGCAGAAGAACATTAGCAAGGACGTGCAGGATGGCATTGTCCAATTGGAGGCCAGTCTGCAGCACATTGTCCAGCTGAGGAGGTTGTGGCAGTCTTGTGAGACGGTGGCCGCGTCGACCCAGACGACTCCATCGCTGCGGGTCAAGGCTCAGCCGGCCGGTGGAAAGCGAGCCGCTTCTAGCCCCGCCCAACCGGAGGCAGAGAAAAAGCCGAAGGGAGACGGTCCAGCGGAGAAGTCGGACTCCGAAGCATGGACCGTGGTCGTTAAGAGGAAGGGTAAGAAGAAAGACCCTCTTCCAAATCCTAGAAGCCAGCCTGGCACCCAGGACAAGAAGAAGGCGCCGAGGAAGAAGTCCCGCAAGCAGCGGCCGGACGCTCTTCTCATCAAGCCGTCGGAGGGGAAATCCTACGCCGACGTGCTGGGCGAAATTCGCAGTAAAGCGAAGCCCGATGAGAAGGGCGCCGTCATCAAGGGCATGAGGAAGACCCGAGCCGGCGATCTTTTGGTCGAGCTCGGTGACGCCTCCAAAAGTAAAGCTGCCTTCAGCGAGGACTTGCAGACCATCTTGGGGGCGAACGCGACCGTCCGCGTTCTCGAACCCAAGTCGACGCTGGAGGTGAGGGACCTTGACGAGCTGACGACCGAGGCGGAGGTGACTGCTGCCGTCAAATCCGCCATCGGCGACAACGTCGAGGTGAAAACCTTCCTCTCAAAGGCGAACGCTCGGGGTCAGAAGGTGGCGATCCTCACGCTGGGAGCCAGGGCAGCTGCGAAGCTCCTGGAGAAGGGCCACCTGAAAGTCTGGTACGTGAGCTGTCGGGTGCGCGAGAAGCTCGTGGCCTCCAGATGTTTTAAATGTCTGGGGTTCGGTCACGTAGCTAATCGCTGCCCTGGACCCGATAGAAGCAAGCTCTGCTTCAAGTGCGGCGGCCAGGATCACAGGGCCAGCGCATGCAATGCAGCGTTGTCATGTGTCCTGTGTACAGAAGCCGGCTTGAAGGGCGACCAGGTCAAGTACTCCGCTGGGTCTGGTCGTTGCGGGCAGTACAGGCGGGCCATCCAGGAGCTTCGCCAAACACAAAAGAAATGATCAGTGTTCTGCAACTTAACATGCAGAGGAGCAGGACAGCAAACGACTTGCTGTTCCAATTCGCCACGGAGCAGGGTGCTGACCTACTGCTTCTCAGTGAGCAGTACCAGAACCGACGCTCCGCGCAGTGGTTCTCGGATCCCTCCGGCACTGCGGCGATATGGATCTTGGACCTCGGGAAGGTGCCTGTTCTCGATTCCGGATCGGGCAACGGCTTCGTTTGGGTGAGGAGCAGGGATTTCACCGTCTTCTCCTGTTACCTCACGCCTAACCAACCGATCGCAGACTACCGCCACATGGTCGATTCCATCGAGGATAAGATCATGAACACCTCTGGCGGGGTCATAGTCGGTGGCGATTTTAACGCCAAAGCCGTGGAATGGGGTTCCCCGCGGACCGACACTCGAGGTCGTTACGTCCTCGAGTCGGCTGCCAGGTCGGGCCTCTGTATCCTCAACACGGGCGGCATTTCCACCTTTCGCCGTTCGGGGTGCAGAGAGACGATCCCTGACATATCCCTTGCCTCTGAAGGGATTGTCCAGCGGATCTCCGACTGGCGTGTCTGCGAGGAGTATTCCTCTAGCGACCATCAGGGGATCCTCTTCAAGGTCCTTCCCGAGGGTGCGCGCTTGCGCGCTGAATCTGCTCCTCTGGCTCGACGCTGGAACACCAGTCGTCTGAGCAAAGACACTTTTACAGAAGTAATCAAAGACCAGAGCATTGTGAATTTCACAGGTGCCGAAGATCTGGCAGCATCGACGATGCGACTCATCGCGACCGCGTGTGAGCAGTCGATGCCCGGAGTTTCCCGCCGCCACAGGAAGAAGCCGGTTTACTGGTGGACGCCTGAAATCGCGGAACTCCGGAGGAGATGCCTTGGTCTCCGACGAGTTGCGCAGCGAGCCAGGAACCGCCCTGATGCAAATGCCAGATCGGCTGAGCACAGAGCGGCCCGCCGAGAGCTCCGCGGTGCCATCAACCGGAGTAAAGTCAGGTGCTGGAAACAGCTGTGTCAGGATATCGACAACGACCCCTGGGGGATGGGCTACAAACTTGTAACCCAGAAGCTAGGGGCTCGCTCACCACCTGCGGTCATGGAACCACAAGCCATGGCCGCCGTCGTCGACACACTGTTTCCCAGCCACCCAGTTCGGCCAGTCAGGGAATTCGGAGAGGTAGGCGCCTTCCCAGTCTTCCGGGAAGAGGAACTCACCGCCGCCGTCCGATCCCTACGACCCAGAAGAGCGCCCGGTCCCGATGGCATTCCGGCGGAGGTGCTCAAGCTCGCTGCGGAGGTGAATCCAAGGCTTCTGCTCGATATGTTCAACGCGTGTCTGGCGGAAGGCGTTTTCTTTTCTTCGTGGAAGGTTGCCCGCCTTGTTCTTATCCCGAAGGCGAAGATCACACCGGGGACCCCTTCTTCTTTCCGACCCCTGTGTATGCTCGACACGGCCGGGAAAGTGCTTGAGAAGCTCCTGCGCGTCAGGCTGACCGAGGCCATCGTCTCTGCGGGGGACTTGTCCCCGCAGCAGTACGGCTTCAGATCCGGCCGCTCTACCATCGACGCTATCCAGGAGGTAGTTGAGGCAGTGCGGAGGGCGGAGGATCACAACCATTGGTCGCGCCGCGTGGTCCTTCTCGTCACGCTCGACGTGAAGAACGCTTTTAACTCCGCCAGGTGGAGCGATATGCTGTGGGCGCTTGAGCATACGTTCCAAGTTCCCTCCTACCTCCTGCGTATGATAGAAGCGTATTTGTCAGACCGCTTTCTGTTGTACGACACGACCGAAGGTCAGCGGCGCATTCCCATCACTTCCGGGGCTGCGCAGGGGTCCATTCTCGGACCAGATCTCTGGAACGTGTCCTACGACAGCTTGCTGAGGCTAGACATGCCCGATGAGACCCGCCTCGTTGGCTATGCTGACGATGTCGCTGCCTTGATCGCTGCGAGGAACGTCGAGCAGGCAAAACTGAGGCTCAGCGTAGTGATGGCCAAGGTCAACGGGTGGATGCGAGATCACGGCTTGTCCCTGGCTATCAGTAAGACGGAGATCGTCGTCCTCACCAAAAAGAGGATTAACACCGTGTTCCCGGTGCAGATAGGTGACGTCACACTCGAGACTAAGCCTGCTGCAAAGTACCTGGGAGTCATGGTCGACAGCAGACTGTCTTTCGGCGAGCAGATCCAGCGCGCTGCCGACAAAGCCGCTAAGGGTGTCGCTGCCCTTGGTAGGCTTATGCCCAATGTCGGCGGTCCTCGTTCCTGCAAGCGCCGTCTGCTCATGACTGCCGTCCAGTCAGTCTTGCTGTACGGGGCGGAGGTATGGGCTTACGCACTCGAGAAGCGAGTCTACCGAGATCGGCTTGCCCGAGTCCAGCGCCGAGGAGCTCTGCGGGTCGCTTCGGCCTACCGCACAGTCTCCGAGCCTGCTGTGATGGTGATCGCCGGAGTCATTCCCGTCCTCTTCCTCGCGAGGGAGAGGCAGGCGATTTACCGGAGGAGGCCTGAAGTGGGCCGGGAAACAGCTGCCAGGGAAGAGCGCGATCGCAGCTTCGACTCTTGGCAGCGCGACTGGGAAGCCGAGCTGAGGGGACGTTGGACCTTCCAGCTCATACCTTCCGTCCGACCATGGGTGGAACGGCAGCACGGCGAGGTCGATTACTACGTGACCCAGTTTCTTTCTGGGCACGGGTACTTCCGAGCCTATCTGCACCGGATGGGCAAAGTCGCCAGCCCGGACTGTCTGTATTGCCCCGGCATCCCAGACACGTCCGAGCACACTTTCTTTCAGTGCGACCGTTGGCACGTCCGCCGAGCCTCGCTTTCATCTGAGATCGGCGTGGTCGTCAGCCCAAACAACATCGTCGGAGCTATGCTCCAGGGAGAGGGCAACTGGAACTGTGTCCAGCACTACGTCCAGGCCATTCTTCGGGCGAAAAAGGTCGACCTCGATCGGCCTTAATCCTCAGCTTTTCCCCAAGGAGGTTGCCCTAGTGGCGTAATATCAAAGGCCTAGCCCGAAGTAATGTGTGAAACAGTTCCAGGCTAGTGTCCTCGGTGCCGAGGGAGGTGGTTTAGTCGGTAGTTCACGGGACATCGAGCTCGTGGGAGTCCGACACTACTGAGGGGACAATGAGCCCCTCAGTGTGCGTAAAAGCATTCCACCTCCTACCCAAAAAAAAAAAAAAAAAAAAAAAAATTATTATTATTTTCCCGTGTTGGGCCGGGACAGAATGTCCAACAGTATCCCCTGCTTGTCGTAAGAGCCGACTAAAAGGGGAGGGGGGCGCAATGGTCCTTTTTCGCGTCTCCTTTTCACAATTCCATTCTCCGATTCATTTCAATAGCCCGGTTGTTTTACTAAATCATTCCGGCCCTTTTGCCGGGGTGACTCTGTGTTCTTCAGCCTCCACTGCGCTGGGGGTCTAGGGCGAGCAGAGGGTACAGCTTAAAAACTGGGTTCTGCACCTCCCAGGCTGCCGGATAGTACAGGGGCCCGGGTCAGCCCAGCCAGCTGACCTGGCTGCCCTATCAGCCGGCGAAAATCCCCTTGGCCGTGGCGGTGCCGGTTGGCGACCGGGTAGGGCCCTGCTGCGGTCACGGGGGGGCTGCCGAGGCCACTGCTCGTCTGGGGCCGCCGGTGTTTTTGGGGGCGGTCGAGCACAGGTATAGTTGCTCCGGTGATGGGTCGGTCTGACTTTCTCATTGGAGCACATTTTGGGGGGTCAAATGCCTAGTCTTGGGGGCCAAACCAGACATGATGTCAGGAAACAATAAAAATACGTCTGAAAAGGTGCCAGACTCTCTCCGGGGTACCCTAACCCCGACAACGAAACCAACCGCTTCTCTGAGCGGGCTCACGGGTGAGGTGGCTAGCCCCTTCGAGCGAAGGTCCCGCGTCGCGAGATCGCCGCCAGGCCGCAACGTGACACCTGCCTCATCGGTGGCCAGAACATCTGAGGCCATCGAGAAGCAACCCGCTGGAAACGAAGAACCGATGGACGCCAACCCGTCTCCCTTCGAGGCGGTCATCGCGCTCGCCAGGCAGCAGGAGGAGGAGCACATCAAAAAGTGATTCGACACCCTCGCTGTGATGAAGGCCGCGACCACCCGGCAGAAGAACATCAGTCAGGATGTGAAGGATGGCATTGTCCAATTGGAGGCCAGCCTTCACCACATCATCCAGCTGAGGAGGTCGTGGCAGTCATGTGAGTCGGTGACTGCTTCGACGCAGACGACCCCGTCATTGCGGGTAAAGGCTCAGCCGGCCGGTGGGAAGCGGGCCGCTTCCAGCCCCGCCCAACCCGAGGCTGAGAAGAAACCTCGAGGAAACGGTCCAGGGGAGACATCGGACCCCGAAAAATGGACCGATGTCGTCAGGAAGAGGGGGAAGAAGAGAGACCCTCCCCAGCAGCCTGGATGCCAGCCTGGCACCCAGGACAAGAAGAAGGTGCCGAGGAAGAAGTCCCGCAAGCAGTGGCCGGACGCTCTTCTCATCAAGCCGTCGGAGGGGAAATCCTACGCCGACGTGTTGGGCGAAATTCGCAGCAAAGCGAAGCCCGATGAGAAGGGCGCCGTCATCAAGGGCATGAGGAAGACCCGAGCCGGCGATCTTTTGGTCGAGCTCGGTGACGCCTCCAAAAGCAAAGCCGCCTTCAGCGAGGACTTGCAGACCATCTTGGGGGCGAACGCGACCGTCCGCGTTCTCGAACCCAAGTCGACGCTGGAGGTGAGGGACCTTGACGAGTTGACGACCGAGGCAGAGGTGACCGCTGCCGTCAAATCCGCCATCGGCGACCACGTCGAGGTGAAAACCTTCCTCTCAAAGGCGAACGCTCGGGGTCAGAAGGTGGCGATCCTCACGCTGGGAGCCAGAGCAGCTGCAAAGCTCCTGGAGAAGGGCCACCTGAAAGTCTGGTATGTGAGCTGTCGGGTGCGCGAAAAGCTCGTGGCCTCCAGATGTTTTAAATGTCTGGGGTTCGGTCACATCGCTAATCGTTGCCCTGGACCCGATAGAAGCAAGCTCTGCTTCAAGTGCGGCGGCCAGGACCACAAGGCCAGCGCATGCAATGCAGCGTTGTCCTGTGTCCTGTGTACTGAAGCCGGCTTGAAGGGCGACCAGGTCAAGCATTCCGCTGGGTCAGGTCGTTGCGGGCAGTACAGGCAGGCCATCCACGAGCTTCGCCAAACACAAAAGAAATTATCAGTGTTCTGCAACTTAATATGCAGAGGAGCAGGACAGCAAACGACTTGCTGTTCCAATTCGCCGCGGAGCAGGGTGCTGACCTACTGCTTCTCAGTGAGCAGTACCAGAACCGACGCTCCGCGCAGTGGTTCTCGGATCCCTTCGGCACTGCTGCGATATGGATCTTGGACCTCGGGAAGGTGCCTGTTCTCGATTCCGGATCGGGAAACGGCTTCGTTTGGGTGAGGAGCAGGAGTTTCACTGTCTTCTCCTGTTACCTCACGCCTAACCAACCGATCGTAGACTACCGCCACATGGTCGATTCCATCGAGGATAAGATCATGAACACCTCTGGCGGGGTCATAGTCGGAGGCGACTTTAACGCCAAAGCCGTGGAATGGGGTTCCCCGCGGACCGACACTCGAGGTCGTTACATCCTCGAGTCGGCTGCCAGGTCGGGCCTCTGTATCCTCAACACGGGCGGCATTTCCACCTTCCGCCGTCCGGGGTGCAGAGAGACGATCCCTGACATATCCCTTGCCTCCGAAGGGATTGCCCAGCGGATCTCCGACTGGCGTGTCTGCGAGGACTACTCCTCCAGCGATTACCAGGCGATCCTTTTCAAGGTCCTTCTCGAGGGCGCGCGCTTGCGCGCTGAACCTGCTCCTCTGGCTCGACGCTGGAACACCAGTCGTCTGAGCAAAGACATATTTAAAGAAGTAATTAAAGACCAGAGCATTGTGAATTTCACAAGTGCCGAAGATCTGGCAGCATCGACGATGCGACTCATCGCGACCGCGTGTGAGCAGTCGATGCCCGGAGTTTCCCGCCGCCACAGGAAGAAGCCGGTTTACTGGTGGACGCCTGAAATCGCGGAACCCCGGAGGAGATGCCTTGGTCTCCGACGAGCTGCGCAGCGAGCCAGGAACCGCCCTGATGCAAATGCCAGATCGGCTGAGCACAGAACGGCCCGCCGAGAGCTCCGCGGTGCCATCAACCGGAGTAAAGTCAGGTGCTGGAAACAGCTGTGTCAGGATATCGACAACGACCCCTGGGGGACGGGCTACAAACTTGTAACCCAGAAGCTAGGGGCTCGCTCACCACCTGCGGTCATGGAACCACAAGCCATGGCCGCCGTCATCGATACACTGTTTCCCAGCCACCCAGTTCGGCCAGTCAGGGAATTCGGAGAGGTAGGCGCCTTCCCAGTTTTCCGGGAAGAGGAACTCACCGCCGCCGTCCGATCCCTACGACCCAGAAGAGCGCCCGGTCCCGATGGCATTCCGGCGGAGGTGCTCAAGCTCGCTGCGGAGGTGAATCCAAGGCTTCTGCTCGACATGTTCAACGCGTGTCTTAAACATAAAAGTGGACAAAACATTTCACTTTGATGCTAGAAATATTTGTGTTTCTACAATAGATCCGAAACACAACCAATCTCAATGCGCATTACAAAACGCATATCACTTGGCTGCTTACTTACAACAACAAACGGAAGAATGTAGTGGGGGTTCTGAAGGTTATATAAACGAAGAGGCAACACACCCCGAGTATCAGTCCAACTCCATACTCCGAACAGACAACATCTCCTGTGAAGGATGGCATCACAACAGTTTCTCCAATGTTTAGTTGAACAATTCAACTTGCATTCAAAATCGAATACTCTAATTATCAAGAAATGTTCAGAACTAAAAGAACAGAAACATTATATTGTTCATGAAATGAAGAAAATTGATACAACGCATGGAGACGCAGTCGTCGCATATTTATCCGATGCACCATTTACACCGGGTGATGAACCAAAGTTTCAAGTATATATCTTCCAAAACGATTCGTCCAGTTGCTGCAAAATGAAGATCTGCGGGAAATTCAACCAGGATCATTATATTTGGTGTCACACGGAATGAGCGGAAACAACTCTACGGAACTTACTCTGCACATCGCACAAAAATAACATTGTAAAAAAATGTTTTAAATAACAAGATAAAAAACAACATATCAGTATATGTTTTTATATACTGATATGTTGTATTTTTTAAAAGCTCAAACGGATGACCTTGAACTTTTATTCGATAGTTTTATTCGAATACTTTACATAAATACGAAACTTTAACGTTGAGAGGCTCAGTTCTGTTTAAGACAAGCTACAGCCAACATGTCATCCAAAAGAAATAATCTAACAGTTATAACTTATTGTTGCAAAGAAAAATGTTTTAGAATACCTGAAGATCAAGTTGACGGAAAAGCTTGTACAAAATGTAATTCTTTCTGCTACTGTAAATGTAGTTGCAAAACATATCAAAAGAACCGGTTGGATAAACTAGAAGAATTGCAACATCGACTCGGTATATTGTGGCAACGATTAAATTCAAAGTGATTAAACAAACACCTGCCATTACCCCCACCACTACCCCCACTACCATCGGAGGTACCCGCAGCACCGGCTTTGCAATAGTCATTCCTGCTACACCTCTCGTCGAGTAAACAACTCTAGTCATGTCTCTCAACATTCGCGGGATTCACTACAACACTATCAATCTTACAACCTACAAGGATTTGGAAATTTTTAGTGAAGAACTAAAACAACTTATAGCCACTGGGTTTGGTTTATCTTTAGAACTTTATGCAGCAAACAATCAAAACGAAAAAAATGTGTTTTTGCCAACGTACAACAACAAGAAAAATGAAAATAAACAAGAAATTTCACCACCGACAACAACTTACTTTTCAAATTTGGGAGCAAACTTTTCAAACTTGTAAAATAATACTTTTGTAAAAAAACAAATAAATAAAAAAAAAGAAAATATCTTGCATTTTCGGATTTTCCGAAAATTCAAGATCTTTTTTAAAAACATCCCCAGCCGACCTTGACCCACTTCCGGACATTTAAAATTTAAATACCCAGCACAGCAGGGCATTTAAACTTTAAATACCCACCCCCAACACGTCACAGCTACGTCACAGATGATGACGTCACTTCCGGTCACGTGCATCGAAGTAAATAAACAACTGGAACACTGGGTAGATAGGAATTGACGGATGAAAAACGCGCCGTTTCGGCAGCCTTCCCCCACCACCATGATGGACCCAACGCAGATGAGTCAGTTACTCAAGCCGTGCACGCGGTTGTTAATACGCTCCTGGCCGTCTATACAATAGGTTAAGTGCAATTATACTTATAGATTCGGAATCTGCATTAAATGCAGAATCTGACCGTAAAAATATAATATTATTTAAATTGTAATTCGAATTTTAACAACTGAAAATAATGTAAAATTATTACATCTTGACATTAAAAATTTACTAAGCGTGCATTTTTTTATTTTTTGGTCAGAAGCAAACTTCAAGCGTGAAAATTGTAGCTAATGAGATGATCTTCAGCATATAACCAAGCAATTTCAAATAAAATTCGTTCGTCGTGTGTGATGGAGTGATTAATAGCGCGACGAGGTTCTTTATAAGTCGCGCCGTGGGCCGTCCTCCCTGGTTCCATTGATCTTTTCGTTTACGGTACTTCCAGAAACTTTCTGAGTACAATCAGTACTTATATTAAGGAATTTTTATTACAGAAAAAAATAGCAGAACTTCATTGAGGAAACCTGGTGAGCAGTTAAAATGACTAATCCATGCTCTAATTGTGGATGGATTTGGTAAACAAAACCCACTTTTCCGTACAAAGTTGTAAGCTTTGGGCGAGTAAAAAAATAAGGTTAAAGCAATCTCTTTCATTTGTCCAGTGAAACGGTACCCAAATTTATTTTTTTTCCTTGGCGTTGATCTCAGTATTCAGTAACATGTTTAAAGGCAACCCAGAAAAATTACTATTTAAAACGTCTATCAGTCTTTCTGGAGCTTTGACTTTGTCTTCTAAAACTGATATCATTTCCTTCATTGATCTTATTCATTTATTTCTCCTTTTTAAACGATCTTGCAAGATTGTAACCTTCCTACGATGCATTGTCTTCGTAGGGGAAAAAGTAGGCCTCGTTTTATTGGACGATTTTTGGGGCTGAAAAAATTGCTATATTAATATGTTTACTGTTTTTATTCTGTTATTACATACCTAATGTTTTCAAACGTGTAATTATTTGTCCCTAACAATAATTTTTAAGGTGTATTATTATTCTAACTTTAAACTTGTCGGGTTTTAAAACGATTGTCAAACTGTAATTTCAGAACAATTTATTATTTTTTATTTTAGCATATTGGTATCGGCAATAAAGGATCTTTGCTTGCGTTAAAAGAGGTATCTATGTACAATGAGGAAAACAGCGATTAAACCATTCAGCAGTCCACGACCATAGCAATAGAGCTGACAAGATAAAGCAACAGTAACATCGAAGAGTATAAACAACAGGTTGTTTATACTCTTCGATGGCCAGGGACGATAACAAAATTGTCAGATAAGCTGATAAGGAAGGAAGAAATGACACGATTCATTGTCCCGATATTCCAGGCACTCCCGGTGAATTCTTCATTGAAATTTCTATTGCAACATTGCGACTAATAAAGCCTACGGTACCACAGGGGTAGATTAGTGGCCACATTATTTATGGTAGGTTACATTTTTTACAAATATCTTAGTAAATAAACAAATAAAGAATTATTTATGGGAATTTATATTTCATATTATATTTACATTATAGTATTATGTATTATTATTTTTGTATTATATTTACATTATCGTATTACATGGAGTATTTCATTCAACGGAGCTGAGACCCAGTTTCAATTAGTTTCTTCAACTAAACGGCAGCCCGGTACCGCCGTATTGACATTTATCTTCTATATATAAATAAATTGTATGATCACACTTATAGAATGATTGTATTCTTTAACTTATATTAACTATTAAAAATGTTCACATTAATTGAGCTTTACAATGATCGAGAAGCAAAAACATTTTAAAGAATTGATGGACTGAGGAGGTTGGTGCAACATAAAATCAACCTCGTCGCGCTATTAATCACTCTACTGCAAAATATCTGCACACTTTATTGTAAATTGCTTGATAAGATGTTGAATATCATATCTTTAACTACAACTTTGACGCTTAACGTTTACTTCTGGCGAAAAATAAAAAAAATCCTAGCATACTAACTTTTCATGTCACAATGTGATAATTCTTAACTCTTTTTAACTGTGAAAATTCTAATTAAAATTAAAAGTAAAATGTATTTATACCATTGCATTCTGCATTTAATGCAGATTCCGAATATATAAATATCATGGTACTTAAACTGTGTTATTGAAGCCTAGGAGCGAGTTAACAACTTCGCGCGCCATTCGATGTATTGCTCATTTCCGCTGGGTCCATCATGGTGATGGGGGAAGGCTAGTAGTGGCGAGGTGGCGTTTCTGGCCCAATCAAACTTTGACAGCCAGTCAATTTTTTGACAGCTACTTCCAGTCACGTGACCGGAAGTGACGTCATCAGTTGTGACGTAGCTGTGACGTGTTGGTGGTGGGTATTTAAAGTTTAAATGCCCTGCTGTGCTGGGTATTTAAATTTTAAATGGTTGGAAGTGTGTCAAGGTCGTTTGGGGATGTTTTTAAAAAAATCTTGCATTTTCGGATTTTCCGAAAATGCAAGATATTTTCTTTTTTTATTTATTTGTTTTTTTTTACAAAAGTATTATTTTACAAGTTAGTAAAGTTTGCTCCCAAATTTGAAAAGTAAGTTGTTGTCGGTGCTGAAATTTCTTGTTTATTTTCATTCTTCTTGTTGTTGTAAGTTGGCAAAAACACATTTTTTTCATTTTGATTGTTTGTTGCATAAAGTTCTAAAGATAAACCAAACCCAGTAGTTATAAGTTGTTTTAGTTCTTCACTAAAAATTTCCAAATCCTTGTAGGTTGTAAGATTGATAGTGTTGTAGTGAATCCCGCGAATGTTGAGAGACATGACTAGAGTTGTTTACTCGACGAGAGGTGTAGCAGGAATGACTATTGCAAAGCCGGTGCTGCAGGTACCTCCGATGGTAGTGGGGATAGTGGTGGGGGTAATGGCAGGTGTTTGTTTCATCACTTTGAATTTAATCGTTGCCACAATAGACCGAGTCGATGTTGCAATTCTTCTAGTTTATCCAACCGGTTCTTTTGATATGTTTTACAACTACATTTACAATAGCAGAAAGAATTACATTTTGTACAAGCTTTTCCGTCAACTTGATCTTCAGGTATTCTAAAACATTTTTCTTTGCAACAATAAGTTATAAGTGTTAGATTATTTCTTTTGGATGACATGTTGGTTGTAGCTTGTCTTAAACAGAACTGAGCCTCTCAACGTTAAAGTTTCGTATTTATGTAAAGTATTCAAATAAAACTATCGAATAAAATAATCGAATAAAATAATCGAATAATACTATCGATTAATACTATCGATTAAAAGTTCAAGGTCATCCGTTTGAGGTTTTAAAAAAATACAACATATCAGTATATAAAAACATTACTGATATGTTGTTTTTTATCTTTTTATTTAAAACATTTTTTTTACAATATTTACAATGTTATTTTTGTGCGATGTGCAGAGTTAGTTCCGTAGAGTTGTTTCCGCTCATTCCGTGTGACACCAAATATAATGATCCTGGTTGAATTTCCCGCAGATCTTCATTTTGCAGCAGCTGGACGAATCGTTTTGGAAGATATACTTGAATCTTTGGTTCATCACCCGGTGTATATGGTGCATCGGATAAAGATGCGACGACTGCGCCTCCATGCGTTGTATCAATTTTCTTCATTTCATGAACAATATAATGTTTCTGTTCTTTTAATTCTGAACATTTCTTGGTAATTAGAGTATTTGATTTTGAATGCAAGTTGAATTGTTCAACTAAACATTGGAGAAACTGTTGTGATGCCATCCTTCACAGGAGATGTTGTCTGTTCGGAGTATGGAGTTAGACTGATACTCGGGGTGTGTTGCCTCTTCGTTTATATAACCTTCGGAACCCCCACTACATTCTTCCGTTTGTTGTTGTAAGTAAGCAGCCAAGTGATACGCGTTTTGTAATGCGCATTGAGATTGGTTGTGTTTCGGATTTATTGTAGAAACACAAATATTTCTAGCGTCAAAGTGAAACGTTTTGTCCACTTTTATGTTTAAAACTTCTTTGTTTGTGTACTGTCGTATCCAATTCTTTTTTCCAATCCTCTGGTATATATGTGTGTAAATTATTTGCAAAAATGAAACATAATTTTGTGTACATTGTTGTACGGTAGGAAACCTTCATACCAATGGATATGATGAAAATTATTTGTTAGCCATCTGTTTGTTATTTTAGCTTTTGACTTTAGTTCATGGACAGAACACGGTGCTTCAAATAAAAACGGGTATGCTACTTGTGTAAGCAAATCCAAAATTACCAATTCTTTTATGATAAATCTATCATCGTTTCCGCGAAATGCTTGAAATTCAATTACACAAGGTTTTGCTGCCATTTCTTCATCCTGTCTGCTCATCACGGTGTCTGCTGATCAACTGTTTTCCACACCACGGTAGGTTAGATATATAAACCAGGCCGTACAGTTGTAGGCGCGTTGGTGTATGTTTAACGTGGGCACCATCCCCAGTAGGCCTACCCCACGGTTTATTCTTTTGTTAAATTACATTGTAGTTTTAACCTAGCAAAGTTTCTTCTTCTGTATTATTGTTGTTGTTGGTTTCTTCTTCTGTATTGTTGTTGTTGGTTTCTTCTTCTGTAGCTTCCGTTGCAACTTCAGTAAAAGGTTCAAAGTTTCTTAACTGCCTCCACATTTCCACTTCGTGAGGTATTCTATTAAAGATGGATGTATCTATTGGTCCGTATTGTAAAGTGCTTTCTGGTTGTTTTTCGCATGTATCTACCAGATATTCCTTAATAACAGAGCTTGAAAATACTAATAGTTTCATATACCTGGTGATGGGTGATGTTGCATAGTTTAAAATGTAAAATTCTTCAGTGTTAGAAGAATTTTATTTTCAAATTGTGTCGTGTCTCTAATTCTTACTTGTTGTTGACCACGATGTTTAATAATGTCAATTTCATTGTCACAATCCAAAAGTCGAATGTTAATTTTTCTTCCAAAGAAACTGTTGGCTAAATAACATTCAATAAGATGTAGATGTTTTAAAAAGGAATCCCAAGCATTTTCTGAAAATAAAACCATCTTTGTTCCATGGCTTAGTATTACTGCGGGAGAGTAGTCTAATGATTTTACCAATCCTATCGACACACTTTTACTCATGCAAGATGAAATAGGATAAAAGATGCGAATGAAAACTTCAGTTAAAATGTTTGGTGGAATATTTTCTTCAAGTTTTCTTTTCTTTCTTACGTTTGTTTTATTATTTTCCAACTTTTTATTTTGTTTTCCAAACTTTAAAAAGTCATCAATTTCCTTTACAATGTTTTCTTCAAAATGTTTATCATCATTTTCCAATAAAGGTGCTGTTTCGGAAACGCCTTGTACAACTGATAAAGAACTCATTTTGTTTATAATGCTGTAGACGATGTTACCCATACAACTGTAGACAGTAAACTAAACAATTTTCGTTCCCGCTCCTGCTTTTATAACCGAGTGGTGGGGGTATTTTTTTCCTTTTTTCATTTTACAAAACTGCTTTTACAATTCCTGTTAAAGGTGTATATGTAACAATTTTATCATGTAAAATTAAACAATAAGCAGATGTATCTTTGGGTACATTTTGTTCAAATTCCATTTCTATTTTTATATCTACACTGGAAGATTTTACAGATTCATTTTGTTTTGAACAATCAACTACAACAATCGGATAGTTAGATTTAAATTGGTTTGGCGTTAATAAAGGTGTGTTTGTTTTTCCATAATATGAATTTTGGAATCTTGCGTACATATCGTACAAAACGCTAAACCTGTCTTTTGTAAAGTTTATGTTGAAGTTGTCGTATGGAAAGAATTGAGAGTTTAGAAACACCTTAAAATTTGTAAGTTTGCAATGATCAAATTCACCAGCATGTTTAGTTATTTCATTTCTTCTTTTTGTTTGTAATCCAAATATTACATATCTTGCCTTTTCCAAATGAGTAGAAGTTTTTACAGTCCATGTATGACGTTGTGTTTCCGGTAAAACCGGATATTCATGAAACTCCCAACTTCTAAATGGTATTACGATATCACGATCTGATTTTAAAGTTCTTAATAATGAAATTCTATTCTGATCGTTTAACCGTACATGCGGTACTCTCCAAACAATTTTGTCTAATTGCATTTTCCATTCTAAAGTAGCTTCCGTTGTTGCATCAGGCGCCATAATAATATCTTTGTCGTTTGATGATCTTAACAAAACTAATTCTTGTTTTACGTTTATTATTATTTTTCGGTAATCTTCGGCAAAGCCTAAAAGTAATCTTAAAGGAATGTAAAAGTCAAAATTGCCTGAACTGTTTGGAGTGATTATATTGGAATCGGGCGCTACCCATCTTGCGGCGGCCAGCATATTTTTTTCACTCGGTGTTAAAGATGCTAATCCTTTTAATGTACTTGTAATTCCCACCTTTTTTGTTGAATCTACTGTAACTCCGGAAATTTCATATCTTATTTCATCAAACAAATATGCCATGGGGTTATTTATGAACGGAACAGTACTTGCAGTGTTTCCATCTTTTTTTGTTACTCTTCCTTCGATATACAAATAACTTTCACATGGAAGTGTATAAATATCTTGTTGTTGTATGGGAATTCTAATTTCATCATTATTATTTAATTTTGATGAAGCGTAAGGGTTGTGCGTATGATATTCCTTTTCCCATAAGGTTTCGTCGAATGTCGGACCCTGCGCTATATCCAATATTTCCATTATTAATAAGTTTTAATCCAATTTCTTCTAGAAAACGAATGTTATCACTTGTTAATCCTTCTATAGCTGAAGTGCTACTGACTTGTTTACCAGTCAGCTCTTTCTTTTTTAAATGATAACCCCATTGTTATACGGTTGATTTTATATGTATTCGTATAGTTATAGGTTCGTCTCTAAAATCAATATGATTTCCGTCTTGATCTAGTATGTTCACCACAATGTCTGAAATAAAACTGGTGTTTAACGGTAGGTACACCAAGTTTTGTGGCTTTTCTACAATTTTAAAACCCGGAGCGACCGTTGGATAGAATGTGTGCAATATATGAGTATTTTCACCATCTCTATAAGAACCATGTATAATATTACATGTAACATCTATACTGTTAACTTTCATTATTGTCACAGTTCTAGCACCTGAATGGTTAATATTAGGTTCTAAAATTTTTGTTTTTTTAGGAAATCCTAATAAACTACCAATTGAATGTTCTTTGCTAAAATCTATATAATATTTAGATTTAATTTCAGCTTTCATAGTATTGTTATTTCCTTTTATTGTTATATTATCTTTTCCCATATGATTTTGTATCGCTTCATTTATATCATCAATTTCATATGCTCCAGTGGGTAAACTAAATACTTGTATATCTGAATATTTGTTTGTATTTTTATCTTTTGTTTTGTAATAATGTATTTTGTCATTAACATTTTCAGTAACGTTGGGAATAGAATTATATGTTGTTATATCTAATAATGCGGCTTCCTATAATTTATCTTTTTCCAAACGTAACGCAGGGAAAAGAACACTTCAGTAGTGCAATAGTGGGGCTGCTGGCCCAATCAAACTTTGACAGGCAGTCAATTTTTTGACAGCTACTTCCGGTCACGTGACCGGAAGTGACGTCATCAGCTGTGACGTCATCAGCTGTGACGTGTATGGGTGGGTATTTAAAGTTTAAATGCCCTGCTGTGCTGGGTATTTAAATTTTAAATGGCCGGAAGTGTGTCAAGGTCGTTTGGGGATGTTTTTAAAAAAGATCTTGCATTTTCGGAAAATCCGAAAATGCAAGATATTTTCTTTTTTATTTATTTGTTTTTTTTACAAAAGTATTATTTTACAAGTTAGTAAAGTTTGCTCCCAAATTTGAAAAGTAAGTTGTTGTCGGTGCTGAAAGTTCTTGTTTATTTTCATTCTTTTTGTTGTTGTAAGTTGGCAAAAACACATTTTTTTCGTTTTGATTGTTTGTTGCATAAAGTTCTAAAGATAAACCAAACCCAGTGGTTATAAGTTGTTTTAGTTCTTCAGTAAAAATTTCCAAATCCTTGTAGGTTGTAAGATTGATAGTGTTGTAGTGAATCCCGCGAATGTTGAGAGACATGACTAGAGTTGTTTACTCGACGAGAGGTGTAGCAGGAATGACTATTGCAAAGCCGGTGCTGCAGGTACCTCCGATGGTAGTGGGGGTAGTGGTGGGGGTAATGGCAGGTGTTTGTTTAATCACTTTGAATTTAATCGTTGCCACAATAGACCGAGTCGATGTTGCAATTCTTCTAGTTTATCCAACCGGTTCTTTTGATATGTTTTGCAACTACATTTACAATAGCTGAAAGAATTACATTTTGTACAAGCTTTTCCGTCAACTTGATCTTCAGGTATTCTAAAACATTTTTCTTTGCAACAATAAGTTATAAGTGTTAGATTATTTCTTTTGGATGACATGTTGGTTGTAGCTTGTCTTAAACAGAACTGAGCCTCTCAACGTTAAAGTTTCGTATTTATGTAAAGTATTCGAATAAAACTATCGAATAAAATAATCGAATAATACTATCGAATAAAATAATCGAATAATACTATCGATTAAAAGTTCAAGGTCATCCGTTTGAGGTTTTAAAAAAATACAACATATCAGTATATAAAAACATATACTGATATGTTGTTTTTTATCTTTTTATTTAAAACATTTTTTTTACAATGTTATTTTTGTGCGATGTGCAGAGTTAGTTCCGTAGAGTTGTTTCCGCTCATTCCGTGTGACACCAAATATAATGATCCTGGTTGAATTTCCCGCAGATCTTCATTTTGCAGCAACTGGACGAATCGTTTTGGAAGATATACTTGAAACTTTGGTTCATCACCCGGTGTATATGGTGCATCGGATAAAGATGCGACGACTGCGTCTCCATGCGTTGTATCAATTTTCTTCATTTCATGAACAATATAATGTTTCTGTTCTTTTAATTCTGAACATTTCTTGATAATTAGAGTATTTGATTTTGAATGCAAGTTGAATTGTTCAACTAAACATTGGAGAAACTGTTGTGATGCCATCCTTCACAGGAGATGTTGTCTGTTCGGAGTATGGAGTTAGACTGATACTCGGGGTGTGTTGCCTCTTCGTTTATATAACCTTCGGAACCCCCACTACATTCTTCCGTTTGTTGTTGTAAGTAAGCAGCCAAGTGATACGCGTTTTGTAATGCGCATTGAGATTGGTTGTGTTTCGGATTTATTGTAGAAACACAAATATTTCTAGCATCAAAGTGAAATGTTTTGTCCACTTTTATGTTTAAAACTTCTTTGTTTGTGTACTGTCGTATCCAATTCTTTTTTTCCAATCCTCTGGTATATATGTGTGTAAATTGTTTGCAAAAATGAAACATAATTTTGTGTACATTGTTGTACGGTAGGAAACCTTCATACCAATGGATATGATGAAAATTATTTGTTAGCCATCTGTTTGTTATTTTAGCTTTTGACTTTAGTTCATGGACAGAACACGGTGCTTCAAATAAAAACGGGTATGCTACTTGTGTAAGCAAATCCAAAATTACCAATTCTTTTATGATAAATCTATCATCGTTTCCGCGAAATGCTTGAAATTCAATTACACAAGGTTTTGTTGCCATTTCTTCATCCTGTCTGCTCATCATGGTGTCTGCTGATCAACTGTTTTCCACACCACGGTAGGTTAGATATATATATAAACCAGGCCGTACAGTTGTAGGCGCGTTGGTGTATGTTTAACGTGGGCACCATCCCCAGTAGGCCTACCCCACGGTTTATTCTTTTGTTAAATTACATTGTAGTTTTAACCTAGCAAAGTTTCTTCTTCTGTATTATTGTTGTTGGTGGTTTCTTCTTCTGTACTGTTGTTGTTGTTGTTGGTTTCTTCTTCTGTAGCCTCCGTTGCAACTTCGGTAAAAGGTTCAAAGTTTCTTAACTGCCTCCACATTTCCACTTCGTGAGGTATTCTATTAAAGATGGATGTATCTATTGGTCCGTATTGTAAAGTGCTTTCTGGTTGTTTTTCGCATGCATCTACCAGATATTCCTTAATAACAGAGCTTGAAAATACTAGTTGTTTCATATACCTGGTAATAGGTGATGTTGCATAGTTTAAAATGTAAAATTCTTCACGTGTTAGAAGAATTTTATTTTCAAATTGTGTCGAGTCTCTAATTCTTACTTGTTGTTGACCACGATGTTTAATAATGTCAATTTCATTGTCACAATCCAAAAGTCGAATGTTAGTTTTTCTTCCAAAGAAACTGTTGGCTAAATAACATTCAATAAGATGTAGATGTTTTAAAAAGGAATCCCAAGCATTTTCTGAAAATAAAACCATCTTTGTTCCATGGCTTAGTATTACTGCGGGAGAGTAGTCTAATGATTTTACCAATCCTATCGACACACTTTTACTCATGCAAGATGAAATAGGATAAAAGATGCGAAGGAAAACTTCAGTTAAAATGTTTGGTGGAATATTTTCTTCAAGTTTTCTTTTCTTTCTTACGTTTGTTTTATTATTTTCCAACTTTTTATTTTGTTTTCCAAACTTTAAAAAGTCATCAATTTCCTTTACAATATTTTCTTCAAAATGTTTATCATCATTTTCCAATAAAGGTGCTGTTTCGGAAACGTCTTGTACAACTGATAAAGAACTCATTTTGTTTATAATGCTGTAGACGATGTTACCCATACAACTGTAGACAGTAAACTAAACAATTTTCGTTCCCGCTCCTGCTTTTATAACCGAGTGGTGGGGGTATTTTTTTTTCCTTTTCATTTTACAAAACTGCTTTTACAATTCCTGTTAAAGGTGTATATGTAACAATTTTATCATGTAAAATTAAACAATAAGCAGATGTATCTTTGGGTACATTTTGTTCAAATTCCATTTCTATTTTTATATCTACACTGGAAGATTTTACAGATTCGTTTTGTTTTGAACAATCAACTACAACAATCGGATAGTTAGATTTAAATTGGTTTGGCGTTAATAAAGGTGTGTTTGTTTTTCCATAATATGAATTTTGGAATCTTGCGTACATATCGTACAAAACGCTAAACCTGTCTTTTGTAAAGTTTATGTTGAAGTTGTCGTATGGAAAGAATTGTGAGTTTAGAAACACCTTAAAATTTGTAAGTTTGCAATGATCAAATTCACCAGCATGTTTAGTTATTTCGTTTCTTCTTTTTGTTTGTAATCCAAATATTACATATCTTGCCTTTTCCAAATGAGTAGAAGTTTTTACAGTCCATGTATGACGTTGTGTTTCCGGTAAAACCGGATATTCATGAAACTCCCAACTTCTAAATGGTATTACGATATCACGATCTGATTTTAAAGTTCTTAATAATGAAATTCTATTCTGATCGTTTAACCGTACATGCGGTACTCTCCAAACAATTTTGTCTAATTGCATTTTCCATTCTAAAGTAGCTTCCGTTGTTCCATCAGTTGCTTGAATAATATCTTTGTCGTTTGATGATCTTAACAAAACTAATTCTTGTTTTACGTTTATTATTATTTTTCGGTAATCTTCGGCAAAGCCTAAAAGTAATCTTAAAGGAATGTAAAAGTCAAAATTGCCTGAAGTGTTTGGAGTGATTGTACTGGAATCGGGTGCTACCCATCCTGCGGCGGCCAGCATATTTTTTTCACTCGGTGTTAAAGATGCTAATCCTTTTAATGTACTTGTAATTCCCACCTTTTTTGTTGAATCTACTGTAACTCCGGAAATTTCATATCTTATTTCATCAAACAAATATGCCATGGGGTTATTTATGAACGGAACAGTACTTGCAGTGCTTCCATCTTTTTTTGTTACTCTTCCTTCGATATACAAATAACTTTCACATGGAAGTGTATAAATATCCTGTTGTTGTATGGGAATTCTAATTTCATCATTATTATTTAATTTTGATGAAGCGTAAGGGTTGTGCGTATGATATTCCTTTTCCCATAAGGTTTCGTCGAATGTCGGACCCTGCGCTATATCCAATATTTCCATTATTAATAAGTTTTAATCCAATTTCTTCTAGAAAACGAATGTTATCACTTGTTAATCCTTCTATAGCTGAAGTGCTACTGACTTGTTTACCAGTCAGCTCTTTCTTTTTAAATGATAACCCCATTGTTATACGGTTGATTTTATATGTATTCGTATAGTTATAGGTTCGTCTCTAAAATCAATATGATTTCCGTCTTGATCTAGTATGTTCACCACAATGTCTGAAATAAAACTGGTGTTTAACGGTAGGTACACCAAGTTTTGTGGCTTTTCCACAATTTTAAAACCCGGAGCGACCGTTGGATAGAATGTGTGCAATATATGAGTATTTTCACCATCTCTATAAGAACCATGTATAATATTACATGTAATATCTATACTGTTAACTTTCATTATTGTTACAGTTCTAGCACCTGAATGGTTAATATTAGGTTCTAAAATGTTTGTTGTTTTAGGAAATCCTAATAAACTACCAATTGAATGTTCTTTGCTAAAATCTATATAATATTTAGATTTAATTTCAGCTTTCATAGTATTGTTATTTCCTTTTATTGTTATATTATCTTTTCCCATATGATTTTGTATCGCTTCATTTATATCATCAATTTCATATGCTCCAGTGGGTAAACTAAATACTTGTATATCTGAATATTTGTTTGTATTTTTATCTTTTGTTTTGTAATAATGTATTTTGTCATTAACATTTTCAGTAACGTTGGGAATAGAATTATAAGTTGTTATATCTAATAATGCGGCTTCCCATAATTTATCTTTTTCCAAACGTAACGCAGGGAAAAGAACACTTCGCAAAGTAGATGAAGTTCCTGTTAATGATACTGTATAGGAAGACATCTTAAAGTTGACTAACACTTTTTGTTAAAAAATCTAAACATAAATGTCCACAGATTACCGTATCATCAGGTTGCTCTCTTTTATAATTGTATAGTACATTTTTAGCTGTTTTAAAGTAATATTGTAGTTCTTTTGGTGGTGGAAGATTACCAAAACTATCAAAGTAGTAAATAGTTGATCCTAGTTTCTTATAACATACCCAATGAGTGCCTGATCCTTTACTATTATCTAAATTTACTATTCCGGTTTCATTTTTCCATATTTTAACAGGTAATGCATCTTTCATAAACACTCCTCTAAAAAATGGAATTTTTAAACAAGAAACATAAGTAATTAATTCTTTATCTGTTAATTCTTTATTTGGAATTAGTAATTGTTTTTTTCTGTTTAATACACACGATACGGTCTTAGGTATAATCCTCCTCCTTTTTTTATCATTGACCATATTGTTTGTTTCTTTTTATTTTTACCTGCGGTGGATCGTCGTTTTCTTCTTATATTTCCTCCACGTTTCTTTGCAGGTTTTCTTCTTCTTTTTCCACCTCCTTTCTTCTTTCCACCTCCAAACATCGTTTTACCCTTCATTGCTGCTGATACCGCTAAAGCTGCTGCTTTTTCACCGATACTAGCGTCGCTGGATGTTACTCTTTGCCAAGCTTTTTCAGCAAGTGCTCTATCCGCTATTGATCTATTTTTAGTATCTGCAAACTTTGAATATGCTATATCGTGTTGTTTGCAGGCTTGATCAAGTTTATTTATTCCAAGATCTCCTCTAGCGAGTCTTTTTTTCAATTTTGTTCCAGGACCACAATATTGATAACCTCCTGGTAAATGTAGTTCTACAGGTAATAAATCGATAGCTTTATTAACTATAGCTCCAACCGGCTTAGTAATAAGAGAAAGTGCTGTTGATGCTATTCCTCTTCCTCTCTTTATAACGTGTCGATTATGACTGATGCGTTGAACTTTCAACATGGTCTTTTATAGTGAAAGGAAATGTCGATACTTGTTTATTTTATAAATGCTTTATAATGAATGATGCACTTATCCTTTGACATTGTTTATTTATAAGTATGTTTGTTTATGGGTAAAACATTTTTTTCCAGTTTTGTGGAAGGATTGTATCTTCTTCATCATCATCACCTTTAGAAGTTCTTAAAGTATCATTTTCCTTATTTAAAAAATATTTTTCCATAACATTCTTTTTAACCCAATTTAATTTTTGATCAGATTTTATGGGCTTTATTGTGTTATAAATATCATATAATACTACACTTAAGAGTCTTACAATGTAATTTACATTAACAGCATCAGTAAAATTAATAGGGTCTTTTAAGCTAGTCAATCGCAAGTCTTCACAAAAAAAAGACTGCTTATTTAAATCTTTTCTTAGAAAAAGATTATAGTATATGTGTCCCTTCTGATGCATTTGTGCTACTGTAACTACATCATTGTCTCTTATTCCTTCTGCAACATTGACTAGTGGTTTCCCTTTGCAATCAAAGGCTTGTCGGCCGCCTTCTTGTAATACAGGAACTTGTCCAATTGTTGCTACATCAGTTTCATCCGACCCTTTTTTAACATTAGTAATTATTTTTGCATCAGCATCCCATTTCTTATCTTTTAATTTCATTATTTGACTTATTGTTGCTGCATGTGATTTTGCAGTTCCTTCCTTAACGTTAGTTAACACTTTATTTTTGCAATCAATTGTATTAATATCATGCGTAATACAATGATCTGTAAGATATTGAAGGTTTACAGCATCTTTCATATCTTTAGGGTCTCCAATATCATGTATTACAAAGTTGTAAAAGGAAAATTTATCTGTTTTTTCAGGGATGACTGAATGTAAATACTTTTTTGTAACTGAATCTTGATCATTAATAGGATCTGCTATATTGGCTATTCTAAGATCTTTTGCATCATATACTTTATTATTACTCCTAGGATCATATCGTAAGGTTTGGTTTATGTACCACATTAAATATTCTTTATTTACCGAATCATTCTTATCTATTGGTTTTGGAAGATTTACAATTCTATAAAAATTAGCGTTATACACTTCATTTTGAAGCTTTAAGCTAGGTAATGTTTCACTTCTTAAAGTTTTAAAATTTACCGCATCATTTTCATCTTTTGGATCATTTACAAACTTTAAACGTTTGTTATTTATATCATAATCTCCATCGGATGTTAGTGGTAAACCACCTCTTTTTCCATAAGATCCTGATTTGCTTCCAGTTTCGGAATACCGTCCAAACTTATCCACACTCATGGTTATACTGAATATTTAATCAGTTATACTTGTATTATATATACTCATATTTTTTATGCAATTACTCCTCGATTTCGCAGTTCGCCGACCAAAGCTACCCATTCATTTTCTAAACCACTATGTCCGGCTTGTTTAGCTTCATATATCAACTTCATTCTGTCAACCAATTTGTTTATATCGTTGTAGTATATTATATTAGTATCATACAAGTTTTTTAATAATCCTTTTCCTGATAAACTTGATTGATTTGTTTTTCTTCTTTTATGTAAAATATTTATTTCAGCAGAAGATAATGATTTTCTTTTTATGGGTTCCCTTCTTTTTGGTGGGAAAAGTTTAGCAATAATAGTTTTATATTTTTCTGATGCATTTCTATGAACATTAAAATTTTTAGAATAATTTTTCTTATGCGCATTTGTATCCTCCAATATTTGTTTAAAAATGTTTAAATCCTTTTTAGTATATTTATTAGGTTTCGGCTTAAAAATAAGTTCAAACAATCCTTTTGTACCCTTGTATTGTTTATTATTTATAATAATATTGTCATGTTCGTCTACATCAAGTTTGCTATCTCCAATCATTACCCCATTTTCTTCTATTCTAGCACCAAAAGTATGATATTTTCGAGTTGGTTGTGCAGAATGTAACATTTTTAATACAAATTGTCTTGCAAGCGGCCCTTTATACGCGATATCCGAGCCCAATTTGCTCAAGTTGGATGGATTAATAGGCTCTTCTTCTTCTTGTTGTTCTTCGCTTGTAGAAAGACCTTCTTTTTCTGTTAAAACATCCGTTTCTTCACCTAGTTCGCTTTCTTCTTCAGTTGTTTCTCCTTGTTGTGTAAAACTTGTATCACTTTCATATTCTTCTTTTTGTTCAAATTTTGAAATGGGTAAAATAGCATCTCCGGAAAAATTAAATGTTGAATGTTTAACATTTTGTCCTAATTGTTTTAATGGCTCAGTAATAGGTTTAAATGTTGATTCCAGAAATTTCTCTCTTTCACTTATTCCTAATCTTAACGCTCTGTTTTTATGTCTAATAGAATCACTAAGTGATTTTATTTCTTTTAATAGCTTTTCCTGATTAACCATGTTTATACCATGAAGACTTGTACGATAATGTTGTTAATTAATGTATTAAAACAAATTTATCGAAACCTATGCGGTAACGACCATCTGTTATAGCTTTATCTTTCATAATTACCAAAAATCCATATTTTTCCGCCCAAGCTTTTCCACAAAGCTCTTTGAATTTATCAAATGACATATCAGCATTTACATGATCGTTGTATATATGTTTTAGGTTTGTATCGTCTTGTTTGAATAAAACTAAAATATTTGCATTGTCTCTAATTAGTTGTTTTGGAATTTTGCTATATGTTTGTCCGATATATATGCTATCAATATTATTATGTCTTCCCATGGCAAAATAGTTTCTAATAGTATCATGATTTTCACTAGATACATCATCAAATACAAATACAGAATACGGCTTAGCCTGGTCTGGTTGCATAACACTGTCACTAGCATTAAATTTGTAATAGTTAACATCGGGCACATCAGTCAGGATCTTTTCCAACAATTGATACTTTGGTTGATGTAAGGACTTTGAAAAAATATATAGGTTATTAAATCGCAATCCTTTTGTGTTTGTAATTAAGTTAAACACAACGTTAGTTTTGCCACAGTTTGAAGGACCGCTGACTATACATCGTACAGTGTTTGGAAATAAACTGCTGTGTTTACCATTGTTGATTTTAACGTTATCTACGGTTAAATCATCAATGTTATTAATATTAAATTTATCTTTATGGTGAACAATCTCCATCTTATTCAAAGGCAGAAGAGTAAATAAGTTGATTTAAAACTAAATCAAATCTTTTATAAGTATCCACGAATCTTCAGTTTTATCAAACCCCAACCAACGTACTTTAACTTGGTCTTTTTTCCTTTGCAACACCTTTTCAACAAGATAAACATCGCCTACTGTTGACTTTAACAATTCATGTCCGTAAAAACCGCCTTGTAACAAATTTCCTTTGTTATCTTTTAAAATATAAGTTTCCGGTACAGTAGGTTGTACTTTATACACTGTAAAAACTTCGTTTGTCCAATTGGGCAGGTATTTTTTAGTAAACACTCCTTTGTATTTACTAATTCGAACTTTATCATTTACATTAAATTTTCTTGGTTTTCTTTGTTCCGCTTTTGGCTGTGTATTTTTTTTAATTCGTTGTAAAACTAGTTTAGCGTTTTTCTTATTCACTTTGTTAGGTGCCATACCGATAGTTCTATGAAACTTGTTGTTGTAATCGCTTATTAATTTTGGTAAGATATCAACCCATACGTAAGAACCTCTTTTCGAAAACATTTTATACATTGCACCTTTTAAGGTTCTATTAAATCTTTCAATTATAGCTGCCTTTTTCTCAGAATTTGTGGAATAATGATTTATGTTATATTTTTTCATTAACAAGGCAAAATGTTTATTAAAAAATTCTTTCCCATCATCAGTTTGTAAATGTTTAATTTTATTTTTATCTCTTTTTATAGCTACTTCCATAGCTTTTGTTATGCTGTTACCAGTTTTGTCTTTTAATGGCAAAGCATCAGCAACTTTAGTAAAACAATTAATAATCGTAAGTATGTATTTGAATCCTTTATTTATTTTACTATGCGGTTGCATTTCAATTAAATCTGCTTGATATAAATCATTTATTCCTTTTACAACAGTATTTCGTCGTGGAAACTTTATTCTTGCAGGTTTATGAAGTTCATTAACAATCTTTTCCTTTAAGTCTGTCATGATGATTTTACTAACAAAGTCAAGTTAGTATTGAGTGTTTCTTTTTCTGCATCCGCTTTTATAGTTCAAGGTCATTTCAACATATTTTAAAAAAAGGGGAAATCACAGCGAGCATGCTGTGATTTCCCCTTTTTTTCTTTTTTCTTTTTTTATTTTTTTTATTTTTTTTTCTTTTTTTCTTTTTTTTCTTTTTCTTTTTACTCATTGATAGGATTGAGAGAGTAGTGGCCGAATGGTAGAGTGTGAATTTTGTCTGGAAGAATGTGTCGTTTGTCATCATTGGAGCATAGTGCTTTTTTCACTTCTGTTACGCTGTACAGTTGATGGTTGAAACTTCTGATGGTGTTGAATTTTGCAGTTATAGTCGTTTCTTCAAATAAGCATTGCTTGTAGTGTTCAAAATTTACATTCTTCTTAAGATACAAACTTTTTACTCCCTTAGCTTTTTTAATAATATTGTTTTCTTCTTTATGCAATTGTAGTGAATACAATTTTGACATTAGTGCAATAAGTTCTTTCAGTAAAATTCCATTTGCTTCGTCTTTAAATTTTCCAAGTTTCTTTTTGTTCCGATCATTGTCATAATTTAAATGATCTTTTGGATAGTCACTAAAATCAAATTCATTTTTGTGAACAAATGTTCGAAGATCCAAATACATATCTTCAGTAAGAATCCAGTAGATGAAAGCGTCCGTGTCCATGTAGGCGATTCCGATGTTATCTCTACCGTAGAAGGCGACCATTTTGTTGTAGTGGAAATCGTACATGTGGGTTTTGGAAATATCCAAGATTGACATTCCAACGTACAACGGACGATCCATTTTCACGCTTGTCTTCTTCATAGATACTGCCACAAGGTTTTCATTGATGATAACGGATGTTTCAAAGTTTGGTTTTTGTACAAGTTTTTCTAGTTTTATAGGATCTGTAATTAATTTAACATTTTTGTGTTTTCTTTTGTTTTCCAATGTTTTTCCAAATATCGCATTATTCATTAATTTAAAAAAGTCCTTTTGAAATGTTGATGTTGCAGCTGCTCTTCTTCTGGTGTTTGAATCAATGTACGGTTTTAACCAGCAAGATTGGGAAAATTTTAAAACTCTATGAATTTTGGTTATACGTAAACCCAATTGGAGTGCTTGTTGAACAACCCAAAAGTGAGCTACGTATCTTTGTTTATTTTCAAGAGTCATCATTAATTTCGGATGTTTGCCAATTGGTGAAACTTCTGTTTTTGCAAGGAGCGGAAGATCGTAATGAAAATCATGCAAGTGTTCTGGATATTCAAAGTCACAGTCCAATATGTATCCGGTGTCTCCGTCTTTTGAAATTTGCGAAATATCACCAATAGAGTCTGGATTAACCCATTCAAAGTTTCCAAAAGGAAGTGGATTAGACATGGCCCATCCGTATAAATTGTTGGCATCGAAATATCCCAAGAACACTGATGGTTTTTCTTTATCGTAGTTTGGAAGATATTTGTTGTTAGCTATTACATGTCTAGTAACACTTTGGGTCAATCCACCTCTAACGCCCGATTCGATCATCAACACCATGTCAATATCTGTTAATAATTGAAGGTTGCACTTTGTTTCTTTTAGCATAGCTTGCCAAGCTAGTCCTGGAGAAGTATAAGAATGAAGAGGGTCTAATCCGTAAGCTTCAAAGCAGGTGTTTCTAAATTCTTCCATCACATCGCAGAGAAGGGTCACATCAAGTTTTACATAAAAGTCAGAATAATCTCCCAGAGTGTTCATTTCCAATTCGTCCCAAACTCTGCATGCGTGTTGATAGTCTTCAGGTGAAATGTCCAAATCGGTAAGTTTACTTTTGAAAGCTTCTGGTGGAGGAAGTGACGTTTCTTGAAATTTATGTAGTCCATCGATGTAATCATACGGGAAAACTCCTTTCCGAAGAACCAAATCCATTTTTTCTGCAGGTACAATTTTGCTTGTTTCTATTAAATTTTGTCTTCTTAAATTTTCAGAAAGTTTCATAAGACTGGAAGGCATAAATCGAAAAGAATCAACAAATCTAAGTTTAATTTTGCCCACCTTTTTTGAAAAGCTTATAAATTTTTCCATAGTTTGTGCTATAACGTCTATTTCACCGTTGTCTCTTGCTAATTCGGGAATGATAAAATGTCCATCGTATCCGCTAAGATTGTGAAAAACCACGGGAATAAAAGATGGTAGTTTGTAGTTGATGTTACATCCGTTGCAAGCTGCACCTCTGTAGGCTCCTGTCAGATGGTCATGGTCGCGAACTTTAACTTTAGTTTCTGTAAATTGATTGTTACACAAATAGCATGTTGTTGTCGAATCATAAAGATAAATTTCTTCCGGTGTCATAGGTGACATAGGAACCACATTGCTATACATTGCTTCCACTTTCCCAGCGATGTCGTATAAATCATCAACAAAGTATCGAGCTGCTTCTTCTCCACGATAAATCTTTGGTGTAGATGTCAAACCATATTCTTGAAGATGTTCTTCAGGCAGAGTGGATTTTACTATTAAACAGTAGCTGTTTGGTTTGTGAAGTTGATACTTTGTTCTGCTTGTAATTTCCTCTCCTTCTTCTTGTTCAAGTGGAAGCAATGAAGATTCAAAATCTGCATACACTACAACGGGAATTCTGTATTGTTGGATAACTTTATCAAATTTTACTTGTGATCTGCTAGGGTGTGGTAATTTAATTCTTACTTCATAGTTTCCATTGCATAATTTTTGATGTTCCATCAACCATTCTGAACCACCTCTTCTTAATGGTTTGTTTACAAAACAAAAACATCTTTTACAAGTGGTTTTTTCTACTTTATGTTTTGATAACTGTTTGCAAACTAGAGCTTCGAAATCTTTAATATATACATAATGTGAAATATCACCTTTTGTTATTAATAATAAATCGGTATGATCTCTGCGTTCGGTGGGTGTTATACGTAAGGGATAGACATTGTTGGATGAATCTAAGCCAAAGATGTTTACAGATGCAAAAGGATTTTTCTTTTCAAATTTTGATATGTCTTGAATTGAAACAGGATAAGTCATGCCTTGAAAGTTATACATATATGAAACCTCATCGTATGCTCTACTCGGTCGTTCCACATGATCTTCTACATATTTTGCAAGCATTGCATACTTGAAACATTCAGCATTTTCATTTTGTACATTAACACAAGATTTGGTTACTCGAATCTTCCTTGGCAAAGCAATATAACTACTACCTCTCATTCCATATCCATGTTTATGAACTCTCACATCTAAGCTTGTTATACTTAACAAACTCCATCCAGAACCTCTTCCTTCATGTTCTTGTAATTTTGTTAAAAGTTCTTCAAAACAATCATCCACAATTGAGCTTATATCCGATGCAAACATGATGGTTTTGTTTTTAGTTAAAAATCCTCTTGGCGATGTTTCATTCTGAACATTTGTAAATACAGTATCTAATAATATTCCAAACTTTATAAAATTTAATCTTCTTAGTTCATTCTTCAATGTTTCTGTTACTAATGTTTTTGCTTTCAATATAAATTGTGCTAGTTGCAATTGAGCATTGTCAATCTTAAAATGAGTTACTACACTGCCTGGTAAAGCTCGGGCGTATAATTCCACATCCAAAGATGGTCCGGGTGCGTATTGAATAACACTTGGTCTTGAATTTAGTTGTTGTTGATGGGTAGCCAGCATTTGATCTAATTCTTCTAAATCTTCTTCTTCTGCATTGTTTCTTGTTTCGTTGTTATGGTACACTTCTTTGTGTATTTGTAGTAAGTTTTCATTTTCAAAAGATTCTTCACAACTGATGCAGTAATACATGACGTAGGTGTGCTCTCCACAAAAGTTGCAGTAATAATAAGAACCACTCTTAAACTACCCCTATTTATAGACTACCCCCACCACTTTTTCTGTATTAAACACAAAAAGTGTTAATAACAGTTAAATTTCTTATATTTCAAAACTCCTAAGTGTCAAGGTCAAATAATGCAAGTTTAAAAAAACATCTAAGTGTCAAATAATGCAAATATAAAAAAATCTAAGTGTCAAGGTCAAATAATGAAAGTTTTAGAAAAAATCTAAGTCTCAAGGTCAAATAATGGAAGTTTTAAAAAAATTCTAAGTCTCAAGGTCAAATAATGGAAGTTTTAAAAAAATCTAAGTGCCAACGTCAAATAATTTAAGTTCAAAATAATACATATATTATGCGTCGTAAGTGTGATCATCATTGCTGTTGTTTAAATATGTTATTTCCAAATCGTTATCGCTTTCATCTTCCTCCATGTCCGATGCCGGAAACAAACGTCGCCGAACAAGAGCATGTATATATTGTACTGGATCATAGTTAATTGTTACAACATGTGTTAACGGTGTTTCTTCGCCTATTGCTACTGGTACTTCCAAAATATTTTCTTCATCACTTGTAACATCAGACGTAGCATCGGATGTAGCATCGGATGTAGCATCGGATGTAGCATCAGATGTATCTTCTACTGGAATCAAACTATTTTCAAAAATACTTTCGTCATCCGTTAAGTCTTCTGGTTCAACTATTTTATATATTTTTTCACAAATTGTACATCCAAAAGGAAAATTGTTGTCTGTTGGAGGCATTATAAAAGAAACTTGATATTGTAAAATAAATGTTGAAGCAAATGTTTGAAAATTTTTCTAAGTCCGAGAGTATTAATTATTAGGAAGTTTTACAAGTCCAATGTAAAGTAAAAATAAAGAAAGAAGTGTTGTTGCCTGTTTAAACAGTTGCAAAAGAATGATAGGTTTGAAAATTTTTCAAAGTCCTAAAATATTAAATATTGAGAAGTTTTAACACTTAAAATATTTACAAATCCAATGTAAAGTAAAGAAAGAAATGTTGTTGCCTGTTGGAACAATGGCAAAAGAATGATGGAAACCAAACCCGCAGTAAGGGTCCTGTGGTTTGGGAGGGGGTAAGCGAGGAGGGGGGATGACCTCAAGCCGAGTTGGGGTCCGGGATCTGCGCGTGTGGTTCGGCATCAGTTGCTCGCTAGACAGTGAGGTGGTAACATGTTCAGAAGGCGCCCTGAACATTTTATCATTTTTGCTGTTTGGTGAAAATATCTTGGTGTTATTTGTATAATAACATCTTGACGTAGGACTGATTAATTTTAAGGCATGGTAGTTGTTTGTGCTTGTAGATACCCTAGGGTTTGTAGTTTGTTTTTAATTTGCTGGTTTGGTAGTTAGTATTATTTTAAAATCTTTCTTTTACTTACAATATATTTCTGCCTGGAATGTTTAAATTTAAAGTAAAATTTTTGTTTTTAGGAATGTTATATGATATGTTTTTAATACCTTTCTATTCCAATTTCCTTTTTCCAACAAGCTTGTTGAGGGCATTCCCTCTCTTGTCTTGTACTCCTTTTTAGTTAGGGACACCTTTCAATTCCAATTTCCTTTCCTTTTTTCCTTCCATCTTTTGCATGGTAAAACCAATAATGGTAAAACCGGCTACCGCTTTTGTAGTGATTACGCTCACCAAAGCGGGTCACTTACAACCTCTATACGTGCTGGATGGGTAGTTCGCCTACCTCCGGAGTTTCGCTAGACCTCAGTTGTTCTGCGTCGCTAATGGCGAGACACTGGCTCCTTTAGTGTTAGGAAATAAAAAACATATTTGTATAACATTTTTTCCTAAATTTAATTAAGCAACTTGCTATTTCAAAATAACATTTTTGTTTTAGCTTAGCGTTGTGCGCTTATGGTGAGGTGTGTGAGTTCGCTTACGTGATGATCACACTGTAATCATGATGTGCAGCGCTGGGCTGTCTAGCTATTTTTTTAAACTAAATTTTATTTCTTTATTTTTTTATTTTTATTAATTCTTAAACTCTAGGCAGATTGTATTGTAAATTAGCTTTTCTTCTTTTAGGTTTCCGGGGGTGTACGGTTCTGTAAAACCGTACACCCCCATTTTCTTTTTAGTTATCGAATGACCTTGACCTAGTTATTTTCAAGGTCAACAAAAAGACTTAGCGAAAATTTCTAAGTCTCAAGGTCATTTATATATAGGTAGATTTAGCTTTTCTTCTGTTAGGTTTCTGAGGTGTACGGTTCTGTAAAACCGTACACCTCCATTTTCTTTTTAATTATTGAATGACCTTGACCTATTTATTTTCAAGGTCAATAGCAGTTAGCGAAAATTTATAAGTGTAAAAAGTAGGTCAAGGTCACCAAAAAATACCCTATGAACGGGGGAATAGACCGCTAAGTAATTCTTTTAGAATTACAAAGTGGTCTATTCCCCCGCTCCTATTTTTTTTTTATTTCATTTTTACACTAACCTCTCAGTTTTAACAAAATGAGGTATTTGTTGTGCGCACTGCATAATGTTTGATTTACACAACACATCTTTTACCCTTTTTTAATAATATACGAACATTGTTCTTTTTAGGACTAGATTGTAAAAAGTAAAAAGTCATTTTGTTATCCCGCTTTTATAAGAAATTAACCCTCCATTGTAAATTTTGAAAATAGGTCAAGGTCATTCAAAAATACCCTATGAGCGGGGGAATAGACCGCTAAGTAATTCTTTTGGAATTACAAAGTGGTCTATTCCCCCGCTCCATTTTTTTTTGTCTTGTGTTTAATTTGACCATTTAACTTTATCAGATGGAGATTTTCTTACTAAATAATAATGAACATTACTGATATTTGGAATTTGAAGATTTACTGGTAATTTGAGCAAGTAGAGTTCATCACAACATCTAAGAACAACATCCCTGTTACTGATCTTTTTTACAAAAACATATTTGTGGTTTAATTTCAATCTGTTGATTTTAATTCTCTTATAGTTTTCAATTTTTTCTGGCAATTCACTTTTGGAAGGTTCAATTTTGACTTTTTTAGAAGGTTGAATTTTGACTTTTTCGGAAGGTTCACGTTTGTTATGCAAATTACACAATTTTTCACCTACACTACACAACTTCACACACCTTTCACCTTTGTTCGCTCCTTTTTTTAAAATATGAGCACATTGTTCTTTCTTAAAACAGGATTTTCTTAATTTTTGAAGTTTTTGAAGTTTTTCAGAAATTTTCTTAGGAGATTTTTTTGGTGAAGATTTTTTTGGAGAAGGAGATTTTTTCGGTGAAGATTTTTTTGGAGAAGGAGATTTTTGTTTCACAATAGAAACAACAGATGATGATGTTGATGTTCTTGATGACGAGGAAGAAGATCTGGACGAAGACGAAGTGCCTGCCATAGCGCTGGATCCTAAGAAAGTAAAGATTACTCTGTTTACCCTGCCTTTATAACAGCTCCCCACCCATTTACCCCCTCTACTTTTCGACGTCAAAAAAATATTCATCCAAGCTTTCTAACACTGGCAAGGAAACAGTTTCAAAAGGTTGATACAAAATTTCATAAATGTCTTGGTTTAAATTTTGCGAAGTTTGAAGATATTCTTCTATTTCCTGTACAAATTTCTGTTCGAATTGTTGGAATTCTTCTATATCCTGTAAAAATGTCTGTTCGGATTGTTCAAATTCTTGTTGTTCTAAGTTAAATGTTGGTGATTTCAAGTCTTCTTCCAATTTTTTAATGTAATCTATTGCATTTTGAACTATAGATTGTCTGTTAATTTTTTTTTGTTTTTGACTTTCCGGTACAACTAATTTTAATTTTTCAAAAGCTTTTTTTAATCTGTGTTGTCTTCTTTGTTCCCTTCGGTTTCTACTTAATCTTTGATCAATCGGGTATTTTTGGAAAGATTCCATAACGTTTTGTTGATTCAAAATGTAGCAAACTATTAATTCTATCCGCTCAATATATAGTGGAAACCCGGGGGAGGGGGAATCACCTTCGCCATCAAGGTGATTGGTACGTATTTAAAGCTTTGAGGTTTGCATAGCCAGACCATAACTATGAGCTCCTTGTACGAGTTGTGTTTGCAGCGTATCTGCTCAGACAACCCTATGCTTCGGCAAATTAGGGAGGTGTCAGAGCCGCTGCCGCAAATCTTGCAAGGCGAGCTCATTTATGAGCACAAAAAACGGTGTGTTTCTAAAACTAAAATTTGGTGGGAAATGCCAAATGCTGGCAAAAAAATATGCGGCCTATGTCACATGGTACGTTTTCATTAACTGAATTGTTTTTTCTATTTACAATATATTATTTTATTAATTTTCTTTAAATTAATATTTTTTTTTAGCGGCTTCCTGGTGCGAATCCGGATCAAGAACTGTACAGATACCTGAAACATGCATCTGAAAATGTAGGATACAAATTGAAGACGCCAATAACGCAAGAATATTGTCATCTTTGTGGTTGGTTTCCTCTGGAGCAATATGATATTAAATGTATGTGTTTATAAACACATATCAATAGAAGAAATTAAATAGGAGCGGGGAACAGAGCAGCTTGTGGTTTAACCACTTACTGCTCTGTTCCCCGTTCATAGGGTATGTTCAGATGACCTTGACCTAGTTATTTTGAAGGTTTATTGTAACTTAACAAAAATTTTCTAAGTCCATAACGAGGTCAAGGTCATTTAAATCTTAGCGGAAGAATGAAAAGAATAGCTACCAACATGCATTGTTGGTATCTATTCTTTTCTTTCCTCCTAGAAAACCCCCTTAGTCCGTGTCAACTTTGATGTAAAGTTTTGTACAAAATTGTACATAATAAAGGACCCATGATTCAAGTCCTTCGTAATCCATAGAATCCGAAGTGCAACAGATTTTTGTACCGTCTGCTTTAACAGCTTCAAGTACTCCACTGATGCAATTCAGATTGCTATGATACGTTTTTATGTACCATAGTACTTTTTTGGCTTCAACAAAGTTGTGCACAGCACCAAAGATCATGAGGGATTCCATGGCAAATATAACCACAAGACTGCAGCACACCTTATATATACTGTCGGTCCAAGGCGGCGGCCTCCTATGGCGACCTGGTTAACCCAATGGAGGGCGTTGTCCTTTGCCATCAAGGTGATTGGTACGTATTTAAGGCTGTGAGGTGAGCATAGTCAGCCCATAACAATGAGCTCCTTGTACGAGTTATGTTTGCAGCGGATCTGCTCAGACAACCCTATGCTTCGGCAAATTAGGGAGGTGTCAGAGCCGCTGCCGCAAATCTTGCAAAGCGAGCTCATTACTGAGCACAAGAAACGTTGTATATTTAAAACCAAAATTTGGTTTCAATTGGCAGATGGCGAGAAAATATGTGCCCTATGTGACTGGGTACGTTTTCATTAACAGTATTGTTCTTTTCTATTTACAATATATTATTTTATTAAATATCATTAAACTATTTTTTTTTTTAGGCTCTTCCTTCAGCCGAAGAGGGAGAACCGTTGCATAGGCAAATGATATACCGATTTGGAATCATAGGATACAAACTGGAAACACCAAGACCGCAAGAATTGTGCCAGCTGTGTGGATTCTTCCCATTTGCTAAATATCAAGTTAAATGTATGTGTTTATAAACATATATTATATGTTTATAAAGACATATCAATAAAAGAAATTAAATAGGGACGGGGAACAGAGCAGTTTGTGGTTTAACCACTTACTGCTCTGTTCCCCGTTCATAGGGTATCTTCAAATGACCTTGACCCACTTTTTAAGAACTCTATGGTGGGGGGGGGGGAAATGCATATATATAAACCGTGGATTAAGTAAAAGACAACATTTCCCTCATCAGCATGGAAACTTTCCGGATGTCTTACAATGTTCATTGCACTCCTGTACAACATGTTCATTTTATGTTAAATTTAATCCATTTTCTTCAAAATGTAAATTTTTTTGCAATTTCTGTTACTGGAGAAAGATGGGTAAATTTAACATTAGAAACTGTCATGGTTACAATCAACCCTTTAATAGATCCTAATTGGTTTTCAACAGTGGAATCATATATTGATACTATGGCTTTCGAACAAGGATATCATTATCTTTGGGTTGATGTTAGTTACATCAACTTTCAAAACGAAACAGATGATGATGATGGATATGATTCTGCCACATAAAAAATAGACATTAACGGAACTTCTTTCCCTGCCTTTTAGGAAAAAAGAGAGGAACAGTGTTAATTAATAACACTGTTCCTCTCTTTTTTCCGCTTAAAGTTAAATGACCTTGACCTAATTTTTATAGTTAAGAAATATACGAAGTAAAAAATAATAGAAAATGTACATTTTTTTAAGTTTTTGCGTTATAACTTTTACACCGTTGGTTATATCGAAAAATGTTACTGGCCCTTTTTTGTTTGTCTTTTAATTCCGCTTAATTTGACTACCCGCACGATGGATTTGGAGCATTTTTGTTATATCCACTGCCATCGTGTACGGCGACGCAGTTCTAAAGTTGAACGGCGACGAAATCAAGTAACCGGTTTTGCCGGAGGGGGGAGGGGGGTTTCCGCGGGGAAGGGGGGGGGAGGGGGGGGAGGGGGGGAGGGGTGGGTGGGGGGGAGGGGGGGAGGGGGGGAGGGGGGGAGGGGGGGGAGGGGGGGGAGGGGGAGGGGGGGAGGGGGGGAGAGGGGAGGGGGGGAGGGGGGAGGGGGGGGAGGGGGGGGAGGGGGGGGGAGGGGGGGATATAACAAAAAATGCTCCAAATCTATCGTGCGGGTAGTCAAATTAAGCGGAATTAAAAGACAAACAAAAAAGGTCCAGTAACATTTTTTGATTAAACCAACGGTATAAAAGTTATGACGCAAAAACTCAAAAATATTAATAACCAACGCGAAAACTAAACTCACCATCAACAGAAATTAAAACATT
>JAQJVK010000202.1:0-243846 GCA_035578135.1 Flexamia atlantica
GTACACATAGGATGATAGAATAGGTCCAGAACTTTAGTACTATACCACCCAAGTTACCGTAAAAACTTAGGTTTTGGAAATATGGGTGATTAAATTAGTCGCTTTGGATGTGTGGACAGTGATCCACCTAAGTTTGACATAAAATATAAAATAAATACGGCAGTGTGTCAGCATGACGTACACGTAGGGTGATGAAATAGGACCAGAACTTCTGTATTATACCACCCAAGTTACCGTAAAAACTTAGGTTTTGGAAATATGGGTGATTAAATTAGTCGCTATGCGATGTGCGGACAACAATTTGTCTAAGTTTGACATGAAATATAAAAATAAATACGGAATTGTGGATACATGACGTACACATAGGGTGATAGAATAGGACCAGAACTTCTGTATTATACCACCCAAATTACCGTAAAAACTTAGGTTTTGGAAATATGGGTGATTAAATTAGTCGCTATGCGATGTGCGGACAACGATTTTTCTAAGTTTGACACGAAATATAAAAAAATACGGAAGTGTGCCAACATTACGTACATATAGGGTGATAGAATAGGACCAGAACTTCTGTATTATACCACCCAAGTTACCGTAAAAACATAGGTTTTGGAAATATGGGTGATTAAAGTAGTCGCTATGCGATGTGCGGACAACGATTTGTCTAAGTATGACACGAAATATAAAAAAATACGGAGGTGTGCCAACATGACGTACACATAGGATGATAGAATAGGTCCAGAACTTTAGTACTATACCACCCAAGTTACCGTAAAAACTTAGGTTTTGGAAATATGGCTGATTAAAGTAGTCGCATTGAGATGTGCGGACAGCGATTTGTCTAAGTTTGACATGAAATATAAAAATAAATACGGAATTGTGGATACATGACGTACACATAGGGTGATAGAATAGGACCAGAACTTCTGTATTATACCACCCAAGTTACCGTAAAAACTTAGGTTTTGGAAATATGGCTGATTAAAGTAGTCGCTATGCGATGTGCGGACAGAGATTTGTCGAAGTTTGACACGAAATATAAAAAAAATACGGAGGTGTGCCAACATGACGTACACATAGGATGATAGAATAGGTCCAGAACTTTAGTACTATACCACCCAAGTTACCGTAAAAACTTAGGTTTTGGAAATATGGCTGATTAAAGTAGTCGCATTGAGATGTGCGGACAGCGATTTGTCTAAGTTTGACATGAAATATAAAAATAAATACGGAATTGTGGATACATGACGTACACATTGGGTGATAGAATAGGATTAGAAATATATTATTATACCATTCAGGTTACCGTCAAAACTTAGGTTTTGGAAATACGGGTGATTAAAATAGTCGCTTTGGATGTGTGGACAGCGATCCACCTAAGTTTGACATAAAATATAAAATAAATACGGCAGTGTGTCAGCATGACGTACACGTAGGATGAAAGAATAGGACCAGAACTTTAGTACTATACCACCCAAGTTACCTTAAAAACTTAGGTTTTGGAAACATGGGTGATTAAATTAGTCGCTATGCGATGTGCGGACAACGATTTGTCTAAGTTTGACACGAAATATAAAAAAAATACGGAATTGTGGATACATGACGTACACATAGGGTGATAGAATAGGACCAGAACTTCTGTATTATACCACCCAAGTTACCGTAAAAACTTAGGTTTTGGAAATACGGGTGATTAAAATAGTCGCTTTGGATGTGTGGACAGTGATCCACCTAAGTTTGACATAAAATATAAAATAAATACGGCAGTGTGTCAGCATGACGTACACGTAAGGTGATGAAATAGGACCAGAACTTCTGTATTATACCACCCAAGTTACCGTAAAAACTTAGGTTTTGGAAATATGGCTGATTAAAGTAGTTGCATTGAGATGTGCGGACAGCGATTTGTCAAAGTATGACATGAAAAATAAAATAAATACGGAAGTGTGCCAACATGACGTACACATAGGATGATAGAATAGGTCCTGAAATTTAGTATTATACCACCCAAGTTACCTTAAAAACATAGGTTTTGGAAATATGGGTGATTAAATTAGTCGCTATGCGATGTGCGGACAGAGATTTGTCGAAGTTTGACACGAAATATAAAAAAATACGGAGGTGTGCCAACATGACGTACACATAGGATGATAGAATAGGTCCAGAACTTTAGTACTTTACCACCCAAGTTACCGTAAAAACTTAGGTTTTGGAAATATGGGTGATTAAATTAGTCGCTATGCGATGTGCGGACAACGATTTGTCTAAGTTTGACACGAAATATAAAAAAAATACGGAATTGTGGATACATGACGTACACATAGGGTGATAGAATAGGACCAGAACTTCTGTATTATACCACCCAAGTTACCGTAAAAACTTAGGTTTTGGAAATATGGGTGATTAAATTAGTCGCATTGAGATGTGCGGACAGAGATTTGTCGAAGTTTGACACGAAATATAAAAAAATACGGAGGTGTGCCAACATGACGTACACATAGGATGATAGAATAGAACCAGAACTTTAGTACTATACCACCCAAGTTACCGTAAAAACTTAGGTTTTGGAAATATGGCTGATTAAAGTAGTCGCATTGAGATGTGCGGACAGCGATTTGTCTAAGTATGACGTGAAATATAATAATAAATACGGAAGTGTGCCAACATTACGTACATATAGGGTGATAGAATAGGACCAGAACTTCTGTATTATACCACCCAAGTTACCGTAAAAACTTAGGTTTTGGAAATATGGCTGATTAAATTAGTCGCTATGCGATGTGCGGACAGAGATTTGTCGAAGTTTGACACGAAATATAAAAAAAATACGGAGGTGTGCCAACATGACGTACACATAGGATAATAGAATAGGTCCAGAACTTTAGTACTATACCACCCAAGTTACCGTAAAAACTTAGGTTTTGGAAATATGGCTGATTAAAGTAGTCGCATTGAGATGTGCGGACAGCGATTTGTCAAAGTATGACATGAAAAATAAAATAAATACGGAAGTGTGCCAACATGACGTACACGTAGCATGATAGAATAGGTCCTGTAATTTAGTATTATACCACCCAAGTTACCTTAAAAACATAGGTTTTGGAAATATGGGTGATTAAATTAGTTGCTATGCGATGTGCGGACAACGATTTGTCTAAGTTTGACATGAAATATAAAAATAAATACGGAATTGTGGATACATGACGTACACATAGGGAGATAGAATAGGACCAGAACTTCTGTATTATACCACCCAAGTTACCGTAAAAACATAGGTTTTGGAAATATGGATGATTAAATTAGTCGCATTGAGATGTGCGGACAGAGATTTGTCGAAGTTTGACACGAAATATAAAAAAAATACGGACGTGTGCCAACATGACGTACACATAGGATGATAGAATAGGTCCAGAACTTTAGTACTATACCACCCAAGTTACCGTAAAAACTTAGGTTTTGGAAATATGGGTGATTAAATTAGTCGCTATGCGATGTGCGGACAACGATTTGTCTAAGTTTGACATGAAATATAAAAATAAATACGGAGGTGTGCCAACATTACGTACACGTAGGGTGATAGAATAGGACCAGAACTTCTGTATTATACCACCCAAGTTACCGTAAAAACTTAAATTTTGGAAATATGGGTGATTAAATTAGTCGCTATGCGATGTGCGGACAACGATTTGTCTAAGTATGACATGAAATATAATAATAAATACGGAGGTGTGCCAACATTACGTACACGTAGGGTGATAGAATAGGACCAGAACTTCTGTATTATACCACCCAAGTTACCGTTAAAACTTGGGTTTTGGAAATATGGCTGATTAAAGTAGTCGCATTGAGATGTGCGGACAGAGATTTGTCGAAGTTTGACACAAAATATAAAAAAAATACGGATGTGTGCCAACATGACGTACACATAGGATGATAGAATAGGTCCAGAACTTTAGTACTATACCACCCAAGTTACCGTAAAAACTTAGGTTTTGGAAATATGGGTGATTAAATTAGTCGCTATGCGATGTGCGGACAGCGATTTATCAAAGTATGACATGAAAAATAAAATAAATACGGAAGTGTGCCAACATGACGTACACATAGGATGATAGAATAGGTCCTGAAATTCAGTACTATACCACCCAAGTTACCGTAAAAACTTAGGTTTTGGAAATATGGCTGATTAAAGTAGTCGCATTGAGATGTGCGGACAGCGATTTGTCTAAGTTTGACATGAAATATAAAAATAAATACGGAATTGTGGATACATGACGTACACATAGGGTGATAGAATAGGACCAGAACTTCTGTATTATACCACCCAAGTTACCGTAAAAACTTAGGTTTTGGAAATATGGCTGATTAAAGTAGTCGCTATGCGATGTGCGGACAACAATTTGTCTAAGTTTGACATGAAATATAAAAATAAATACGGAATTTTGGATACATGACGTACACATTGGGTGATAGAATAGGATTAGAAATATATTATTATACCATTCAGGTTACCGTCAAAACTTAGGTTTTGGAAATACGGGTGATTAAAATAGTCGCTTTGGATGTGTGGACAGCGATCCACCTAAGTTTGACATAAAATATAAAATAAATACGGCAGTGTGTCAGCATGACGTACACGTAGGATGAAAGAATAGGACCAGAACTTTAGTACTATACCACCCAAGTTACCTTAAAAACTTAGGTTTTGGAAACATGGGTGATTAAATTAGTCGCTATGCGATGTGCGGACAACGATTTGTCTAAGTATGACACGAAATATAAAAAAATACGGAGGTGTGCCAACATGACGTACACATAGGATGATAGAATAGGTCCAGAACTTTAGTTCTATACCACCCAAGTTACCGTAAAAACTTAGGTTTTGGAAATACGGGTGATTAAAATAGTCGCTTTGGATGTGTGGACAGTGATCCACCTAAGTTTGACATAAAATATAAAATAAATACGGCAGTGTAACAGCATGACGTACACGTAGGGTGATGAAATAGGACCAGAACTTCTGTATTATACCACCCAAGTTACCGTAAAAACTTAGGTTTTGGAAATATGGCTGATTAAAGTAGTCGCATTGAGATGTGCGGACAGCGATTTGTCAAAGTATGACATGAAAAATAAAATAAATACGGAAGTGTGCCAACATGACGTACACATAGGATGATAGAATAGGTCCTGAAATTTAGTATTATACCACCCAAGTTACCTTAAAAACATAGGTTTTGGAAATTTGGGTGATTAAATTAGTCGCTATGCGATGTGCGGACAACGATTTGTCGAAGTTTGACACGAAATATAAAAAAAAATACGGAGGTGTGCCAACATGACGTACACATAGGATGATAGAATAGGTCCAGAACTTTAGTACTATACCACCCAAGTTACCGTAAAAACTTAGGTTTTGGAAATATGGGTGATTAAATTAGTCGCTTTGGATGTGTGGACAGTGATCCACCTAAGTTTGACATAAAATATAAAATAAATACGGCAGTGTGTCAGCATGACGTACACGTAGGGTGATGAAATAGGACCAGAACTTCTGTATTATACCACCCAAGTTACCGTAAAAACTTAGGTTTTGGAAATATGGGTGATTAAATTAGTCGCTATGCGATGTGCGGACAACAATTTGTCTAAGTTTGACATGAAATATAAAAATAAATACGGAATTGTGGATACATGACGTACACATAGGGTGATAGAATAGGACCAGAACTTCTGTATTATACCACCCAAATTACCGTAAAAACTTAGGTTTTGGAAATATGGCTGATTAAATTAGTCGCTATGCGATGTGCGGACAACGATTTGTCGAAGTTTGACACGAAATATAAAAAAAAATACGGAGGTGTGCCAACATGACGTACACATAGGATGATAGAATAGGTCCAGAACTTTAGTACTATACCACCCAAGTTACCGTAAAAACTTAGGTTTTGGAAATATGGGTGATTAAATTAGTCGCTATGCGATGTGCGGACAACGATTTGTCTAAGTTTGACATGAAATATAAAAATTAATACGGAGGTGTGCCAACATTACGTACACGTAGGGTGATAGAATAGGACCAGAACTTCTGTATTATACCACCCAAGTTACCGTAAAAACTTATGTTTTGGAAATATGGGTGATTAAATTAGTCGCTATGCGATGTGCGGACAACGATTTGTCTAAGTATGACATGAAATAAATAATAAATACGGAGGTGTGCCAACATTACGTACACGTAGGGTGATAGAATAGGACCAGAACTTCTGTATTATACCACCCAAGTTACCGTAAAAACTTGGGTTTTGGAAATATGGCTGATTAAAGTAGTCGCATTGAGATGTGCGGACAGAGATTTGTCGAAGTTTGACACGAAATATAAAAAAAAATACGGAGGTGTGCCAACATGACGTACACATAGGATGATAGAATAGGTCCAGAACTTTAGTACTATACCACCCAAGTTACCGTAAAAACTTAGGTTTTGGAAATATGGGTGATTAAATTAGTCGCTATGCGATGTGCGGACAGCGATTTATCAAAGTATGACATGAAAAATAAAATAAATACGGAAGTGTGCCAACATGACGTACACATAGGATGATAGAATAGGTCCTGAAATTTAGTATTATACCACCCAAGTTACCTTAAAAACTTAGGTTTTGGAAATATGGGTGATTAAATTAGTCGCTATGCGATGCGCGGACAACGATTTGTCAAAGTATGACATGAAAAATAAAATAAATACGGAAGTGTGCCAACATGACGTACACATAGGGTGATAGAATAGGACCAGAACTTCTGTATTATACCACCCAAGTTACCGTAAAAACTTAGGTTTTGGAAATATGGGTGATTAAATTAGTCGCTTTGGATGTGTGGACAGTGATCCACCTAAGTTTGACATAAAATATAAAATAAATACGGCAGTGTGTCAGCATGACGTACACGTAGGGTGATGAAATAGGACCAGAACTTCTGTATTATACCACCCAAGTTACCGTAAAAACTTAGGTTTTGGAAATATGGGTGATTAAATTAGTCGCTATGCGATGTGCGGACAACAATTTGTCTAAGTTTGACATAAAATATAAAATAAATACGGCAGTGTAACAGCATGACGTACACGTAGGGTGATGAAATAGGACCAGAACTTCTGTATTATACCACCCAAGTTACCGTAAAAACTTAGGTTTTGGAAATATGGCTGATTAAAGTAGTCGCATTGAGATGTGCGGACAGCGATTTGTCAAAGTATGACATGAAAAATAAAATAAATACGGAAGTGTGCCAACATGACGTACACATAGGATGATAGAATAGGTCCTGAAATTTAGTATTATACCACCCAAGTTACCTTAAAAACTTAGGTTTTGGAAATATGGGTGATTAAATTAGTCGCTATGCGATGCGCGGACAACGATTTGTCAAAGTATGACATGAAAAATAAAATAAATACGGAAGTGTGCCAACATGACGTACACATAGGATGATAGAATAGGTCCAGAACTTTAGTACTATACCACCCAAGTTACCGTAAAAACTTAGGTTTTGGAAATATGGGTGATTAAATTAGTCGCTATGCGATGTGCGGACAACGATTTGTCTAAGTTTGACACGAAATATAAAAAAAATACGGAATTGTGGATACATGACGTACACATAGGGTGATAGAATAGGACCAGAACTTCTGTATTATACCACCCAAGTTACCGTAAAAACTTAGGTTTTGGAAATATGGGTGATTAAATTAGTCGCATTGAGATGTGCGGACAGAGATTTGTCGAAGTTTGACACGAAATATAAAAAAATACGGAGGTGTGCCAACATGACGTACACATAGGATGATAGAATAGAACCAGAACTTTAGTACTATACCACCCAAGTTACCGTAAAAACTTAGGTTTTGGAAATATGGCTGATTAAAGTAGTCGCATTGAGATGTGCGGACAGCGATTTGTCTAAGTATGACGTGAAATATAATAATAAATACGGAAGTGTGCCAACATTACGTACATATAGGGTGATAGAATAGGACCAGAACTTCTGTATTATACCACCCAAGTTACCGTAAAAACTTAGGTTTTGGAAATATGGCTGATTAAATTAGTCGCTATGCGATGTGCGGACAGAGATTTGTCGAAGTTTGACACGAAATATAAAAAAAATACGGAGGTGTGCCAACATGACGTACACATAGGATAATAGAATAGGTCCAGAACTTTAGTACTATACCACCCAAGTTACCGTAAAAACTTAGGTTTTGGAAATATGGCTGATTAAAGTAGTCGCATTGAGATGTGCGGACAGCGATTTGTCAAAGTATGACATGAAAAATAAAATAAATACGGAAGTGTGCCAACATGACGTACACGTAGCATGATAGAATAGGTCCTGTAATTTAGTATTATACCACCCAAGTTACCTTAAAAACATAGGTTTTGGAAATATGGGTGATTAAATTAGTTGCTATGCGATGTGCGGACAACGATTTGTCTAAGTTTGACATGAAATATAAAAATAAATACGGAATTGTGGATACATGACGTACACATAGGGAGATAGAATAGGACCAGAACTTCTGTATTATACCACCCAAGTTACCGTAAAAACATAGGTTTTGGAAATATGGATGATTAAATTAGTCGCATTGAGATGTGCGGACAGAGATTTGTCGAAGTTTGACACGAAATATAAAAAAAATACGGACGTGTGCCAACATGACGTACACATAGGATGATAGAATAGGTCCAGAACTTTAGTACTATACCACCCAAGTTACCGTAAAAACTTAGGTTTTGGAAATATGGGTGATTAAATTAGTCGCTATGCGATGTGCGGACAACGATTTGTCTAAGTTTGACATGAAATATAAAAATAAATACGGAGGTGTGCCAACATTACGTACACGTAGGGTGATAGAATAGGACCAGAACTTCTGTATTATACCACCCAAGTTACCGTAAAAACTTAAATTTTGGAAATATGGGTGATTAAATTAGTCGCTATGCGATGTGCGGACAACGATTTGTCTAAGTATGACATGAAATATAATAATAAATACGGAGGTGTGCCAACATTACGTACACGTAGGGTGATAGAATAGGACCAGAACTTCTGTATTATACCACCCAAGTTACCGTTAAAACTTGGGTTTTGGAAATATGGCTGATTAAAGTAGTCGCATTGAGATGTGCGGACAGAGATTTGTCGAAGTTTGACACAAAATATAAAAAAAATACGGATGTGTGCCAACATGACGTACACATAGGATGATAGAATAGGTCCAGAACTTTAGTACTATACCACCCAAGTTACCGTAAAAACTTAGGTTTGGAAATATGGGTGATTAAATTAGTCGCTATGCGATGTGCGGACAGCGATTTATCAAAGTATGACATGAAAAATAAAATAAATACGGAAGTGTGCCAACATGACGTACACATAGGATGATAGAATAGGTCCTGAAATTCAGTACTATACCACCCAAGTTACCGTAAAAACTTAGGTTTTGGAAATATGGCTGATTAAAGTAGTCGCATTGAGATGTGCGGACAGCGATTTGTCTAAGTTTGACATGAAATATAAAAATAAATACGGAATTGTGGATACATGACGTACACATAGGGTGATAGAATAGGACCAGAACTTCTGTATTATACCACCCAAGTTACCGTAAAAACTTAGGTTTTGGAAATATGGCTGATTAAAGTAGTCGCTATGCGATGTGCGGACAACAATTTGTCTAAGTTTGACATGAAATATAAAAATAAATACGGAATTTTGGATACATGACGTACACATTGGGTGATAGAATAGGATTAGAAATATATTATTATACCATTCAGGTTACCGTCAAAACTTAGGTTTTGGAAATACGGGTGATTAAAATAGTCGCTTTGGATGTGTGGACAGCGATCCACCTAAGTTTGACATAAAATATAAAATAAATACGGCAGTGTGTCAGCATGACGTACACGTAGGATGAAAGAATAGGACCAGAACTTTAGTACTATACCACCCAAGTTACCTTAAAAACTTAGGTTTTGGAAACATGGGTGATTAAATTAGTCGCTATGCGATGTGCGGACAACGATTTGTCTAAGTATGACACGAAATATAAAAAAATACGTAGGTGTGCCAACATGACGTACACATAGGATGATAGAATAGGTCCAGAACTTTAGTTCTATACCACCCAAGTTACCGTAAAAACTTAGGTTTTGGAAATACGGGTGATTAAAATAGTCGCTTTGGATGTGTGGACAGTGATCCACCTAAGTTTGACATAAAATATAAAATAAATACGGCAGTGTAACAGCATGACGTACACGTAGGGTGATGAAATAGGACCAGAACTTCTGTATTATACCACCCAAGTTACCGTAAAAACTTAGGTTTTGGAAATATGGCTGATTAAAGTAGTCGCATTGAGATGTGCGGACAGCGATTTGTCAAAGTATGACATGAAAAATAAAATAAATACGGAAGTGTGCCAACATGACGTACACATAGGATGATAGAATAGGTCCTGAAATTTAGTATTATACCACCCAAGTTACCTTAAAAACATAGGTTTTGGAAATTTGGGTGATTAAATTAGTCGCTATGCGATGTGCGGACAACGATTTGTCGAAGTTTGACACGAAATATAAAAAAAAATACGGAGGTGTGCCAACATGACGTACACATAGGATGATAGAATAGGTCCAGAACTTTAGTACTATACCACCCAAGTTACCGTAAAAACTTAGGTTTTGGAAATATGGGTGATTAAATTAGTCGCTTTGGATGTGTGGACAGTGATCCACCTAAGTTTGACATAAAATATAAAATAAATACGGCAGTGTGTCAGCATGACGTACACGTAGGGTGATGAAATAGGACCAGAACTTCTGTATTATACCACCCAAGTTACCGTAAAAACTTAGGTTTTGGAAATATGGGTGATTAAATTAGTCGCTATGCGATGTGCGGACAACAATTTGTCTAAGTTTGACATGAAATATAAAAATAAATACGGAATTGTGGATACATGACGTACACATAGGGTGATAGAATAGGACCAGAACTTCTGTATTATACCACCCAAATTACCGTAAAAACTTAGGTTTTGGAAATATGGGTGATTAAATTAGTCGCTATGCGATGTGCGGACAACGATTTTTCTAAGTTTGACACGAAATATAAAAAAATACGGAAGTGTGCCAACATTACGTACATATAGGGTGATAGAATAGGACCAGAACTTCTGTATTATACCACCCAAGTTACCGTAAAAACATAGGTTTTGGAAATATGGGTGATTAAAGTAGTCGCTATGCGATGTGCGGACAACGATTTGTCTAAGTATGACACGAAATATAAAAAAATACGGAGGTGTGCCAACATGACGTACACATAGGATGATAGAATAGGTCCAGAACTTTAGTACTATACCACCCAAGTTACCGTAAAAACTTAGGTTTTGGAAATATGGCTGATTAAAGTAGTCGCATTGAGATGTGCGGACAGCGATTTGTCTAAGTTTGACATGAAATATAAAAATAAATACGGAATTGTGGATACATGACGTACACATAGGGTGATAGAATAGGACCAGAACTTCTGTATTATACCACCCAAGTTACCGTAAAAACTTAGGTTTTGGAAATATGGCTGATTAAAGTAGTCGCTATGCGATGTGCGGACAGAGATTTGTCGAAGTTTGACACGAAATATAAAAAAAATACGGAGGTGTGCCAACATGACGTACACATAGGATGATAGAATAGGTCCAGAACTTTAGTACTATACCACCCAAGTTACCGTAAAAACTTAGGTTTTGGAAATATGGCTGATTAAAGTAGTCGCATTGAGATGTGCGGACAGCGATTTGTCTAAGTTTGACATGAAATATAAAAATAAATACGGAATTGTGGATACATGACGTACACATTGGGTGATAGAATAGGATTAGAAATATATTATTATACCATTCAGGTTACCGTCAAAACTTAGGTTTTGGAAATACGGGTGATTAAAATAGTCGCTTTGGATGTGTGGACAGCGATCCACCTAAGTTTGACATAAAATATAAAATAAATACGGCAGTGTGTCAGCATGACGTACACGTAGGATGAAAGAATAGGACCAGAACTTTAGTACTATACCACCCAAGTTACCTTAAAAACTTAGGTTTTGGAAACATGGGTGATTAAATTAGTCGCTATGCGATGTGCGGACAACGATTTGTCTAAGTTTGACACGAAATATAAAAAAAATACGGAATTGTGGATACATGACGTACACATAGGGTGATAGAATAGGACCAGAACTTCTGTATTATACCACCCAAGTTACCGTAAAAACTTAGGTTTTGGAAATACGGGTGATTAAAATAGTCGCTTTGGATGTGTGGACAGTGATCCACCTAAGTTTGACATAAAATATAAAATAAATACGGCAGTGTGTCAGCATGACGTACACGTAAGGTGATGAAATAGGACCAGAACTTCTGTATTATACCACCCAAGTTACCGTAAAAACTTAGGTTTTGGAAATATGGCTGATTAAAGTAGTTGCATTGAGATGTGCGGACAGCGATTTGTCAAAGTATGACATGAAAAATAAAATAAATACGGAAGTGTGCCAACATGACGTACACATAGGATGATAGAATAGGTCCTGAAATTTAGTATTATACCACCCAAGTTACCTTAAAAACATAGGTTTTGGAAATATGGGTGATTAAATTAGTCGCTATGCGATGTGCGGACAGAGATTTGTCGAAGTTTGACACGAAATATAAAAAAATACGGAGGTGTGCCAACATGACGTACACATAGGATGATAGAATAGGTCCAGAACTTTAGTACTTTACCACCCAAGTTACCGTAAAAACTTAGGTTTTGGAAATATGGGTGATTAAATTAGTCGCTATGCGATGTGCGGACAACGATTTGTCTAAGTTTGACACGAAATATAAAAAAAATACGGAATTGTGGATACATGACGTACACATAGGGTGATAGAATAGGACCAGAACTTCTGTATTATACCACCCAAGTTACCGTAAAAACTTAGGTTTTGGAAATATGGGTGATTAAATTAGTCGCATTGAGATGTGCGGACAGAGATTTGTCGAAGTTTGACACGAAATATAAAAAAATACGGAGGTGTGCCAACATGACGTACACATAGGATGATAGAATAGAACCAGAACTTTAGTACTATACCACCCAAGTTACCGTAAAAACTTAGGTTTTGGAAATATGGCTGATTAAAGTAGTCGCATTGAGATGTGCGGACAGCGATTTGTCTAAGTATGACGTGAAATATAATAATAAATACGGAAGTGTGCCAACATTACGTACATATAGGGTGATAGAATAGGACCAGAACTTCTGTATTATACCACCCAAGTTACCGTAAAAACTTAGGTTTTGGAAATATGGCTGATTAAATTAGTCGCTATGCGATGTGCGGACAGAGATTTGTCGAAGTTTGACACGAAATATAAAAAAAATACGGAGGTGTGCCAACATGACGTACACATAGGATAATAGAATAGGTCCAGAACTTTAGTACTATACCACCCAAGTTACCGTAAAAACTTAGGTTTTGGAAATATGGCTGATTAAAGTAGTCGCATTGAGATGTGCGGACAGCGATTTGTCAAAGTATGACATGAAAAATAAAATAAATACGGAAGTGTGCCAACATGACGTACACGTAGCATGATAGAATAGGTCCTGTAATTTAGTATTATACCACCCAAGTTACCTTAAAAACATAGGTTTTGGAAATATGGGTGATTAAATTAGTTGCTATGCGATGTGCGGACAACGATTTGTCTAAGTTTGACATGAAATATAAAAATAAATACGGAATTGTGGATACATGACGTACACATAGGGAGATAGAATAGGACCAGAACTTCTGTATTATACCACCCAAGTTACCGTAAAAACATAGGTTTTGGAAATATGGATGATTAAATTAGTCGCATTGAGATGTGCGGACAGAGATTTGTCGAAGTTTGACACGAAATATAAAAAAAATACGGACGTGTGCCAACATGACGTACACATAGGATGATAGAATAGGTCCAGAACTTTAGTACTATACCACCCAAGTTACCGTAAAAACTTAGGTTTTGGAAATATGGGTGATTAAATTAGTCGCTATGCGATGTGCGGACAACGATTTGTCTAAGTTTGACATGAAATATAAAAATAAATACGGAGGTGTGCCAACATTACGTACACGTAGGGTGATAGAATAGGACCAGAACTTCTGTATTATACCACCCAAGTTACCGTAAAAACTTAAATTTTGGAAATATGGGTGATTAAATTAGTCGCTATGCGATGTGCGGACAACGATTTGTCTAAGTATGACATGAAATATAATAATAAATACGGAGGTGTGCCAACATTACGTACACGTAGGGTGATAGAATAGGACCAGAACTTCTGTATTATACCACCCAAGTTACCGTTAAAACTTGGGTTTTGGAAATATGGCTGATTAAAGTAGTCGCATTGAGATGTGCGGACAGAGATTTGTCGAAGTTTGACACAAAATATAAAAAAAATACGGATGTGTGCCAACATGACGTACACATAGGATGATAGAATAGGTCCAGAACTTTAGTACTATACCACCCAAGTTACCGTAAAAACTTAGGTTTTGGAAATATGGGTGATTAAATTAGTCGCTATGCGATGTGCGGACAGCGATTTATCAAAGTATGACATGAAAAATAAAATAAATACGGAAGTGTGCCAACATGACGTACACATAGGATGATAGAATAGGTCCTGAAATTCAGTACTATACCACCCAAGTTACCGTAAAAACTTAGGTTTTGGAAATATGGCTGATTAAAGTAGTCGCATTGAGATGTGCGGACAGCGATTTGTCTAAGTTTGACATGAAATATAAAAATAAATACGGAATTGTGGATACATGACGTACACATAGGGTGATAGAATAGGACCAGAACTTCTGTATTATACCACCCAAGTTACCGTAAAAACTTAGGTTTTGGAAATATGGCTGATTAAAGTAGTCGCTATGCGATGTGCGGACAACAATTTGTCTAAGTTTGACATGAAATATAAAAATAAATACGGAATTTTGGATACATGACGTACACATTGGGTGATAGAATAGGATTAGAAATATATTATTATACCATTCAGGTTACCGTCAAAACTTAGGTTTTGGAAATACGGGTGATTAAAATAGTCGCTTTGGATGTGTGGACAGCGATCCACCTAAGTTTGACATAAAATATAAAATAAATACGGCAGTGTGTCAGCATGACGTACACGTAGGATGAAAGAATAGGACCAGAACTTTAGTACTATACCACCCAAGTTACCTTAAAAACTTAGGTTTTGGAAACATGGGTGATTAAATTAGTCGCTATGCGATGTGCGGACAACGATTTGTCTAAGTATGACACGAAATATAAAAAAATACGGAGGTGTGCCAACATGACGTACACATAGGATGATAGAATAGGTCCAGAACTTTAGTTCTATACCACCCAAGTTACCGTAAAAACTTAGGTTTTGGAAATACGGGTGATTAAAATAGTCGCTTTGGATGTGTGGACAGTGATCCACCTAAGTTTGACATAAAATATAAAATAAATACGGCAGTGTAACAGCATGACGTACACGTAGGGTGATGAAATAGGACCAGAACTTCTGTATTATACCACCCAAGTTACCGTAAAAACTTAGGTTTTGGAAATATGGCTGATTAAAGTAGTCGCATTGAGATGTGCGGACAGCGATTTGTCAAAGTATGACATGAAAAATAAAATAAATACGGAAGTGTGCCAACATGACGTACACATAGGATGATAGAATAGGTCCTGAAATTTAGTATTATACCACCCAAGTTACCTTAAAAACATAGGTTTTGGAAATTTGGGTGATTAAATTAGTCGCTATGCGATGTGCGGACAACGATTTGTCGAAGTTTGACACGAAATATAAAAAAAAATACGGAGGTGTGCCAACATGACGTACACATAGGATGATAGAATAGGTCCAGAACTTTAGTACTATACCACCCAAGTTACCGTAAAAACTTAGGTTTTGGAAATATGGGTGATTAAATTAGTCGCTTTGGATGTGTGGACAGTGATCCACCTAAGTTTGACATAAAATATAAAATAAATACGGCAGTGTGTCAGCATGACGTACACGTAGGGTGATGAAATAGGACCAGAACTTCTGTATTATACCACCCAAGTTACCGTAAAAACTTAGGTTTTGGAAATATGGGTGATTAAATTAGTCGCTATGCGATGTGCGGACAACAATTTGTCTAAGTTTGACATGAAATATAAAAATAAATACGGAATTGTGGATACATGACGTACACATAGGGTGATAGAATAGGACCAGAACTTCTGTATTATACCACCCAAATTACCGTAAAAACTTAGGTTTTGGAAATATGGCTGATTAAATTAGTCGCTATGCGATGTGCGGACAACGATTTGTCGAAGTTTGACACGAAATATAAAAAAAAATACGGAGGTGTGCCAACATGACGTACACATAGGATGATAGAATAGGTCCAGAACTTTAGTACTATACCACCCAAGTTACCGTAAAAACTTAGGTTTTGGAAATATGGGTGATTAAATTAGTCGCTATGCGATGTGCGGACAACGATTTGTCTAAGTTTGACATGAAATATAAAAATTAATACGGAGGTGTGCCAACATTACGTACACGTAGGGTGATAGAATAGGACCAGAACTTCTGTATTATACCACCCAAGTTACCGTAAAAACTTATGTTTTGGAAATATGGGTGATTAAATTAGTCGCTATGCGATGTGCGGACAACGATTTGTCTAAGTATGACATGAAATAAATAATAAATACGGAGGTGTGCCAACATTACGTACACGTAGGGTGATAGAATAGGACCAGAACTTCTGTATTATACCACCCAAGTTACCGTAAAAACTTGGGTTTTGGAAATATGGCTGATTAAAGTAGTCGCATTGAGATGTGCGGACAGAGATTTGTCGAAGTTTGACACGAAATATAAAAAAAAATACGGAGGTGTGCCAACATGACGTACACATAGGATGATAGAATAGGTCCAGAACTTTAGTACTATACCACCCAAGTTACCGTAAAAACTTAGGTTTTGGAAATATGGGTGATTAAATTAGTCGCTATGCGATGTGCGGACAGCGATTTATCAAAGTATGACATGAAAAATAAAATAAATACGGAAGTGTGCCAACATGACGTACACATAGGATGATAGAATAGGTCCTGAAATTTAGTATTATACCACCCAAGTTACCTTAAAAACTTAGGTTTTGGAAATATGGGTGATTAAATTAGTCGCTATGCGATGCGCGGACAACGATTTGTCAAAGTATGACATGAAAAATAAAATAAATACGGAAGTGTGCCAACATGACGTACACATAGGGTGATAGAATAGGACCAGAACTTCTGTATTATACCACCCAAGTTACCGTAAAAACTTAGGTTTTGGAAATATGGGTGATTAAATTAGTCGCTTTGGATGTGTGGACAGTGATCCACCTAAGTTTGACATAAAATATAAAATAAATACGGCAGTGTGTCAGCATGACGTACACGTAGGGTGATGAAATAGGACCAGAACTTCTGTATTATACCACCCAAGTTACCGTAAAAACTTAGGTTTTGGAAATATGGGTGATTAAATTAGTCGCTATGCGATGTGCGGACAACAATTTGTCTAAGTTTGACATAAAATATAAAATAAATACGGCAGTGTAACAGCATGACGTACACGTAGGGTGATGAAATAGGACCAGAACTTCTGTATTATACCACCCAAGTTACCGTAAAAACTTAGGTTTTGGAAATATGGCTGATTAAAGTAGTCGCATTGAGATGTGCGGACAGCGATTTGTCAAAGTATGACATGAAAAATAAAATAAATACGGAAGTGTGCCAACATGACGTACACATAGGATGATAGAATAGGTCCTGAAATTTAGTATTATACCACCCAAGTTACCTTAAAAACTTAGGTTTTGGAAATATGGGTGATTAAATTAGTCGCTATGCGATGCGCGGACAACGATTTGTCAAAGTATGACATGAAAAATAAAATAAATACGGAAGTGTGCCAACATGACGTACACATAGGATGATAGAATAGGTCCAGAACTTTAGTACTATACCACCCAAGTTACCGTAAAAACTTAGGTTTTGGAAATATGGGTGATTAAATTAGTCGCTATGCGATGTGCGGACAACGATTTGTCTAAGTATGACACGAAATATAAAAAAATACGGAGGTGTGCCAACATGACGTACACATAGGATGATAGAATAGGTCCAGAACTTTAGTTCTATACCACCCAAGTTACCGTAAAAACTTAGGTTTTGGAAATACGGGTGATTAAAATAGTCGCTTTGGATGTGTGGACAGTGATCCACCTAAGTTTGACATAAAATATAAAATAAATACGGCAGTGTAACAGCATGACGTACACGTAGGGTGATGAAATAGGACCAGAACTTCTGTATTATACCACCCAAGTTACCGTAAAAACTTAGGTTTTGGAAATATGGCTGATTAAAGTAGTCGCATTGAGATGTGCGGACAGCGATTTGTCAAAGTATGACATGAAAAATAAAATAAATACGGAAGTGTGCCAACATGACGTACACATAGGATGATAGAATAGGTCCTGAAATTTAGTATTATACCACCCAAGTTACCTTAAAAACATAGGTTTTGGAAATTTGGGTGATTAAATTAGTCGCTATGCGATGTGCGGACAACGATTTGTCGAAGTTTGACACGAAATATAAAAAAAAATACGGAGGTGTGCCAACATGACGTACACATAGGATGATAGAATAGGTCCAGAACTTTAGTACTATACCACCCAAGTTACCGTAAAAACTTAGGTTTTGGAAATATGGGTGATTAAATTAGTCGCTTTGGATGTGTGGACAGTGATCCACCTAAGTTTGACATAAAATATAAAATAAATACGGCAGTGTGTCAGCATGACGTACACGTAGGGTGATGAAATAGGACCAGAACTTCTGTATTATACCACCCAAGTTACCGTAAAAACTTAGGTTTTGGAAATATGGGTGATTAAATTAGTCGCTATGCGATGTGCGGACAACAATTTGTCTAAGTTTGACATGAAATATAAAAATAAATACGGAATTGTGGATACATGACGTACACATAGGGTGATAGAATAGGACCAGAACTTCTGTATTATACCACCCAAATTACCGTAAAAACTTAGGTTTTGGAAATATGGCTGATTAAATTAGTCGCTATGCGATGTGCGGACAACGATTTGTCGAAGTTTGACACGAAATATAAAAAAAAATACGGAGGTGTGCCAACATGACGTACACATAGGATGATAGAATAGGTCCAGAACTTTAGTACTATACCACCCAAGTTACCGTAAAAACTTAGGTTTTGGAAATATGGGTGATTAAATTAGTCGCTATGCGATGTGCGGACAACGATTTGTCTAAGTTTGACATGAAATATAAAAATTAATACGGAGGTGTGCCAACATTACGTACACGTAGGGTGATAGAATAGGACCAGAACTTCTGTATTATACCACCCAAGTTACCGTAAAAACTTATGTTTTGGAAATATGGGTGATTAAATTAGTCGCTATGCGATGTGCGGACAACGATTTGTCTAAGTATGACATGAAATAAATAATAAATACGGAGGTGTGCCAACATTACGTACACGTAGGGTGATAGAATAGGACCAGAACTTCTGTATTATACCACCCAAGTTACCGTAAAAACTTGGGTTTTGGAAATATGGCTGATTAAAGTAGTCGCATTGAGATGTGCGGACAGAGATTTGTCGAAGTTTGACACGAAATATAAAAAAAAATACGGAGGTGTGCCAACATGACGTACACATAGGATGATAGAATAGGTCCAGAACTTTAGTACTATACCACCCAAGTTACCGTAAAAACTTAGGTTTTGGAAATATGGGTGATTAAATTAGTCGCTATGCGATGTGCGGACAGCGATTTATCAAAGTATGACATGAAAAATAAAATAAATACGGAAGTGTGCCAACATGACGTACACATAGGATGATAGAATAGGTCCTGAAATTTAGTATTATACCACCCAAGTTACCTTAAAAACTTAGGTTTTGGAAATATGGGTGATTAAATTAGTCGCTATGCGATGCGCGGACAACGATTTGTCAAAGTATGACATGAAAAATAAAATAAATACGGAAGTGTGCCAACATGACGTACACATAGGGTGATAGAATAGGACCAGAACTTCTGTATTATACCACCCAAGTTACCGTAAAAACTTAGGTTTTGGAAATATGGGTGATTAAATTAGTCGCTTTGGATGTGTGGACAGTGATCCACCTAAGTTTGACATAAAATATAAAATAAATACGGCAGTGTGTCAGCATGACGTACACGTAGGGTGATGAAATAGGACCAGAACTTCTGTATTATACCACCCAAGTTACCGTAAAAACTTAGGTTTTGGAAATATGGGTGATTAAATTAGTCGCTATGCGATGTGCGGACAACAATTTGTCTAAGTTTGACATAAAATATAAAATAAATACGGCAGTGTAACAGCATGACGTACACGTAGGGTGATGAAATAGGACCAGAACTTCTGTATTATACCACCCAAGTTACCGTAAAAACTTAGGTTTTGGAAATATGGCTGATTAAAGTAGTCGCATTGAGATGTGCGGACAGCGATTTGTCAAAGTATGACATGAAAAATAAAATAAATACGGAAGTGTGCCAACATGACGTACACATAGGATGATAGAATAGGTCCTGAAATTTAGTATTATACCACCCAAGTTACCTTAAAAACTTAGGTTTTGGAAATATGGGTGATTAAATTAGTCGCTATGCGATGCGCGGACAACGATTTGTCAAAGTATGACATGAAAAATAAAATAAATACGGAAGTGTGCCAACATGACGTACACATAGGATGATAGAATAGGTCCAGAACTTTAGTACTATACCACCCAAGTTACCGTAAAAACTTAGGTTTTGGAAATATGGGTGATTAAATTAGTCGCTTTGGATGTGTGGACAGTGATCCACCTAAGTTTGACATAAAATATAAAATAAATACGGCAGTGTGTCAGCATGACGTACACGTAGGGTGATGAAATAGGACCAGAACTTCTGTATTATACCACCCAAGTTACCGTAAAAACTTAGGTTTTGGAAATATGGGTGATTAAATTAGTCGCTATGCGATGTGCGGACAACAATTTGTCTAAGTTTGACATGAAATATAAAAATAAATACGGAATTGTGGATACATGACGTACACATAGGGTGATAGAATAGGACCAGAACTTCTGTATTATACCACCCAAATTACCGTAAAAACTTAGGTTTTGGAAATATGGCTGATTAAATTAGTCGCTATGCGATGTGCGGACAACGATTTGTCGAAGTTTGACACGAAATATAAAAAAAAATACGGAGGTGTGCCAACATGACGTACACATAGGATGATAGAATAGGTCCAGAACTTTAGTACTATACCACCCAAGTTACCGTAAAAACTTAGGTTTTGGAAATATGGGTGATTAAATTAGTCGCTATGCGATGTGCGGACAACGATTTGTCTAAGTTTGACATGAAATATAAAAATTAATACGGAGGTGTGCCAACATTACGTACACGTAGGGTGATAGAATAGGACCAGAACTTCTGTATTATACCACCCAAGTTACCGTAAAAACTTAAATTTTGGAAATATGGGTGATTAAATTAGTCGCTATGCGATGTGCGGACAACGATTTGTCTAAGTATGACATGAAATATAATAATAAATACGGAGGTGTGCCAACATTACGTACACGTATGGTGATAGAATAGGACCAGAACTTCTGTATTATACCACCCAAGTTACCGTAAAAACTTGGGTTTTGGAAATATGGCTGATTAAAGTAGTCGCATTGAGATGTGCGGACAGAGATTTGTCGAAGTTTGACACGAAATATAAAAAAAAATACGGAGGTGTGCCAACATGACGTACACATAGGATGATAGAATAGGTCCAGAACTTTAGTACTATACCACCCAAGTTACCGTAAAAACTTAGGTTTTGGAAATATGGGTGATTAAATTAGTCGCTATGCGATGTGCGGACAGCGATTTATCAAAGTATGACATGAAAAATAAAATAAATACGGAAGTGTGCCAACATGACGTACACATAGGATGATAGAATAGGTCCTGAAATTTAGTATTATACCACCCAAGTTACCTTAAAAACTTAGGTTTTGGAAATATGGGTGATTAAATTAGTCGCTATGCGATGCGCGGACAACGATTTGTCAAAGTATGACATGAAAAATAAAATAAATACGGAAGTGTGCCAACATGACGTACACATAGGGTGATAGAATAGGACCAGAACTTCTGTATTATACCACCCAAGTTACCGTAAAAACTTAGGTTTTGGAAATATGGGTGATTAAATTAGTCGCATTGAGATGTGCGGACAGAGATTTGTCGAAGTTTGACACGAAATATAAAAAAATACGGAGGTGTGCCAACATGACGTACACATAGGATGATAGAATAGGTCCAGAACTTTAGTACTATACCACCCAAGTTACCGTAAAAACTTAGGTTTTGGAAATATGGGTGATTAAATTAGTCGCTATGCGATGTGCGGACTACGATTTGTCTAAGTTTGACATGAAATATAAAAATAAATACGGAATTTTGGATAAATGACGTACACATTGGGTGATAGAATAGGATTAGAACTATATTATTATACCACTCAGGTTACCGTCAAAACTTAGGTTTTGGAAATACGGGTGATTAAAGTAGTCGCATTGAGATGTGCGGACAGCGATTTGTCTAAGTTTGACATGAAATATAAAAATAAATACGGAATTGTGGATACATGACGTACACATAGGGTGATAGAATAGGACCAGAACTTCTGTATTATACCACCCAAGTTACCGTAAAAACTTAGGTTTTGGAAATATGGGTGATCAAATTAGTCGCTATGCGATGTGCGGACAACGATTTGTCTAAGTTTGACATGAAATATAAAAATAAATACGGAATTGTGGATACATGACGTACACATAGGGTGATAGAATAGGACCAGAACTTCTGTATTATACCACCCAAGTTACCGTAAAAACTTAGGTTTTGGAAATTTGGGTGATTAAATTAGTCGCTATGCGATGTGCGGACAACGATTTGTCGAAGTTTGACACGAAATATAAAAAAAAATACGGAGGTGTGCCAACATGACGTACACATAGGATGATAGAATAGGTCCAGAACTTTAGTACTATACCACCCAAGTTACCGTAAAAACTTAGGTTTTGGAAATATGGGTGATTAAATTAGTCGCTTTGGATGTGTGGACAGTGATCCACCTAAGTTTGACATAAAATATAAAATAAATACGGCAGTGTGTCAGCATGACGTACACGTAGGGTGATGAAATAGGACCAGAACTTCTGTATTATACCACCCAAGTTACCGTAAAAACTTAGGTTTTGGAAATATGGGTGATTAAATTAGTCGCTATGCGATGTGCGGACAACAATTTGTCTAAGTTTGACATGAAATATAAAAATAAATACGGAATTGTGGATACATGACGTACACATAGGGTGATAGAATAGGACCAGAACTTCTGTATTATACCACCCAAATTACCGTAAAAACTTAGGTTTTGGAAATATGGCTGATTAAATTAGTCGCTATGCGATGTGCGGACAACGATTTGTCGAAGTTTGACACGAAATATAAAAAAAAATACGGAGGTGTGCCAACATGACGTACACATAGGATGATAGAATAGGTCCAGAACTTTAGTACTATACCACCCAAGTTACCGTAAAAACTTAGGTTTTGGAAATATGGGTGATTAAATTAGTCGCTATGCGATGTGCGGACAACGATTTGTCTAAGTTTGACATGAAATATAAAAATTAATACGGAGGTGTGCCAACATTACGTACACGTAGGGTGATAGAATAGGACCAGAACTTCTGTATTATACCACCCAAGTTACCGTAAAAACTTATGTTTTGGAAATATGGGTGATTAAATTAGTCGCTATGCGATGTGCGGACAACGATTTGTCTAAGTATGACATGAAATAAATAATAAATACGGAGGTGTGCCAACATTACGTACACGTAGGGTGATAGAATAGGACCAGAACTTCTGTATTATACCACCCAAGTTACCGTAAAAACTAAGGTTTTGGAAATATGGCTGATTAAAGTAGTCGCATTGAGATGTGCGGACAGAGATTTGTCGAAGTTTGACACGAAATATAAAAAAAATACGGAGGTGTGCCAACATGACGTACACATAGGATGATAGAATAGGTCCAGAACTTTAGTACTATACCACCCAAGTTACCGTAAAAACTTAGGTTTTGGAAATATGGGTGATTAAATTAGTCGCTATGCGATGTGCGGACAGCGATTTATCAAAGTATGACATGAAAAATAAAATAAATACGGAAGTGTGCCAACATGACGTACACATAGGATGATAGAATAGGTCCTGAAATTTAGTATTATACCACCCAAGTTACCTTAAAAACTTAGGTTTTGGAAATATGGGTGATTAAATTAGTCGCTATGCGATGTGCGGACAACGATTTGTCAAAGTATGACATGAAAAATAAAATAAATACGGAAGTGTGCCAACATGACGTACACATAGGGTTATAGAATAGGACCAGAACTTCTGTATTATACCACCCAAGTTACCGTAAAAACTTAGGTTTTGGAAATATGGGTGATTAAATTAGTCGCATTGAGATGTGCGGACAGAGATTTGTCGAAGTTTGACACGAAATATAAAAAAAATACGGAGGTGTGCCAACATGACGTACACATAGGATGATAGAATAGGTCCAGAACTTTAGTACTATACCACCCAAGTTACCGTAAAAACTTAGGTTTTAAAAATATGGGTGATTAAATTAGTCGCTATGCGATGTGCGGACAACGATTTGTCTAAGTTTGACATGAAATATAAAAATAAATACGGAATTTTGGATACATGACGTACACATTGGGTGATAGAATAGGATTAGAACTATATTATTATACCACTCAGGTTACCGTCAAAACTTAGGTTTTGGAAATACGGGTGATTAAAGTAGTCGCATTGAGATGTGCGGACAGCGATTTGTCTAAGTTTGACATGAAATATAAAAATAAATACGGAATTGTGGATACATGACGTACACATAGGGTGATAGAATAGGACCAGAACCTCTGTATTATACCACCCAAGTTACCGTAAAAACTTAGGTTTTTTTTTTTTTTTTTTTTTTTTTTTTGGGTAGGAGGTGGAATGCGTTTACGCACACTGAGGGGCTCGTTGTCCCCTCAGTAGTGTCGGACTCCCACGAGCTCGATGTCCCGTGAACTACCGACTAAACCACCTCCCTCGGCACCGAGGACACTAGCCTGGAACTGTTTCACACATTACTTCGGGCTAGGCCTTTGATATTACGCCGCTAGGGCAACCTCCGTGGGGAAATGCTGAGGATTAAGGCCGATCGAGGTCGACCTTTTTCGCCCGAAGAATGGCCTGGACGTAGTGCTGGACACAGTTCCAGTTGCCCTCTCCCTGGAGCATAGCTCCGACGATGTTGTTTGGGCTGACGGTCACGCCGATCTCAGATGAAAGTGAGGCTCGGCGGACGTGCCAACGGTCGCACTGAAAGAAGGTGTGCTCGGACGTATCTGGGATGCCGGGGCAATACAGACAGTCCGGGCTGGCGACTTTGCCCATCCGGTGCAGATAGGCTCGGAAGTACCCGTGTCCAGAAAGAAACTGGGTCACGTAGTAATCGACCTCGCCGTGCTGCCGCTCCAGCCATGGTCGGACGGAAGGTATGAGCTGGAAGGTCCAACGTCCCCTCGGCTCGGCTTCCCAGTCGCGCTGCCAAGAGTCGAAGCTGCGATCGCGCTCTTCCCTGGCAGCTGTTTCCCGGCCCACTTCAGGCCTCCTCCGGTAAATCGCCTGCCTCTCCCTCGCGAGGAAGAGGACGGGGATGACTCCGGCGATCACCATCACAGCAGGCTCGGAGACTGTGCGGTAGGCCGAAGCGACCCGCAGAGCTCCTCGACGCTGGACTCGGGCAAGCCGGTCTCGGAAGACTCGCTTCTCGAGTGCGTGAGCCCATACCTCCGCCCCGTACAGCAAGACTGACTGGACGGCAGTCATGAGCAGACGGCGCTTGCAGGAACGAGGACCGCCGACATTGGGCATAAGCCTACCAAGGGCAGCGACACCCTTAGCGGCTTTGTCGGCAGCGCGCTGGATCTGCTCGCCGAAAGACAGTCTGCTGTCGACCATGACTCCCAGGTACTTTGCAGCAGGCTTAGTCTCGAGTGTGACGTCACCTATCTGCACCGGGAACACGGTGTTAATCCTCTTTTTGGTGAGGACGACGATCTCCGTCTTACTGATAGCCAGGGACAAGCCGTGATCTCGCATCCACCCGTTGACCTTGGCCATCACTACGCTGAGCCTCAGTTTTGCCTGCTCGACGTTCCTCGCAGCGATCAAGGCAGCGACATCGTCAGCATAGCCAACGAGGCGGGTCTCATCGGGCATGTCTAGCCTCAGCAAGCTGTCGTAGGACACGTTCCAGAGATCTGGTCCGAGAATGGACCCCTGCGCAGCCCCGGAAGTGATGGGAATGCGCCGCTGACCTTCGGTCGTGTCGTACAACAGAACGCGGTCTGACAGATACGCTTCTATCATACGCAGGAGGTAGGAGGGAACTTGGAACGTATGCTCAAGCGCCCACAGCATATCGCTCCACCTGGCGGAGTTAAAAGCGTTCTTCACGTCGAGCGTGACGAGAAGGACCACGCGGCGCGACCAATGGTTGTGATCCTCCGCCCTCCGCACTGCCTCAACTACCTCCTGGATAGCGTCGATGGTAGAGCGGCCGGATCTGAAGCCGTACTGCTGCGGGGACAAGTCCCCCGCAGAGACGATGGCCTCGGTCAGCCTGACGCGCAGGAGCTTCTCAAGCACTTTCCCGGCCGTGTCGAGCATACACAGGGGTCGGAAAGAAGAAGGGGTCCCCGGTGTGCTCTTCGCCTTCGGGATAAGAACAAGGCGGGCAACCTTCCACGAAGAAAAGAAAACGCCTTCCGCCAGACACGCGTTGAACATATCGAGCAGAAGCCTTGGATTCACCTCCGCAGCGAGCTTGAGCACCTCCGCCGGAATGCCATCGGGACCGGGCGCTCTTCTGGGTCGTAGGGATCGGACGGCGGCGGTGAGTTCCTCTTCCCGGAAGACTGGGAAGGCGCCTACCTCTCCGAATTCCCTGACTGGCCGAACTGGGTGGCTGGGAAACAGTGTGTCGACGACGGCGGCCATGGCTTGTGGTTCCATGACCGCAGGTGGTGAGCGAGCCCCTAGCTTCTGGGTTACAAGTTTGTAGCCCATCCCCCAGGGGTCGTTGTCGATATCCTGACACAGCTGTTTCCAGCACCTGACTTTACTCCGGTTGATGGCACCGCGGAGCTCTCGGCGGGCCGCTCTGTGCTCAGCCGATCTGGCATTTGCATCAGGGCGGTTCCTGGCTCGCTGCGCAACTCGTCGGAGACCAAGGCATCTCCTCCGGAGTTCCGCGATTTCAGGCGTCCACCAGTAAACCGGCTTCTTCCTGTGGCGGCGGGAAACTCCGGGCATCGACTGCTCACACGCGGTCGCGATGAGACGCATCGTCGATGCTGCCAGATCTTCGGCACCTGTGAAATTCACAATGCTCTGGTCTTTGGTTACTTCTTTAAAAACTTAGGTTTTGGAAATATGGGTGATCATATTAGTCGCTATGCGATGTGCAGACAACGATTTGCCTAAGTTTGACATGAAATATAAAAATAAATACGGAATTGTGGATACATGACGTACACATAGGGTGATAGAATAGGACCAGAACTTCTGTATTATACCACCCAAGTTACCGTAAAAACTTAGGTTTTGGAAATATGGGTGATCATATTAGTCGCTATGCGATGTGCGGACAACGATTTGTCTAAGTTTGACATGAAATATAAAAATAAATACGGAATTGTGGATACATGACGTACACATAGGGTGATAGAATAGGACCAGAACTTCTGTATTATACCAACCAAGTTACCGTATAAACTTAGGTTTTGGAAATATGGGTGATTAAATTAGTCGCTATGCGATGTGCGGACAACGATTTGTCGAAGTTTGACACGAAATATAAAAAAAATACGGAGGTGTGCCAACATGACGTACACATAGGATGATAGAATAGGTCCAGAACTTTAGTACTATACCACCCAAGTTACCGTAAAAACTTAGGTTTTGGAAATATGGGTGATTAAATTAGTCGCTTTGGATGTGTGGACAGTGATCCACCTAAGTTTGACATAAAATATAAAATAAATACGGCAGTGTGTCAGCATGACGTACACGTAGGGTGATGAAATAGGACCAGAACTTCTGTATTATACCACCCAAGTTACCGTAAAAACTTAGGTTTTGGAAATATGGCTGATTAAATTAGTCGCTATGCGATGTGCGGACAACGATTTGTCTAAGTTTGACATGAAATATAAAAATAAATACGGAATTGTGGATACATGACGTACACATAGGGTGATAGAATAGGACCAGAACGTCTGTATTATACCACCCAAGTTACCGTAAAAACTTAGGTTTTGGAAATATGGCTGATTAAAGTAGTCGCATTGAGATGTGCGGACAGCGATTTGTCAAAGTATGACATGAAAAATAAAATAAATACGGAAGTGTGCCAACATGACGTACACATAGAATGAAAGAATAGGACCAGAACTTTAGTACTATACCACCCAAGTTACCGTAAAAACTTAGGTTTTGGAATTACGGGTGATTATAATAGTCGCTTTGGATGTGTGGACAGTGATCCACCTAAGTTTGACATAAAATATAAAATAAATACGGCAGTGTGTCAGCATGACGTACACGTAGGGTGATGAAATAGGACCAGAACTTCTGTATTATACCACCCAAGTTACCGTAAAAACTTAGGTTTGGGAAATATGGCTGATTAAATTAGTCGCTATGCGATGTGCGGACAACGATTTGTCTAAGTTTGACATGAAATATAAATTAAATACGGAGGTGTGGTAATTCTTAGGTGGATACATGACGTACACATAGGGTGATAGAATAGGACCAGAACTTCTGTATTATACCACCCAAGTTACCGTAAAAACTTAGGTTTTGGAAATATGGGTGATTAAATTAGTCGCTATGCGATGTGCGGACAAAGATTTGTCTAAGTTTGACATGAAATGTAAAAATAAATACGGAAGTGTGCCAACATTACGTACACGTAGGGTGATAGAATAGGACCAGAACTTCTGTATTATACCACCCAAGTTACCGTAAAAACTTAGGTTTTGGAAATATGGCTGATTGAAATAGTCGCATTGAGATGTGCGGACAGAGATTTGTCGAAGTTTGACACGAAATATAAAAAAAATACGGAGGTGTGCCAACATGACGTACACATAGGATGATAGAATAGGTTCAGAACTTTAGTACTATACCACCCAAGTTACCATAAAAACTTAGGTTTTGGAAATATGGGTGATTAAATTAGTCGCTATGCGATGTGCGGACAACGATTTGTCTAAGTATGACATGAAATATAATAATAAATACGGAGGTGTGCCAACATTACGTACACGTGGGGTGATAGAATAGGACCAGAACTTCTGTATTATACCACCCAAGTTACCGTAAAAACTTAGGTTTTGGAAATATGGCTGATTAAAGTAGTCGTATTGAGATGTGCGGACAGCGATTTGTCAAAGTATGACATCAAAAATAAAATAAATACGGAAGTGTGCCAACATGACGTACACATAGGATGATTGAATAGGTCCTGAAATTTAGTATTATACCACCCAAGTTACCTTAAAAACTTAGGTTTTGGAAATATGGGTGATTAAATTAGTCGCTATGCGATGTGCGGACAACGATTTGTCTAAGTTTGACATGAAATGTAAAAATAAATACGGAAGTGTGCCAACATTACGTACACGTAGGGTGATAGAATAGGACCAGAACTTCTGTATTATACCACCCAAGTTACCGTAAAAACTTAGGTTTTGGAAATATGGCTGATTAAAGTAGTCGCATTGAGATGTGCGGACAGAGATTTGTCGAAGTTTGACACGAAATATAAAAAAAATACGGAGGTGTGCCAACATGACGTACACATAGGATGATAGAATAGGTCCAGAACTTTAGTACTATACCACCCAAGTTACCGTAAAAACTTAGGTTTTGGAAATATGGCTGATTAAAGTAGTCGCATTGAGATGTGCGGACAACGATTTGTCAAAGTATGACATGAAAAATAAAATAAATACGGAAGTGTGCCAACATGACGTACACATAGGATGATAGAATAGGTCCTGAAATTTAGTATTATACCACCCAAGTTACCTTAAAAACTTAGGTTTTGGATATATGGGTGATTAAATTAGTCGCTATGCGATGTGCGGACAACGATTTGTCTAAGTTTGACATGAAATATAAAAATAAATATGGAATTGTGGATACATGACGTACACATAGGGTGATAGAATAGGACCAGAACTTCTGTATTATACCACCCAAGTTACCGTAAAAACTTAGGTTTTGGAAATATGGGTATTAAATTAGTCGCTATGCGATGTGCGGACAACGATTTGTCTAAGTATGACATGAAATATAATAATAAATACGGAGGTGTGCCAACATTACGTACACGTAGGGTGATAGAATAGGACCAGAACTTCTGTATTATACCACCCAAGTTACCGTAAAAACTTAGGTTTTGGAAATATGGCTGATTAAAGTAGTCGCATTGAGATGTGCGGACAGAGATTTGTCGAAGTTTGACACGAAATATAAAAAAAGTACGGAGGTGTGCCAACATGACGTACACATAGGATGATAGAATAGGTCCAGAACTTGAGTACTATACCACCCAAGTTACCTTAAAAACTTAGGTTTTGGAAATACGGGTGATTAAAATAGTCGCTTTGGATGTGTGGACAGCGATCCACCTAAGTTTGACATAAAATATAAAATAAATACGGCAGTGTGTCAGCATGACGTACACGTAGTATTAAAGAATAGGACCAGAACTTTAGTACTATACCACCCAAGTTACCTTAAGAACTTAGGTTTTGGAAATATGGGTGATTAAAGTAGTCGCATTGAGATGTGCGGACAGAGATTTGTCGAAGTTTGACACGAAATATAAAAAACATACGGAGGTGTGCCAACATTACGTACACGTAGGGTGATAGAATAGGACCAGAACTTCTGTATTATACCACCCAAGTTACCGTAAAAACTTAGGTTTTGGAAATATGGGTGATTAAAGTAGTCGCATTGAGGTGTGCGGACAACGATTTGTCTAAGTATGACATGAAATATAATAATAAATACGGAGGTGTGCCAACATTACGTACACGTTAGGTGATAGAATAGGACCAGAACTTCTGTATTATACCATCCAAGTTACCGTAAAAACGTAGGTTTTGGAAATATGGCTGATTAAAGTAGTCGCATTGAGATGTGCGGACAGAGATTTGTCGAAGTTTGACACGAAATATAAAAAAAATACGGAGGTGTGCCAACATGACGTACACATAGGATGATAGAATAGGTCCAGAACTTTAGTACTATACCACCCAAGTTACCGTAAAAACTTAGGTTTGGGAAATATGGCTGATTAAAGTAGTCGCATTGAGATGTGCGGACAGAGATTTGTCGAAGTTTGACACGAAATATAAAAAAAATACGGAGGTGTGCCAACATGACGTACACATAGGATGATAGAATAGGTCCAGAACTTTAGTACTATACCACCCAAGTTACCATAAAAACTTAGGTTTTGGAAATATGGGTGATTAAATTAGTCGCTATGCGATGTGCGGACAACGATTTGTCTAAGTATGACATGAAATATAATAATAAATACGGAGGTGTGCCAACATTACGTACACGTGGGGTGATAGAATAGGACCAGAACTTCTGTATTATACCACCCAAGTTACCGTAAAAACTTAGGTTTTGGAAATATGGCTGATTAAATTAGTCGTATTGAGATGTGCGGACAGCGATTTGTCAAAGTATGACATGAAAAATAAAATAAATACGGAAGTGTGCCAACATGACGTACACATAGGATGATAGAATAGGTCCTGAAATTTAGTATTATACCACCCAAGTTACCTTAAAAACTTAGGTTTTGGATATATGGGTGATTAAATTAGTCGCTATGCGATGTGCGGACAACGATTTGTCTAAGTTTGACATGAAATATAAAAATAAATATGGAATTGTGGATACATGACGTACACATAGGGTGATAGAATAGGACCAGAACTTCTGTATTATACCACCCAAGTTACCGTAAAAACTTAGGTTTTGGAAATATGGGTGATTAAATTAGTCGCTATGCGATGTGCGGACAACGATTTGTCTAAGTATGACATGAAATATAATAATAAATACGGAGGTGTGCCAACATTACGTACACGTAGGGTGATAGAATAGGACCAGAACTTCTGTATTGTACCACCCAAGTTACCGTAAAAACTTAGGTTTTGGAAATATGGCTGATTAAAGTAGTCGCATTGAGATGTGCGGACAGAGATTTGTCGAAGTTTGACACGAAATATAAAAAAAATACGGAGGTGTGCCAACATGACATACACATAGGATGATAGAATAGGTCCAGAACTTGAGTACTATACCACCCAAGTTACCTTAAAAACTTAGGTTTTGGAAACACGGGTGATTAAAATAGTCGCTTTGGATGTGTGGACAGCGATCCACCTAAGTTTGACATAAAATATAAAATAAATACGGCAGTGTGTCAGCATGACGTACACGTAGGATGAAAGAATAGGACCAGAACTTTAGTACTATACCACCCAAGTTACCTTAAAAACTTAGGTTTTGGAAATATGGGTGATTAAAGTAGTCGCATTGAGATGTGCGGACAGAGATTTGTCGAAGTTTGACACGAAATATAAAAAACATACGGAGGTGTGCCAACATTACGTACACTTAGGGTGATAGAATAGGACCAGAACTTCTGTATTATACCACCCAAGTTACCGTAAAAACTTAGGTTTTGGAAATATGGGTGATTAAATTAGTTGCTATGCGATGTGCGGAAAACGATTTGTCTAAGTTTGACATGAAATATAAAAATAAATACGGAATTGTGGATACATGACGTACACATAGGGAGATAGAATAGGACCAGAACTTCTGTATTATACCACCCAAGTTACCGTAAAAACTTAGGTTTTGGAAATATGGCTGATTAAAGTAGTCGCTATGCGATGTGCGGACAACGATTTGTCGAAGTTTGACACGAAATAGAAAAAAAATACGGAGGTGTGCCAACATGACGTACACATAGGATGATAGAATAGGTCCAGAACTTTAGTACTATACCACCCAAGTTACCGTAAAAACTTAGGTTTTGGAAATATGGGTGATTAAATTAGTCGCTATGCGATGTGCGGACAACGATTTGTCTAAGTTTGACATGAAATATAAAAATAAATACGGAGGTGTGCCAACATTACGTACACGTAGGGTGATAGAATAGGACCAGAACTTCTGTATTATACCACCCAAGTTACCGTAAAAACTTAAATTTTGGAAATATGGGTGATTAAAATAGTCGCTATGCGATGTGCGGACAACGATTTGTCTAAGTATGACATGAAATATAATAATAAATACGGAGGTGTGCCAACATTACGTACACGTAGGGTGATAGAATAGGACCAGAACTTCTGTATTATACCACTCAAGTTACCGTAAAAACTTGGGTTTTGGAAATATGGCTGATTAAAGTAGTCGCATTGAGATGTGCGGACAGAGATTTGTCGAAGTTTGACACGAAATATAAAAAAAATACGGAGGTGTGCCAACATGACGTACACATAGGATGATAGAATAGGTCCAGAACTTTAGTACTATACCACCCAAGTTACCGTAAAAACTTAGGTTTTGGAAAAATGGGTGATTAAATTAGTCGCTATGCGATGTGCGGACAGCGATTTATCAAAGTATGACATGAAAAATAAAATAAATACGGAAGTGTGCCAACATGACGTACACATAGGATGATAGAATAGGTCCTGAAATTTAGTATTATACCACCCAAGTTACCTTAAAAACTTAGGTTTTGGAAATATGGGTGATTAAATTAGTCGCATTGAAATGTGCGGACAGAGATTAGTCGAAGTTTGACACGAAATATAAAAAAAATACGGAGGTGTGCCAACATGACGTACACATAGGATGATAGAATAGGTCCAGAACTTTAGTACTATACCACCCAAGTTACCGTAAAAACTTAGGTTTTGGAAATATGGCTGATTAAAGTAGTCGCATTGAGATGTGCGGACAGCGATTTGTCTAAGTATGACATGAAATATAATAATAAAAACGGAAGTGTGCCAACATTACGTACATATAGGGTGATAGAATAGGACCAGAACTTCTGTATTATACCACCCAAGTTACCCTAAAAACTTAGGTTTTGGAAATATGGGTGATTAAATTAGTCGCATTGAGATGTGCGGACAGAGATTAGTCGAAGTTTGACACGAAATATAAAAAAAATACGGAGGTGTGCCAACATGACGTACACATAGGATGATAGAATAGGTCCAGAACTTTAGTACTATACCACCCAAGTTACCGTAAAAACTTAGGTTTTGGAAATATGGCTGATTAAAGTAGTCGCATTGAGATGTGCGGACAGCGATTTGTCAAAGTATGATATGAAAAATAAAATAAATACGGAAGTGTGCCAACATGACGTACACATAGGATGATAGAATAGGTCCTGAAATTTAGTATTATACCACCCAAGTTACCTTAAAAACTTAGGTTTTGGAAATATGGGTGATTAAATTAGTTGCTATGCGATGTGCGGAAAACGATTTGTCTAAGTTTGACATGAAATATAAAAATAAATACGGAATTGTGGATACATGACGTACACATAGGGAGATAGAATAGGACCAGAACTTCTGTATTATACCACCCAAGTTACCGTAAAAACTTAGGTTTTGGAAATATGGCTGATTAAAGTAGTCGCTATGCGATGTGCGGACAACGATTTGTCGAAGTTTGACACGAAATAGAAAAAAAATACGGAGGTGTGCCAACATGACGTACACATAGGATGATAGAATAGGTCCAGAACTTTAGTACTATACCACCCAAGTTACCGTAAAAACTTAGGTTTTGGAAATATGGGTGATTAAATTAGTCGCTATGCGATGTGCGGACAACGATTTGTCTAAGTTTGACATGAAATATAAAAATAAATACGGAGGTGTGCCAACATTACGTACACGTAGGGTGATAGAATAGGACCAGAACTTCTGTATTATACCACCCAAGTTACCGTAAAAACTTAAATTTTGGAAATATGGGTGATTAAAATAGTCGCTATGCGATGTGCGGACAACGATTTGTCTAAGTATGACATGAAATATAATAATAAATACGGAGGTGTGCCAACATTACGTACACGTAGGGTGATAGAATAGGACCAGAACTTCTGTATTATACCACTCAAGTTACCGTAAAAACTTGGGTTTTGGAAATATGGCTGATTAAAGTAGTCGCATTGAGATGTGCGGACAGAGATTTGTCGAAGTTTGACACGAAATATAAAAAAAATACGGAGGTGTGCCAACATGACGTACACATAGGATGATAGAATAGGTCCAGAACTTTAGTACTATACCACCCAAGTTACCGTAAAAACTTAGGTTTTGGAAAAATGGGTGATTAAATTAGTCGCTATGCGATGTGCGGACAGCGATTTATCAAAGTATGACATGAAAAATAAAATAAATACGGAAGTGTGCCAACATGACGTACACATAGGATGATAGAATAGGTCCTGAAATTTAGTATTATACCACCCAAGTTACCTTAAAAACTTAGGTTTTGGAAATATGGGTGATTAAATTAGTCGCATTGAGATGTGCGGACAGAGATTAGTCGAAGTTTGACACGAAATATAAAAAAAATACGGAGGTGTGCCAACATGACGTACACATAGGATGATAGAATAGGTCCAGAACTTTAGTACTATACCACCCAAGTTACCGTAAAAACTTAGGTTTTGGAAATATGGCTGATTAAAGTAGTCGCATTGAGATGTGCGGACAGCGATTTGTCTAAGTAGGACATGAAATATAATAATAAAAACGGAAGTGTGCCAACATTACGTACATATAGGGTGATAGAATAGGACCAGAACTTCTGTATTATACCACCCAAGTTACCCTAAAAACTTAGGTTTTGGAAATATGGGTGATTAAATTAGTCGCATTGAGATGTGCGGACAGAGATTAGTCGAAGATTGACACGAAATATAAAAAAAATACGGAGGTGTGCCAACATGACGTACACATAGGATGATAGAATAGGTCCAGAACTTTAGTACTATACCACCCAAGTTACCGTAAAAACTTAGGTTTTGGAAATATGGCTGATTAAAGTAGTCGCATTGAGATGTGCGGACAGCGATTTGTCAAAGTATGATATGAAAAATAAAATAAATACGGAAGTGTGCCAACATGACGTACACATAGGATGATAGAATAGGTCCTGAAATTTATTATTATACCACCCAAGTTACCTTAAAAACTTAGGTTTTGGAAATATGGGTGATTAAATTAGTTGCTATGCGATGTGCGGAAAACGATTTGTCTAAGTTTGACATGAAATATAAAAATAAATACGGAATTGTGGATACATGACGTACACATAGGGAGATAGAATAGGACCAGAACTTCTGTATTATACCACCCAAGTTACCGTAAAAACTTAGGTTTTGGAAATATGGCTGATTAAAGTAGTCGCTATGCGATGTGCGGACAACGATTTGTCGAAGTTTGACACGAAATAGAAAAAAATACGGAGGTGTGCCAACATGACGTACACATAGGATGATAGAATAGGTCCAGAACTTTAGTACTATACCACCCAAGTTACCGTAAAAACTTAGGTTTTGGAAATATGGGTGATTAAATTAGTCGCTATGCGATGTGCGGACAACGATTTGTCTAAGTTTGACATGAAATATAAAAATAAATACGGAGGTGTGCCAACATTACGTACACGTAGGGTGATAGAATAGGACCAGAACTTCTGTATTATACCACCCAAGTTACCGTAAAAACTTAAATTTTGGAAATATGGGTGATTAAAATAGTCGCTATGCGATGTGCGGACAACGATTTGTCTAAGTATGACATGAAATATAATAATAAATACGGAGGTGTGCCAACATTACGTACACGTAGGGTGATAGAATAGGACCAGAACTTCTGTATTATACCACTCAAGTTACCGTAAAAACTTGGGTTTTGGAAATATGGCTGATTAAAGTAGTCGCATTGAGATGTGCGGACAGAGATTTGTCGAAGTTTGACACGAAATATAAAAAAAATACGGAGGTGTGCCAACATGACGTACACATAGGATGATAGAATAGGTCCAGAACTTTAGTACTATACCACCCAAGTTACCGTAAAAACTTAGGTTTTGGAAAAATGGGTGATTAAATTAGTCGCTATGCGATGTGCGGACAGCGATTTATCAAAGTATGACATGAAAAATAAAATAAATACGGAAGTGTGCCAACATGACGTACACATAGGATGATAGAATAGGTCCTGAAATTTAGTATTATACCACCCAAGTTACCTTAAAAACTTAGGTTTTGGAAATATGGGTGATTAAATTAGTCGCTATGCGATGCGCGGACAACGATTTGTCAAAGTATGACATGAAAAATAAAATAAATACGGAAGTGTGCCAACATGACGTACACATAGGGTGATAGAATAGGACCAGAACTTTAGTCCTATACCACCCAAGTTACCTTAAAAACTTAGGTTTTGGAAATATGGGTGATTAAAGTAGTCGCATTGAGATGTGCGGACAGAGATTTGTCGAAGTTTGACACGAAATATAAAAAACATACGGAGGTGTGCCAACATTACGTACACTTAGGGTGATAGAATAGGACCAGAACTTCTGTATTATACCACCCAAGTTACCGTAAAAACTTAGGTTTTGGAAATATGGGTGATTAAAGTAGTCGCATTGAGGTGTGCGGACAACGATTTGTCTAAGTATGACATGAAATATAATAATAAATACGGAGGTGTGCCAACATTACGTACACGTAGGGTGATAGAATAGGACCAGAACTTCTGTATTATACCACCCAAGTTACCGTAAAAACTTAGGTTTTGGAAATATGGGTGATTAAATTAGTCGCTATGCGATGTGCGGACAGAGATTTGTCGAAGTTTGACCGAAATATAAAAAAAATACGGAGGTGTGCCAACATGACTTACACATAGGATGATAGAATAGGTCCAGAACTTTAGTACTATACCACCCAAGTTACCTTAAAAACTTAGGTTTTGGAAATATGGGTGATTAAATTAGTCGCTATGCGATGTGCGGACAACGATTTGTCTAAGTTTGACACGAAATATAAAAAAAATTCGGAATTGTGGATACATGACGTACACATAGGGTGATAGAATAGGACCAGAACTTCTGTATTATACCACCCAAGTTACCCTAAAAACTTAGGTTTTGGAAATATGGGTGATTAAATTAGTCGCATTGAGATGTGCGGACAGAGATTAGTCGAAGTTTGACACGAAATATAAAAAAATACGGAGGTGTGCCAACATGACGTACACATAGGATGATAGAATAGGTCCAGAACTTTAGTACTATACCACCCAAGTTACCGTAAAAACTTAGGTTTTGGAAATATGGCTGATTAAAGTAGTCGCATTGAGATGTGCGGACAGCGATTTGTCTAAGTATGACATGAAATATAATAATAAAAACGGAAGTGTGCCAACATTACGTACATATAGGGTGATAGAATAGGACCAGAACTTCTGTATTATACCACCCAAGTTACCGTAAAAACTTAGGTTTTGGAAATATGGCTGATTAAATTAGTCGCTATGCGATGTGCGGACAGAGATTTGTCGAAGTTTGCCACGAAATATAAAAAAAATACGGAGGTGTGCCAACATGACGTACACATAGGATGATAGAATAGGTCCAGAACTTTAGTACTATACCACCCAAGTTACCGTAAAAACTTAGGTTTTGGAAATATGGGTGATTAAATTAGTCGCTATGCGATGTGCGGACAACGATTTGTCTAAGTTTGACATGAAATATAAAAATAAATACGGAGGTGTGCCAACATTACGTACACGTAGGGTGATAGAATAGGACCAGAACTTCTGTATTATACCACCCAAGTTACCGTAAAAACTTAAATTTTGGAAATATGGGTGATTAAATTAGTCGCTATGCGATGTGCGGACAACGATTTGTCTAAGTATGATATGAAATATAATAATAAATACGGAGGTGTGCCAACATTACGTACACGTAGGGTGATAGAATAGGACCAGAACTTATGTATTATACCACCCAAGTTACCGTAAAAACTTGGGTTTTGGAAATATGGCTGATTAAAGTAGTCTCATTGAGATGTGCGGACAGAGATTTGTCGAAGTTTGACACGAAATATAAAAAAAAATACGGAGGTGTGCCAACATGACGTACACATAGGATGATAGAATAGGTCCAGAACTTTAGTACTATACCACCCAAGTTACCGTAAAAACTTAGGTTTTGGAAAAATGGGTGATTAAATTAGTCGCTATGCGATGTGCGGACAGCGATTTATCAAAGTATGACATGAAAAATAAAATAAATACGGAAGTGTGCCAACATGACGTACACATAGGGTGATAGAATAGGACCAGAACTTTAGTACTATACCACCCAAGTTACCTTAAAAACTTAGGTTTTGGAAATATGGGTGATTAAAGTAGTCGCATTGAGATGTGCGGACAGAGATTTGTCGAAGTTTGACACGAAATATAAAAAACATACGGAGGTGTGCCAACATGACGTACACATAGGATGATAGAATAGGTCCTGAAATTTAGTATTATACCACCCAAGTTACCTTGAAAACTTAGGTTTTGGAAATATGGGTGATTAAATTAGTCGCTATGCGATGCGCGGACAACGATTTGTCAAAGTATGACATGAAAAATAAAATAAATACGGAAGTGTGCCAACATGACGTACACATAGGGTGATAGAATAGGACCAGAACTTTAGTACTATACCACCCAAGTTACCTTAAAAACTTAGGTTTTGGAAATATGGGTGATTAAAGTAGTCGCATTGAGATGTGCGGACAGAGATTTGTCGAAGTTTGACACGAAATATAAAAAACATACGGAGGTGTGCCAACATTACGTACACTTAGGGTGATAGAATAGGACCAGAACTTCTGTATTATACCACCCAAGTTACCGTAAAAACGTAGGTTTTGGAAATATGGGTGATTAAAGTAGTCGCATTGAGGTGTGCGGACAACGATTTGTCTAAGTATGACATGAAATATAATAATAAATACGGAGGTGTGCCAACATTACGTACACGTAGGGTGATAGAATAGGACCAGAACTTCTGTATTATACCACCCAAGTTACCGTAAAAACTTAGGTTTTGGAAATATGGGTGATTAAATTAGTCGCTATGCGATGTGCGGACAGAGATTTGTCGAAGTTTGACCGAAATATAAAAAAAATACGGAGGTGTGCCAACATGACTTACACATAGGATGATAGAATAGGTCCAGAACTTTAGTACTATACCACCCAAGTTACCTTAAAAACTTAGGTTTTGGAAATATGGGTGATTAAATTAGTCGCTATGCGATGTGCGGACAACGATTTGTCTAAGTTTGACACGAAATATAAAAAAAATTCGGAATTGTGGATACATGACGTACACATAGGGTGATAGAATAGGACCAGAACTTCTGTATTATACCACCCAAGTTACCCTAAAAACTTAGGTTTTGGAAATATTGGTGATTAAATTAGTCGCATTGAGATGTGCGGACAGAGATTAGTCGAAGTTTGACACGAAATATAAAAAAATACGGAGGTGTGCCAACATGACGTACACATAGGATGATAGAATAGGTCCAGAACTTTAGTACTATACCACCCAAGTTACCGTAAAAACTTAGGTTTTGGAAATATGGCTGATTAAAGTAGTCGCATTGAGATGTGCGGACAGCGATTTGTCTAAGTATGACATGAAATATAATAATAAAAACGGAAGTGTGCCCACATTACGTACATATAGGGTGATAGAATAGGACCAGAACTTCTGTATTATACCACCCAAGTTACCGTAAAAACTTAGGTTTTGGAAATATGGCTGATTAAATTAGTCGCTATGCGATGTGCGGACAGAGATTTGTCGAAGTTTGCCACGAAATATAAAAAAAATACGGAGGTGTGCCAACATGACGTACACATAGGATGATAGAATAGGTCCAGAACTTTAGTACTATACCACCCAAGTTACCGTAAAAACTTAGGTTTTGGAAATATGGGTGATTAAATTAGTCGCTATGCGATGTGCGGACAACGATTTGTCTAAGTTTGACATGAAATATAAAAATAAATACGGAGGTGTGCCAACATTACGTACACGTAGGGTGATAGAATAGGACCAGAACTTCTGTATTATACCACCCAAGTTACCGTAAAAACTTAAATTTTGGAAATATGGGTGATTAAATTAGTCGCTATGCGATGTGCGGACAACGATTTGTCTAAGTATGACATGAAATATAATAATAAATACGGAGGTGTGCCAACATTACGTACACGTAGGGTGATAGAATAGGACCAGAACTTCTGTATTATACCACCCAAGTTACCGTAAAAACTTGGGTTTTGGAAATATGGCTGATTAAAGTAGTCGCATTGAGATGTGCGGACAGAGATTTGTCGAAGTTTGACACGAAATATAAAAAAAATACGGAGGTGTGCAAACATGACGTACACATAGGATGATAGAATAGGTCCAGAACTTTAGTACTATACCACCCAAGTTACCGTAAAAACTTAGGTTTTGGAAAAATGGGTGATTAAATTAGTCGCTATGCGATGTGCGGACAGCGATTTATCAAAGTATGACATGAAAAATAAAATAAATACGGAAGTGTGCCAACATGACGTACGCATAGGATGATAGAATAGGTCCTGAAATTTAGTATTATACCACCCAAGTTACCTTAAAAACTTAGGTTTTGGAAATATGGGTGATTAAATTAGTCGCTATGCGATGCGCGGACAACGATTTGTCAAAGTATGACATGAAATATAAAATAAATACGGAAGTGTGCCAACATGACGTACACATAGGGTGATAGAATAGGACCAGAACTTTAGTACTATACCACCCAAGTTACCTTAAAAACTTAGGTTTTGGAAATATGGGTGATTAAAGTAGTCGCATTGAGATGTGCGGACAGAGATTTGTCGAAGTTTGACACGAAATATAAAAAACATACGGAGGTGTGCCAAAATTACGTACACTTAGGGTGATAGAATAGGACCAGAACTTCTGTATTATACCACCCAAGTTACCGTAAAAACTTAGGTTTTGGAAATATGGGTGATTAAAGTAGTCGCATTGAGGTGTGCGGACAACGATTTGTCTAAGTATGACATGAAATATAATAATAAATACGGAGGTGTGCCAACATTACGTACACGTAGGGTGATAGATTAGGACCAGAACTTCTGTATTATACCACCCAAGTTACCGTAAAAACTTAGGTTTTGGAAATATGGGTGATTAAATTAGTCGCTATGCGATGTGCGGACAGAGATTTGTCGAAGTTTGACCGAAATATAAAAAAAATACGGAGGTGTGCCAACATGACTTACACATAGGATGATAGAATAGGTCCAGAACTTTAGTACTATACCACCCAAGTTACCTTAAAAACTTAGGTTTTGGAAATATGGGTGATTAAATTAGTCGCTATGCGATGTGCGGACAACGATTTGTCTAAGTTTGACACGAAATATAAAAAAAATTCGGAATTGTGGATACATGACGTACACATAGGGTGATAGAATAGGACCAGAACTTCTGTATTATACCACCCAAGTTACCCTAAAAACTTAGGTTTTGGAAATATGGGTGATTAAATTAGTCGCATTGAGATGTGCGGACAGAGATTAGTCGAAGTTTGACACGAAATATAAAAAAAATACGGAGGTGTGCCAACATGACGTACACATAGGATGATAGAATAGGTCCAGAACTTTAGTACTATACCACCCAAGTTACCGTAAAAACTTAGGTTTTGGAAATATGGCTGATTAAAGTAGTCGCATTGAGATGTGCGGACAGCGATTTGTCTAAGTATGACATGAAATATAATAATAAAAACGGAAGTGTGCCAACATTACGTACATATAGGGTGATAGAATAGGACCAGAACTTCTGTATTATACCACCCAAGTTACCGTAAAAACTTAGGTTTTGGAAATATGGCTGATTAAATTAGTCGCTATGCGATGTGCGGACAGAGATTTGTCGAAGTTTGCCACGAAATATAAAAAAATACGGAGGTGTGCCAACATGACGTACACATAGGATGATAGAATAGGTCCAGAACCTTAGTACTATACCACCCAAGTTACCGTAAAAACTTAGTTTTTGGAAATATGGCTGATTAAAGTAGTCGCATTGAGATGTGCGGACAGCGATTTGTCAAAGTATGATATGAAAAATAAAATAAATACGGAAGTGTGCCAACATGACGTACACATAGGATGATAGAATAGGTCCTGAAATTTAGTATTATACCACCCAAGTTACCTTAAAAACTTAGGTTTTGGAAATATGGGTGATTAAATTAGTTGCTATGCGATGTGCGGAAAACGATTTGTCTAAGTTTGACATGAAATATAAAAATAAATACGGAATTGTGGATACATGACGTACACATAGGGAGATAGAATAGGACCAGAACTTCTGTATTATACCACCCAAGTTACCGTAAAAACTTAGGTTTTGGAAATATGGCTGATTAAATTAGTCGCTATGCGATGTGCGGACAACGATTTGTCTAAGTTTGTAATGAAATATAAAAATAAATACGGAGGTGTGCCAACATTACGTACACGTAGGGTGATAGAATAGGACCAGAACTTCTGTATTATACCACCCAAGTTACCGTAAAAACTTAAATTTTGGAAATATGGGTGATTAAATTAGTCGCTATGCGATGTGCGGACAACGATTTGTCTAAGTATGACATGAAATATAATAATAAATACGGAGGTGTGCCAACATTACGTACACGTAGGGTGATAGAATAGGACCAGAACTTCTGTATTATACCACCCAAGTTACCGTAAAAACTTGGGTTTTGGAAATATGGCTGATTAAAGTAGTCGCATTGAGATGTGCGGACAGAGATATGTCGAAGTTTGACACGAAATATAAAAAAAATACGGAGGTGTGCCAACATGACGTACACATAGGATGATAGAATAGGTCCAGAACTTTAGTACTATACCACCCAAGTTACCGTAAAAACTTAGGTTTTGGAAAAATGGGTGATTAAATTAGTCGCTATGCGATGTGCGGACAGCGATTTATCAAAGTATGACATGAAAAATAAAATAAATACGGAAGTGTGCCAACATGACGTACACATAGGATGATAGAATAGGTCCTGAAATTTAGTATTATACCACCCAAGTTACCTTAAAAACTTAGGTTTTGGAAATATGGGTGATTAAATTAGTCGCTATGCGATGCGCGGACAACGATTTGTCAAAGTATGACATGAAAAATAAAATAAATACGGAAGTGTGCCAACATGACGTACACATAGGGTGATAGAATAGGACCAGAACTTCTGTATTATACCACCCAAGTTACCGTAAAAACTTAGGTTTTGGAAATATGGCTGATTAAAGTAGTCGCATTGAGATGTGCGGACAGCGATTTGTCAAAGTTTGATATGAAAAATAAAATAAATACGGAAGTGTGCCAACATGACGTACACATAGGATGATAGAATAGGTCCTGAAATTTAGTATTATACCACCCAAGTTACCTTAAAAACTTAGGTTTTGGAAATATGGGTGATTAAATTAGTTGCTATGCGATGTGCGGAAAACGATTTGTCTAAGTTTGACATGAAATATAAAAATAAATACGGAATTGTGGATACATGACGTACACATAGGGAGATAGAATAGGACCAGAACGTCTGTATTAAACCACCCAAGTTACCGTAAAAACTTAGGTTTTAGAAATATGGCTGATTAAAGTAGTCGCTATGCGATGTGCGGACAACGATTTGTCGAAGTTTGACACGAAATAGAAAAAAAATACGGAGGTGTGCCAACATGACGTACACATAGGATGATAGAATAGGTCCAGAACTTTAGTACTATACCACCCAAGTTACCGTAAAAACTTAGGTTTTGGAAATATGGGTGATTAAATTAGTCGCTATGCGATGTGCGGACAACGATTTGTCTAAGTTTGACATGAAATATAAAAATAAATACGGAGGTGTGCCAACATTACGTACACGTAGGGTGATAGAATAGGACCAGAACTTCTGTATTATACCACCCAAGTTACCGTAAAAACTTAAATTTTGGAAATATGGGTGATTAAATTAGTCGCTATGCGATGTGCGGATAACGATTTGTCTAAGTATGACATGAAATATAATAATAAATACGGAGGTGTGCCAACATTACGTACACGTAGGGTGATAGAATAGGACCAGAACTTCTGTATTATACCACCCAAGTTACCGTAAAAACTTGGGTTTTGGAAATATGGCTGATTAAAGTAGTCGCATTAATATGTGCGGACAGAGATTTGTCGAAGTTTGACACGAAATATAAAAAAAATACGGAGGTGTGCCAACATGACGTACACATAGGATGATAGAATAGGTCCAAAACTTTAGTACTATACCACCCAAGTTACCGTAAAAACTTAGGTTTTGGAAATATGGGTGATTAAATTAGTCGCTATGCGATGTGCGGACAGCGATTTATCAAAGTATGACATGAAAAATAAAATAAATACGGAAGTGTGCCAACATGACGTACACATAGGATGATAGAATAGGTCCTGAAATTTAGTATTATACCACCCAAGTTACCTTAAAAACTTAGGTTTTGGAAATATGGGTGATTAAATTAGTCGCTATGCGATGCGCGGACAACGATTTGTCAAAGTATGACATGAAATATAAAATAAATACGGAAGTGTGCCAACATGACGTACACATAGGGTGATAGAATAGGACCAGAACTTCTGTATTATACCACCCAAGTTACCGTAAAAACTTAGGTTTTGGAAATATGGGTGATTAAATTAGTCGCTATGCGATGTGCGGACAACGATTTGTCTAAGTTTGACATGAAATATAAAAATAAATACGGAATTTTGGATACATGACGTACACATTGGGTGATAGAATAGGATTAGAACTATATTATTATACCACCCAAGTTACCGTAAAAACTTAGGTTTTGGAAATTTGGGTGATTAAATTAGTCGCTATGCGACGTGCGGACAACGATTTGTCGAAGTTTGACACGAAATATAAAAAAAAATACGGAGGTGTGCCAACATGACGTACACATAGGATGATAGAATAGGTCCAGAACTTTAGTACTATACCACCCAAGTTACCGTAAAAACTTAGGTTTTGGAAATATGGGTGATTAAATTAGTCGCTTTGGATGTGTGGACAGTGATCCACCTAAGTTTGACATAAAATATAAAATAAATACGGCAGTGTGTCAGCATGACGTACACGTAGGGTGATGAAATAGGACCAGAACTTCTGTATTATACCACCCAAGTTACCGTAAAAACTTAGGTTTTGGAAATATGGGTGATTAAATTAGTCGCTATGGGATGTGCGGACAACAATTTGTCTAAGTTTGACATGACATATAAAAATAAATACGGAATTGAGGATACATGACGTACACATAGGGTGATAGAATAGGACCAGAACTTCTGTATTATACCACCCAAGTTACCGTAAAAACTTAGGTTTTGGAAATATGGCTGATTAAAGTAGTCGCTATGCGATGTGCGGACAACGATTTGTCGAAGTTTGACACGAAATATAAAAAAAATACGGAGGTGTGCCAACATGACGTACACATAGGATGATAGAATAGGTCCAGAACTTTAGTACTATACCACCCAAGTTACCGTAAAAACTTAGGTTTTGGAAATATGGGTGATTAAATTAGTCGCTATGCGATGTGCGGACAACGATTTGTCTAAGTTTGACATGAAATATAAAAATAAATACGGAGGTGTGCCAACATTACGTACACGTAGGGTGATAGAATAGGACCTGAACTTCTGTATTATACCACCCAAGTTACCGTAAAAACTTATGTTTTGGAAATATGGGTGATTAAATTAGTCGCTATGCGATGTGCGGACAACGATTTGTCTAAGTATGACATGAAATAAATAATAAATACGGAGGTGTGCCAACATTACGTACACGTAGGGTGATAGAATAGGACCAGAACTTCTGTATTATACCACCCAAGTTACCGTAAAAACTTAGGTTTTGGAAATATGGCTGATTAAAGTAGTCGCATTGAGATGTGCGGACAGAGATTTGTCGAAGTTTGACACGAAATATAAAAAAAATACGGAGGTGTGCCAACATGACGTACACATAGGATGATAGAATAGGTCCAGAACTTTAGTACTATACCACCCAAGTTACCGTAAAAACTTAGGTTTTGGAAATATGGGTGATTAAATTAGTCGCTATGCGATGTGCGGACAGCGATTTATCAAAGTATGACATGAAAAATAAAATAAATACGGAAGTGTGCCAACATGACGTACACATAGGATGATAGAATAGGTCCTGAAATTTAGTATTATACCACCCAAGTTACCTTAAAAACTTAGGTTTTGGAAATATGGGTGATTAAATTAGTCGCTATGCGATGTGCGGACAACGATTTGTCAAAGTATGACATGAAAAATAAAATAAATACGGAAGTGTGCCAACATGACGTACACATAGGGTGATAGAATAGGACCAGAAATTCTGTATTATACCACCCAAGTTACCGTAAAAACTTAGGTTTTGGAAATATGGGTGATTAAATTAGTCGCATTGAGATGTGCGGACAGAGATTTGTCGAAGTTTGACACGAAATATAAAAAAATACGGAGGTGTGCCAACATGACGTACACATAGGATGATAGAATAGGTCCAGAACTTTAGTACTATACCACCCAAGTTACCGTAAAAACTTAGGTTTTGGAAATATGGGTGATTAAATTAGTCGATATGCGATGTGCGGACAACGATTTGTCTAAGTTTGACATGAAATATAAAAATAAATACGGAATTTTGGATACATGACGTACACATTGGGTGATAGAATAGGATTAGAACTATATTATTATACCACTCAGGTTACCGTCAAAACTTAGGTTTTGGAAATACGGGTGATTAAAGTAGTCGCATTGAGATGTGCGGACAGCGATTTGTCTAAGTTTGACATGAAATATAAAAATAAATACGGAATTGTGGATACATGACGTACACATAGGGTGATAGAATAGGACCAGAACTTCTGTATTATACCACCCAAGTTACCGTAAAAACTTAGGTTTTGGAAATATGGGTGATCATATTAGTCGCTATGCGATGTGCGGACAACGATTTGTCTAGGTTTGACATGAAATATAAAAATAAATACGGAATTGTGGATACATGACGTACACATAGGGTGATAGAATAGGACCAGAACTTCTGTATTATACCAACCAAGTTACCGTATAAACTTAGGTTTTGGAAATATGGGTGATTAAATTAGTCGCTATGCGATGTGCGGACAACGATTTGTCGAAGTTTGACACGAAATATAAAAAAAATACGGAGGTGTGCCAACATGACGTACACATAGGATGATAGAATAGGTCCAGAACTTTAGTACTATACCACCCAAGTTACCGTAAAAACTTAGGTTTTGGAAATATGGGTGATTAAATTAGTCGCTTTGGATGTGTGGACAGTGATCCACCTAAGTTTGACATAAATATAAAATAAATACGGCAGTGTGTCAGCATGACGTACACGTAGGGTGATGAAATAGGACCAGAACTTCTGTATTATACCACCCAAGTTACCGTAAAAACTTAGGTTTTGGAAATATGGCTGATTAAATTAGTCGCTATGCGATGTGCGGACAACGATTTGTCTAAGTTTGACATGAAATATAAAAATAAATACGGAATTGTGGATACATGACGTACACATAGGGTGATAGAATAGGACCAGAACGTCTGTATTATACCACCCAAGTTACCGTTAAAACTTAGGTTTTGGAAATATGGCTGATTAAAGTAGTCGCATTGAGATGTGCGGACAGCGATTTGTCAAAGTATGACATGAAAAATAAAATAAATACGGAAGTGTGCCAACATGACGTACACATAGGATGAAAGAATAGGACCAGAACTTTAGTACTATACCACCCAAGTTACCGTAAAAACTTAGGTTTTGGAAATACGGGTGATTAAAATAGTCGCTTTGGATGTGTGGACAGTGATCCACCTAAGTTTGACATAAAATATAAAATAAATACGGCAGTGTGTCAGCATGACGTACACGTAGGGTGATGAAATAGGACCAGAACTTCTGTATTAAACCACCCAAGTTACCGTAAAAACTTAGGTTTGGGAAATATGGCTGATTAAATTAGTCGCTATGCGATGTGCGGACAACGATTTGTCTAAGTTTGACATGAAATATAAATTAAATACGGAGGTGTGGTAATTCTTAGGTGGATACATGACGTACACATAGGGTGATAGAATAGGACCAGAACTTCTGTATTATACCACCTAAGTTACCGTTAAAACTTAGGTTTTGGAAATATGGGTGATTAAATTAGTCGCTATGCGATGTGCGGACAACGATTTGTCGAAGTTTGACACGAAATATAAAAAAAATACGGAGGTGTGCCAACATGACGTACACATAGGATGATAGAATAGGTCCAGAACTTTAGTACTATACCACCCAAGTTACCATAAAAACTTAGGTTTTGGAAATATGGGTGATTAAATTAGTCGCTATGCGATGTGCGGACAACGATTTGTCTAAGTATGACATGAAATATAATAATAAATACGGAGGTGTTCCAACATTACGTACACCTGGGGTGATAGAATAGGACCAGAACTTCTGTATTATACCACCCAAGTTACCGTAAAAACTTAGGTTTTGGAAATATGGCTGATTAAAGTAGTCGTATTGAGATGTGCGGACAGCGATTTGTCAAAGTATGACATCAAAAATAAAATAAATACGGAAGTGTGCCAACATGACGTACACATAGGATGATAGAATAGGTCCTGAAATTTAGCATTATACCACCCAAGTTACCTTAAAAACTTAGGTTTTGGAAATATGGGTGATTAAATTAGTCGCTATGCGATGTGCGGACAACGATTTGTCTACGTTTGACATGAAATGTAAAAATAAATACGGAAGTGTGCCAACATTACGTACACGTAGGGTGATAGAATAGGACCAGAACTTCTGTATTATACCACCCAAGTTACCGTAAAAACTTAGGTTTTGGAAATATGGCTGATTAAAGTAGTCGCATTGAGATGTGCGGACAGAGATTTGTCGAAGTTTGACACGAAATATAACAAAATACGGAGGTGTGCCAACATGACGTACACATAGGATGATAGAATAGGTCCAGAACTTTAGTACTATACCACCCAAGTTACCGTAAAAACTTAGGTTTTGGAAATATGGCTGATTAAAGTAGTCGCATTGAGATGTGCGGACAGCGATTTGTCAAAGTATGACATGAAAAATAAAATAAATACGGAAGAGTGCCAACATGACGTACACATAGGATGATAGAATAGGTCCTGAAATTTAGTATAATACCAATCAAGTTACCTTAAAAACTTAGGTTTTGGATATATGGGTGATTAAATTAGTCGCTATGCGATGTGCGGACAACGATTTGTCTAAGTTTGACATGAAATATAAAAATAAATATGGAATTGTGGATACATGACGTACACATAGGGTGATAGAATAGGACCAGAACTTCTGTATTATACCACCCAAGTTACCGTAAAAACTTAGGTTTTGGAAATATGGGTGATTAAATTAGTCGCTATGCGATGTGCGGACAACGATTTGTCTAAGTATGACATGAAATATAATAATAAATACGGAGGTGTGCCAACATTACGTACACGTAGGGTGATAGAATAGGACCAGAACTTCTGTATTATACCACCCAAGTTACCGTAAAAACTTAGGTTTTGGAAATATGGCTGATTAAAGTAGTCGCATTGAGATGTGCGGACAGAGATTTGTCGAAGTTTGACACGAGATATAAAAAAAATACGGAGGTGTACCAACATGACGTACACATAGGATGATAGAATAGGTCCAGAACTTGAGTACTATACCACCCAAGTTACCTTAAAAACTTAGGTTTTGGAAATACGGGTGATTAAAATAGTCGCTTTGGATGTGTGGACAGCGATCCACCTAAGTTTGACATAAAATATAAAATAAATACGGCAGTGTGTCAGCATGACTTACACGTAGGATGAAAGAATAGGACCAGAACTTTAGTACTATACCACCCAAGTTACCTTAAAAACTTAGGTTTTGGAAATATGGGTGATTAAAGTAGTCGCATTGAGATGTGCGGACAGAGATTTGTCGAAGTTTGACACGAAATATAAAAAAAATACGGAGGTGTGCCAACATTACGTACACGTAGCGTGATAGAATATTACCAGAACTTCTGTATTATACCACCCAAGTTACCGTAAAAACTTAGGTTTTGGAAATATGGCTGATTAAAGTAGTCGCTATGCGATGTGCGGACAACGATTTGTCTAAGTTTGACATGAAATATAAAAATAAATATGGAATTGTGGATACATGACGTACACATAGGGTGATAGAATAGGACCAGAACTTCTGTATTATACCACCCAAGTTACCGTAAAAACTTAGGTTTTGGAAATATGGCTGATTAAAGTAGTCGCATTGAGATGTGCGGACAGCGATTTGTCAAAGTATGACATGAAAAATAAAATAAATACGGAAGTGTGCCAACATGACGTACACATAGGATGATAGAATAGGTCCAGAACTTTAGTACTATACCACCCAAGTTACCGTAAAAACTTAGGTTTTGGAAATATGGCGGATTAAAGTAGTCGCATTGAGATGTGCGGACAGCGATTTGTCAAAGTATGACATGAAAAATAAAATAAATAAGGAAGTGTGCCAACATGACGTACACATAGGATGATAGAATAGGTCCTGAAATTTAGTATTATACCACCCAAGTTACCTTAAAAACTTAGGTTTTGGATATATGGGTGATTAAATTAGTCGCTTTGGATGTGTGGACAGTGATCCACCTAAGTTTGACATAAAATATAAAATAAATACGGCAGTGTGTCAGCATGACGTACACGTAGGGTGATGAAATAGGACCAGAACTTCTGTATTATACCACCCAAGTTTTTGTAAAAACTTAGGTTTTGGAAATATGGCTGATTAAATTAGTCGCTATGCGATGTGCGGACAACGATTTGTCTAAGTTTGACATGAAATATAAAAATAAATACGGAATTGTGGATACATGACGTACACATAGGTTGATAGAATAGGACCAGAACTTCTGTATTATACCACCCAAGTTACCGTAAAAACTTAGGTTTTGGAAATATGGGTGATTAAATTAGTCGCATTGAGATGTGCGGACAGAGATTTGTCGAAGTTTGACACGAAATATAAAAAAAATACGGAGGTGTGCCAACATGACGTACACATAGGATGATAGAATAGGTCCAGAACTTTAGTACTATACCACCCAAGTTACCGTAAAAACTTAGGTTTTGGAAATATGGGTGATTAAATTAGTCGCTATGCGATGTGCGGACAACGATTTGTCTAAGTTTGACATGAAATATAAAATTAAATACGGAATTTTGGATACATGACGTACACATTGGGTGATAGAATAGGATTAGAACTATATTATTATACCACTCAGGTTACCGTCAAAACTTAGGTTTTGGAAATACGGGTGATTAAAGTAGTCGCATTGAGATGTGCGGACAGCGATTTGTCTAAGTTTGACATGAAATATAAAAATAAATACGGAATTGTGGATACATGACGTACACATAGGGTGATAGAATAGGACCAGAACTTCTGTATTATACCACCCAAGTTACCGTAAAAACTTAGGTTTTGGAAATATGGGTGATCATATTAGTCGCTATCCGATGTGCGGACAACGATTTGTCTAGGTTTGATATGAAATATAAAAATAAATACGGAATTGTGGATACATGACGTACACATAGGGTGATAGAATAGGACCAGAACTTCTGTATTATACCAACCAAGTTACCGTATAAACTTAGGTTTTGGAAATATGGGTGATTAAATTAGTCGCTATGCGATGTGCGGACAACGATTTGTCGAAGTTTGACACGAAATATAAAAAAATACGGAGGTGTGCCAACATGACGTACATATAGGATGATAGAATAGGTCCAGAACTTTAGTACTATACCACCCAAGTTACCGTAAAAACTTAGGTTTTGGAAATATGGGTGATTAAATTAGTCGCTTTGGATGTGTGGACAGTGATCCACCTAAGTTTGACATAAAATATAAAATAAATACGGCAGTGTGTCAGCATGACGTTCACGTAAGGTGATGAAATAGGACCAGAACTTCTGTATTATACCACCCAAGTTACCGTAAAAACTTAGGTTTTGGAAATATGGCTGATTAAATTAGTCGCTATGCGATGTGCGGACAACGATTTGTCTAAGTTTGACATGAAATATAAAAATAAATACGGAATTGTGGATACATGACGTACACATAGGGTGATAGAATAGGACCAGAACGTCTGTATTATACCACCCAAGTTACCGTTAAAACTTAGGTTTTGGAAATATGGCTGATTAAAGTAGTCGCATTGAGATGTGCGGACAGCGATTTGTCAAAGTATGACATGAAAAATAAAATAAATACGGAAGTGTGCCAACATGACGTACACATAGGATGAAAGAATAGGACCAGAACTTTAGTACTATACCACCCAAGTTACCGTAAAAACTTAGGTTTTGGAAATACGGGTGATTAAAATAGTCGCTTTGGATGTGTGGACAGTGATCCACCTAAGTTTGACATAAAATATAAAATAAATACGGCAGTGTGTCAGCATGACGTACACGTAGGGTGATGAAATAGGACCAGAACTTCTGTATTATACCACCCAAGTTACCGTAAAAACTTAGGTTTGGGAAATATGGCTGATTAAATTAGTCGCTATGCGATGTGCGGACAACGATTTGTCTAAGTTTGACATGAAATATAAATTAAATACGGAGGTGTAATAATTCTTAGGTGGATACATGACGTACACATAGGGTGATAGAATAGGACCAGAACTTCTGTATTATACCACCCAAGTTACCGTAAAAACTTAGGTTTTGGAAATATGGGTGATTAAATTAGTCGCTATGCGATGTGCGGACAACGATTTGTCGAAGTTTGACACGAAATATAAAAAAAATACGGAGGTGTGCCAACATGACGTACACATAGGATGATAGAATAGGTCCAGAACTTTAGTACTATACCACCCAAGTTACCATAAAAACTTAGGTTTTGGAAATATGGGTGATTAAATTAGTCGCTATGCGATGTGCGGACAACGATTTGTCTAAGTATGACATGAAATATAATAATAAATACGGAGGTGTGCCAACATTACGTACACCTGGGGTGATAGAATAGGACCAGAACTTCTGTATTATACCACCCAAGTTACCGTAAAAACTTAGGTTTTGGAAATATGGCTGATTAAAGTAGTCGTATTGAGATGTGCGGACAGCGATTTGTCAAAGTATGACATCAAAAATAAAATAAATACGGAAGTGTGCCAACATGACGTACACATAGGATGATAGAATAGGTCCTGAAATTTAGTATTATACCACCCAAGTTACCTTAAAAACTTAGGTTTTGGAAATATGGGTGATTAAATTAGTCGCTATGCGATGTGCGGACAACGATTTGTCTACGTTTGACATGAAATGTAAAAATAAATACGGAAGTGTGCCAACATTACGTACACGTAGGGTAATAGAATAGGACCAGAACTTCTGTATTATACCACCCAAGTTACCGTAAAAACTTAGGTTTTGGAAATATGGCTGATTAAATTAGTCGCATTGAGATGTGCGGACAGAGATTTGTCGAAGTTTGACACGAAATATAAAAAAAATACGGAGGTGTGCCAACATGACGTACACATAGGATGATAGAATAGGTCCAGAACTTTAGTACTATACCACCCAAGTTACCGTAAAAACTTAGGTTTTGGAAATATGGCTGATTAAAGTAGTCGCATTGAGATGTGCGGACAGCGATTTGTCAAAGTATGACATGAAAAATAAAATAAATACGGAAGTGTGCCAACATGACGTACACATAGGATGATAGAATAGGTCCTGAAATTTAGTATAATACCACTCAAGTTACCTTAAAAACTTAGGTTTTGGATATATGGGTGATTAAATTAGTCGCTATGCGATGTGCGGACAACGATTTGTCTAAGTTTGACATGAAATATAAAAATAAATATGGAATTGTGGATACATGACGTACACATAGGGTGATAGAATAGGACCAGAACTTCTGTATTATACCACCCAAGTTACCGTAAAAACTTAGGTTTTGGAAATATGGGTGATTAAATTAGTCGCTATGCGATGTGCGGACAACGATTTGTCTAAGTATTAAATGAAATATAATAATGAATACGGAGGTGTGCCAACATTACGTACACGTAGGGTGATAGAATAGGACCAGAACTTCTGTATTATACCACCCAAGTTACCGTAAAAACTTAGGTTTTGGAAATATGGCTGATTAAAGTAGTCGCATTGAGATGTGCGGACAGAGATTTGTCGAAGTTTGACACGAAATATAAAAAAATACGGAGGTGTGCCAACATGACGTACACATAGGATGATAGAATAGGTCCAGAACTTGAGTACTATACCACCCAAGTTACCTTAAAAACTTGGGTTTTGGAAATACGGGTGATTAAAATAGTCGCTTTGGATGTGTGGACAGCGATCCACCTAAGTTTGACATAAAATATAAAATAAATACGGCAGTGTGTCAGCATGACTTACACGTAGGATGAAAGAATAGGACCAGAACTTTAGTACTATACCACCCAAGTTACCTTAAAAACTTAGGTTTTTGAAATATGGGTGATTAAAGTAGTCGCATTGAGATGTGCGGACAGAGATTTGTCGAAGTTTGACACGAAATATAAAAAAAATACGGAGGTGTGCCAACATTACGTACACGTAGGGTGATAGAATAGGACCAGAACTTCTGTATTATACCACCCAAGTTACCGTAAAAACTTAGGTTTTGGAAATATGGGTGATTAAAGTAGTCGCATTGAGATGTGCGGACAGCGATTTGTCAAAGTATGACATGAAAAATAAAATAAATACGGAAGTGTGCCAACATGACGTACACATAGGATGATAGAATAGGTCCAGAACTTTAGTACTATACCACCCAAGTTACCTTAAAAACTTAGGTTTTGGATATATGGGTGATTAAATTAGTCGCTATGCGATGTGCGGACAACGATTTGTCTAAGTTTGACATGAAATATAAAAATAAATATGGAATTGTGGATACATGACGTACACATAGGGTGATAGAATAGGACCAGAACTTCTGTATTATACCACCCAAGTTACCGTAAAAACTTAGGTTTTGGAAATATGGGTGATTAAATTAGTCGCTTTGGATGTGTGGACAGTGATCCACCTAAGTTTGACATAAAATATAAAATAAATACGGCAGTGTGTCAGCATGACGTACACGTAGGGTGATGAAATAGGACCAGAACTTCTGTATTATACCACCCAAGTTTTTGTAAAAACTTAGGTTTTGGAAATATGGCTGATTAAATTAGTCGCTATGCGATGTGCGGACAACGATTTGTCTAAGTTTGACATGAAATATAAAAATAAATACGGAATTGTGGATACATGACGTACACATAGGGTGATAGAATAGGACCAGAACGTCTGTATTATATCACCCAAGTTACCGTTAAAACTTAGGTTTTGGAAATATGGCTGATTAAAGTAGTCGCATTGAGATGTGCGGAGAGCGATTTGTCAAAGTATGACATGAAAAATAAAATAAATACGGAAGTGTGCCAACATGACGTACACATAGGATGAAAGAATAGGACCAGAACTTTAGTACTATACCACCCAAGTTACCGTAAAAACTTAGGTTTTGGAAATACGGCTGATTAAAATAGTCGCTTTGGATGTGTGGACCGTGATCCACCTAAGTTTGACATAAAATATAAAAAAAATACGGCAGTGTGTCAGCATGACGTACACGTAGGGTGATGAAATAGGACCAGAACTTCTGTATTATACCACCCAAGTTACCGTAAAAACTTAGGTTTGGGAAATATGGCTGATTAAATTAGTCGCTATGCGATGTGCGGACAACGATTTGTCTAAGTTTGACATGAAATATAAATTAAATACGGAGGTGTGGTAATTCTTAGGTGGATACATGACGTACACATAGGGTGATAGAATAGGACCAGAACTTCTGTATTATACCACCCAAGTTACCGTAAAAACTTAGGTTTTGGAAATATGGGTGATTAAATTAGTCGCTATGCGATGTGCGGACAACGATTTGTCGAAGTATGACATGAAATATAATAATAAATACGGAGGTGTGCTAACATTACGTACACGTAGGGTGATAGAATAGGACCAGAACTTCTGTATTATACCACCCAAGTTACCGTAAAAACTTAGGTTTTGGAAATATGGGTGATTAAATTAGTCGCTATGCGATGTGCGGACAACGATTTGTCTAAGTATGACATGAAATATAATAATAAATACAGAGGTGTGCCAACATTACGTACACGTAGGGTGATAGAATAGGACCAGAACTTCTGTATTATACCACCCAAGTTACCGTAAAAACTTAGGTTTTGGAAACATGGGTGATTAAATTAGTCGCTATGTGATGTGCGGACAACGATTTGTCGAAGTATGACATGAAATATAATAATAAATACGGAGGTGTGCTAACATTACGTACACGTAGGGTGATAGAATAGGACCAGAACTTCTGTATTATACCACCCAAGTTACCGTAAAAACTTAGGTTTTGGAAATATGGGTGATTAAATTAGTCGCTATGCGATGTGCGGACAACGATTTGTCGAAGTATGACATGAAATATAATAATAAATACGGAGGTGTGCTAACATTACGTACACGTAGGGTGATAGAATAGGACCAGAACTTCTGTATTATACCACCCAAGTTACCGTAAAAACTTAGGTTTTGGAAATATGGGTGATTAAATTAGTCGCTATGCGATGTGCGGACAACGATTTGTCTAAGTATGACATGAAATATAATAATAAATACGGAGGTGTGCCAACATTACGTACACGTGGGGTGATAGAATAGGACCAGAACTTCTGTATTATACCACCCAAGTTACCGTAAAAACATAGGTTTTGGAAATATGGCTGATTAAAGTAGTCGTATTGAGATGTGCGGACAGCGATTTGTCAAAGTATGACATCAAAAATAAAATAAATACGGAAGTGTGCCAACATGACGTACACATAGGATGATAGAATAGGTCCTGAAATTTAGTATTATACCACCCAAGTTACCTTAAAAACTTAGGTTTTGGAAATATGGGTGATTAAATTAGTCGCTATGCGATGTGCGGACAACGATTTGTCTACGTTTGACATGAAATGTAAAAATAAATACGGAAGTGTGCCAACATTACGTACACGTAGGGTGATAGAATAGGACCAGAACTTCTGTATTATACCACCCAAGTTACCGTAAAAACTTAGGTTTTGGAAATATGGGTGATTAAAGAAGTCGCATTGAGATGTGCGGACAGCGATATGTCAAAGTATGACATGAAAAATAAAATAAATACGGAAGTGTGCCAACATGACGTACACATAGGATGATAGAATAGGTCCAGAACTTTAGTACTATACCACCCAAGTTACCGTAAAAAACTTAGGTTTTGGAAATATGGCTGATTAAAGTAGTCGCATTGAGATGTGCGGACAGCGATTTGTCAAAGTATGACATGAAAAATAAAATAAATACGGAAGTGTGCCAACATGACGTACACATAGGATGATAGAATAGGTCCTTAAATTTAGTATTATACCACCTAAGTTACCTTAAAAACTTAGGTTTTGGATATATGGGTGATTAAATTAGTCGCTATGCGATGTGCGGACAACGATTTGTCTAAGTTTGACATGAAATATAAAAATAAATATGGAATTGTGGATACATGACGTACACATAGGGTGATAGAATAGGACCAGAACTTCTGTATTATACCACCCAAGTTACCGTAAAAACTTAGGTTTTGGAAATATGGGTGATTAAATTAGTCGCTTTGGATGTGTGGACAGTGATCCACCTAAGTTTGACATAAAATATAAAATAAATACGGCAGTGTGTCAGCATGACGTACACGTAGGGTGATGAAATAGGACCAGAACTTCTGTATTATACCACCCAAGTTACCGTAAAAACTTACGTTTTGGAAATATGGCTGATTAAAATAGTCGCTATGCGATGTGCGGACAACGATTTGTCTAAGTTTGACATGAAATATAAAAATAAATACGGAATTGTGGATACATGACGTACACATAGGGTGATAGAATAGGACCAGAACGTCTGTATTATACCACCCAAGTTATCGTTAAAACTTAGGTTTTGGAAATATGGCTGATTAGAGTAGTCGCATTGAGATGTGCGGACAGGGATTTGTCAAAGTATGACATGAAAAATAAAATAAATACGGAAGTGTGCCAACATGACGTACACATAGGATGAAAGAATAGGACCAGAACTTTAGTACTATACCACCCTAGTTACCGTAAAAACGTAGGTTTTGGAAATACGGGTGATTAAAATAGTCGCTTTGGATGTGTGGACAGTGATCCACCTAAGTTTGACATAAAATATAAAATAAATACGGCAGTGTGTCAGCATGACGTACACGTAGGGTGATGAAATAGGACCAGAACTTCTGTATTATACCACCCAAGTTACCGTAAAAACTTAGGTTTTGGAAATATGGGTGATTAAATTAGTCGCTATGCGATGTGCGGACAACGATTTGTCTAAGTATGACATGAAATATAATAATAAATACGGAGGTGTGCCAACATTACGTACACGTAGGGTGATAGAATAGGACCAGAACTTCTGTATTATACCACCCAAGTTACCGTAAAAACTTAGGTTTTGGAAATATGGGTGATTAAATTAGTCGCTATGCGATGTGCGGACAACGATTTGTCGAAGTATGACATGAAATATAATAATAAATACGGAGGTGTGCTAACATTACGTACACGTAGGGTGATAGAATAGGACCAGAACTTCTGTATTATACCACCCAAGTTACCGTAAAAACTTAGGTTTTGGAAATATGGGTGATTAAATTAGTCGCTATGCGATGTGCGGACAACGATTTGTCGAAGTATGACATGAAATATAATAATAAATACGGAGGTGTGCTAACATTACGTACACATAGGGTGATAGAATAGGACCAGAACTTCTGTATTATACCACCCAAGTTACCGTAAAAACTTAGGTTTTGGAAATATGGGTGATTAAATTAGTCGCTATGCGATGTGCGGACAACGATTTGTCTAAGTATGACATGAAATATAATAATAAATACGGAGGTGTGCCAACATTACGTACACGTGGGGTGATAGAATAGGACCAGAACTTCTGTATTATACCACCCAAGTTACCGTAAAAACATAGGTTTTGGAAATATGGCTGATTAAAGTAGTCGTATTGAGATGTGCGGACAGCGATTTGTCAAAGTATGACATCAAAAATAAAATAAATACGGAAGTGTGCCAACATGACGTACACATAGGATGATAGAATAGGTCCTGAAATTTAGTATTATACCACCCAAGTTACCTTAAAAACTTAGGTTTTGGAAATATGGGTGATTAAATTAGTCGCTATGCGATGTGCGGACAACGATTTGTCTACGTTTGACATGAAATGTAAAAATAAATACGGAAGTGTGCCAACATTACGTACACGTAGGGTGATAGAATAGGACCAGAACTTCTGTATTATACCACCCAAGTTACCGTAAAAACTTAGGTTTTGGAAATATGGGTGATTAAAGAAGTCGCATTGAGATGTGCGGACAGCGATATGTCAAAGTATGACATGAAAAATAAAATAAATACGGAAGTGTGCCAACATGACGTACACATAGGATGATAGAATAGGTCCAGAAATTTAGTACTATACCACCCAAGTTACTGTAAAAACTTAGGTTTTGGAAATATGGCTGATTAAAGTAGTCGCATTGAGATGTGCGGACAGCGATTTGTCAAAGTATGACATGAAAAATAAAATAAATACGGAAGTGTGCCAACATGACGTACACATAGGATGATAGAATAGGTCCTTAAATTTAGTATTATACCACCTAAGTTACCTTAAAAACTTAGGTTTTGGATATATGGGTGATTAAATTAGTCGCTATGCGATGTGCGGACAACGATTTGTCTAAGTTTGACATGAAATATAAAAATAAATATGGAATTGTGGATACATGACGTACACATAGGGTGATAGAATAGGACCAGAACTTCTGTATTATACCACCCAAGTTACCGTAAAAACTTAGGTTTTGGAAGTATGGGTGATTAAATTAGTCGCTTTGGATGTGTGGACAGTGATCCACCTAAGTTTGACATAAAATATAAAATAAATACGGCAGTGTGTCAGCATGACGTACACGTAGGGTGATGAAATAGGACCAGAACTTCTGTATTATACCACCCAAGTTACCGTAAAAACTTACGTTTTGGAAATATGGCTAATTAAAATAGTCGCTATGCGATGTGCGGACAACGATTTGTCTAAGTTTGACATGAAATATAAAAATAAATACGGAATTGTGGATACATGACGTACACATAGGGTGATAGAATAGGACCAGAACGTCTGTATTATACCACCCAAGTTACCGTTAAAACTTAGGTTTTGGAAATATGGCTGATTAAAGTAGTCGCATTGAGATGTGCGGACAGGGATTTGTCAAAGTATTACATGAAAAATAAAATAAATACGGAAGTGTGCCAACATGACGTACACATAGGATGAAAGAATAGGACCAGAACTTTAGTACTATACCACCCTAGTTACCGTAAAAACGTAGGTTTTGGAAATACGGGTGATTAAAATAGTCGCTTTGGATGTGTGGACAGTGATCCACCTAAGTTTGACATAAAATATAAAATAAATACGGCAGTGTGTCAGCATGACGTACACGTAGGGTGATGAAATAGGACCAGAACTTCTGTATTATACCACCCAAGTTACCGAAAAAACTTAGGTTTGGGAAATATGGCTGATTAAATTAGTCGCTATGCGATGTGCGGACAACGATTTGTCTAAGTTTGACATGAAATATAAATTAAATACGGAGGTGTGGTAATTCTTAGGTGGATACATGACGTACACATAGGGTGATAGAATAGGACCAGAACTTCTGTATTATACCACCCAAGTTACCGTAAAAACTTAGGTTTTGGAAATATGGGTGATTATATTAGTCGCTATGAGATGTGCGGACAACGATTTGTCGAAGTTTGACACGAAATATAAAAAAAATACGGAGGTGTGCCAACATGACGTACACATAGGATGATAGAATAGGTCCAGAACTTTAGTACTATACCACCCAAGTTACCATAAAAACTTAGGATTTGGAAATATGGGTGATTCATATTAGTCGCTATGCGATGTGCGGACAACGATTTGTCTAAGTATTACATGAAATATAATAATAAATACGGAGGTGTGCCAACATTACGTACACGTGGGGTGATAGAATAGGACCAGAACTTCTGTATTATACCACCCAAGTTACCGTAAAAACTTAGGTTTTGGAAATATGGCTGATTAAAGTAGTCGTATTGAGATGTGCGGACAGCGATTTGTCAAAGTATGACATCAAAAATAAAATAAATACGGAAGTGTGCCAACATGACGTACACATAGGATGATAGAATAGGTCCTGAAATTTAGTATTATACCACCCAAGTTACCTTAAAAACTTAGGTTTTGGAAATATGGGTGATTAAATTAGTCGCTATGCGATGTGCGGACAACGATTTGTCTACGTTTGACAAGAAATGTAAAAATAAATACGGAAGTGTGCCAACATTACGTACACGTAGGGTGATAGAATAGGACCAGAACTTCTGTATTATACCACCCAAGTTACCGTAAAAACTTAGGTTTTGGAAATATAGCTGATTAAAGTAGTCGCATTGAGATGTGCGGACAGAGATTTGTCGAAGTTTGACACGAAATATAAAAAAAATACGGAGGTGTGCCAACATGAAGTACACATAGGATGATAGAATAGGTCCACAACTTTAGTACTATACCACCCAAGTTACCGTAAAAACTTAGGTTTTGGAAATATGGCTGATTAAATTAGTCGCATTGAGATGTGCGGACAGCGATTTGTCAAAGTATGACATGAAAAATAAAATAAATACGGAAGTGTGCCAACATGACGTACACATAGGATGATAGAATAGGTCCTGAAATTTAGTATTATACCACCCAAGTTACCTTAAAAACTTAGGTTTTGGATATATGGGTGATTAAATTAGTCGCTATGCGATGTGCGGACAACGATTTGTCTAAGTTTGACATGAAATATAAAAATAAATATGGAATTGTAGATACATGACGTACACATAGGGTGATAGAATAGGACCAGAACTTCTGTATTATACCACCCAAGTTACCGTAAAAACTTAGGTTTTGGAAATATGGGTGATTAAATTAGTCGCTATGCGATGTGCGGACAACGATTTGTCTAAGTATGACATGAAATATAATAATAAATACGGAGGTGTGCCAACATTACGTACACGTATGGTGATAGAATAGGACCAGAACTTCTGTATTATACCAGCCAAGTTACCGTAAAAACTTAGGTTTTGGAAATATGGCTGATTAAAGTAGTCGCATTGAGATGTGCGGACAGAGATTTGTCGAAGTTTGACACGAAATATAAAAAAAATACGGAGGTGTGCCAACATGACGTACACATAGGATGATAGAATAGGTCCAGAACTTTAGTACTATACCACCCAAGTTACCTTAAAAACTTAGGTTTTGGAAATACGGGTGATTAAAATAGTCGCTTTGGATGTGTGGACAGCGATCCACCTAAGTTTGACATAAAATATAAAATAAATACGGCAGTGTGTCAGCATGACGTACACGTAGGATGAAAGAATAGGACCAGAACTTTAGTACTATACCAACCAAGTTACCTTAAAAACTTAGGTTTTGGAAATATGGGTGATTAAAGTAGTCGCATTGAGATGTGCGGACAGAGATTTGTCGAAGTTTGACACGAAATATAAAAAAATACGGAGGTGTGCCAAAATTACGTACACGTAGGGTGATAGAATAGGACCAGAACTTCTGTATTATACCACCCAAGTTACCGTAAAAACTTAGGTTTTGGAAATATGGGTGATTAAAGTAGTTGCATTGAGGTGTGCGGACAACGATTTGTCTAAGTATGACATGAAATATAATAATAAATACGGAGGTGTGCCAACATTACGTACACGTAGGGTGATAGAATAGGACCAGAACTTCTGTATTATACCACCCAAGTTACCGTAAAAACTTAGGTTTTGGAAATATGGCTAATTAAAGTAGTCGCATTGAGATGTGCGGACAGAGATTTGTCGAAGTTTGACACGAAATATAAAAAAAATACGGAGGTGTGCCAACATGACGTACACATAGGATGATAGAATAGGTCCAGAACTTTAGTACTATACCACCCAAGTTACCTTAAAAACTTAGGTTTTGGAAATACGGGTGATTAAAATAGTCGCTTTGGATGTGTGGACAGTGATCCACCAAAGTTTGACATAAAATATAAAATAAATACGGCAGTGTGTCAGCATGACGTACACGTAGGGTGATGAAATAGGACCAGAACTTCTGTATTATACCACCCAAGTTACCGTAAAAACTTAGGTTTTGGAAATATGGCTGATTAAAGTAGTCGCATTGAGATGTGCGGACAGAGATTTGTCGAAGTTTGACACGAAATATAAAAAAAATACGGAGGTGTGCCAACATGACGTACACATAGGATGATAGAATAGGTCCTGAAATTTAGTATTATTCCACCCAAGTTACCTTAAAAACTTAAGTTTTGGAAATATGGGTGATTAAATTAGTCGCTATGCGATGTGCGGACAACGATTTGTCTAAGTTTGACATGAAATATAAAAATAAATACGGAATTGTGGATACATGACGTACACATAGGGTGATAGAATAGGACCAGAACTTCTGTATTATACCACCCAAGTTACCGTAAAAACTTAGGTTTTGGAAATATGGGTGATTAAATTAGTCGCTATGCGATGTGCGGACAACGATTTGTCTAAGTATGACATGAAATATAGTAATAAATACGGAGGTGTGCCAACATTACGTACACGTAGGGTGATAGAATAGGACCAGAAATTCTGTATTATACCACCCAAGTTACCGTAAAAACTTAGGTTTTGGAAATATGGCTGATTAAAGTAGTCGCATTGAGATGTGCGGACAGCGATTTGTCAAAGTATGACATGAAAAATAAAATAAATACGGAAGTGTGCCAACATGACGTACACATAGGATGATAGAGTAGGTCCTGAAATTTAGTATTATACCACCCAAGTTACCGTAAAAACTTAGGTTTTGGAAATATGGGTGATTAAATTAGTCGCATTGAGATGTGCGGACAGCGATTTGTCAAAGTATGACATGAAAAATAAAATAAATACGGAAGTGTGCCAACATTACGTACACGTAGGGTGATAGAATAGGTCCTGAAATTTAGTATTATACCACCCAAGTTACGTTAAAAACTTAGGTTTTGGAAATATGGGTGATTAAATTAGTCGCATTGAGATGTGCGGACAGAGATTTGTCGAAGTCTGACACGAAATATAAAAATAAATACGGAATTTTGGATACATGACGTACACATTGGGTGATATAATAGGATTAGAACTATATTATTATACCACTCAGGTTACCGTCAAAACTTAGGTTTTGGAAATACGGGTGATTAAAATAGTCGCTTTGGATGTGTGGACAGCGATCCACCTAAGTTTGACATAAAATATAAAATAAATACGGCAGTGTGTCAGCATGACGTACACGTAGGATGAAAGAATAGGACCAGAACCTTAGTACTATACCACCCAAGTTACCTTAAAAACTTAGGTTTTGGAAATATGGCTGATTAAAGTAGTCGCATTGAGATGTGCGGACAACGATTTGTCTAAGTTTGTCATGAAATATAAAAATAAATATGGAATTTTGGATACATGACGTACAGATTGGGTGATAGAATAGGATTAGAACTATATTATTATACCACTCAGGTTACCGTCAAAACTTAGGTTTTGGAAATACGGGTGATTAAAATAGTCGCTTTGGATGTGTGGACAGCGATCCACCTAGGTTTGACATAAAATATAAAATAAATACGGCAGTGTGTCAGCATGACGTACACGTAGGATGATAGAATAGGTTCAGAACTTCTGTATTATACCACCCAAGTTACCGTAAAAACTTAGGTTTTGGAAATATGGCTGATTAAAGTAGTCGCATTGAGATGAGCGGACAGAGATTTGTCGAAGTTTGACAAGAAATATAAAAATAAATACGGAATTGTGGATACATGACGTACACATAGGGTGATAGAATAGGACCAGAACTTCTGTATTATACCACCCAAGTTACCGTAAAAACTTAGGTTTTGGAAATATTGCTGATTAAAGTAGTCGCATTGAGATGTGCGGACAGCGATTTGTCAAAGTATGACATGAAAAATAAAATAAATACGGAAGTGTGCTAAGATTACGTACACGTAGGGTGATAGAATAGGTCCTGAAATTTAGTATTATACCACCCAAGTTACCGTAAAAACTTAGGTTTTGGAAATATGGGTGATTAAATTAGTCGCATTGAGATGTGCGGACAGCGATTTGTCAAATTATGACATGAAAAATAAAATAAATACGGAAGTGTGCCAACATTACGTACACGTATGGTGATAGAATAGGACCAGAACTTCTGTATTATACCAGCCAAGTTACCGTAAAAACTTAGGTTTTGGAAATATGGCTGATTAAAGTAGTCGCATTGAGATGTGCGGACAGAGATTTGTCGAAGTTTGACACGAAATATAAAAAAATACGGAGGTGTGCCAACATGACGTACACATAGGATGATAGAATAGGTCCAGAACTTTAGTACTATACCACCCAAGTTACCTTAAAAACTTAGGTTTTGGAAATACGGGTGATTAAAATAGTCGCTTTGGATGTGTGGACAGCGATCCACCTAAGTTTGACATAAAATATAAAATAAATACGGCAGTGTGTCAGCATGACGTACACGTAGGATGAAAGAATAGGACCAGAACTTTAGTACTATACCAACCAAGTTACCTTAAAAACTTAGGTTTTGGAAATATGGGTGATTAAAGTAGTCGCATTGAGATGTGCGGACAGAGATTTGTCGAAGTTTGACACGAAATATAAAAAAATACGGAGGTGTGCCAAAATTACGTACACGTAGGGTGATAGAATAGGACCAGAACTTCTGTATTATACCACCCAAGTTACCGTAAAAACTTAGGTTTTGGAAATATGGGTGATTAAAGTAGTTGCATTGAGGTGTGCGGACAACGATTTGTCTAAGTATGACATGAAATATAATAATAAATACGGAGGTGTGCCAACATTACGTACACGTAGGGTGATAGAATAGGACCAGAACTTCTGTATTATACCACCCAAGTTACCGTAAAAACTTAGGTTTTGGAAATATGGCTAATTAAAGTAGTCGCATTGAGATGTGCGGACAGAGATTTGTCGAAGTTTGACACGAAATATAAAAAAAATACGGAGGTGTGCCAACATGACGTACACATAGGATGATAGAATAGGTCCAGAACTTTAGTACTATACCACCCAAGTTACCTTAAAAACTTAGGTTTTGGAAATACGGGTGATTAAAATAGTCGCTTTGGATGTGTGGACAGTGATCCACCAAAGTTTGACATAAAATATAAAATAAATACGGCAGTGTGTCAGCATGACGTACACGTAGGGTGATGAAATAGGACCAGAACTTCTGTATTATACCACCCAAGTTACCGTAAAAACTTAGGTTTTGGAAATATGGCTGATTAAAGTAGTCGCATTGAGATGTGCGGACAGAGATTTGTCGAAGTTTGACACGAAATATAAAAAAAATACGGAGGTGTGCCAACATGACGTACACATAGGATGATAGAATAGGTCCTGAAATTTAGTATTATACCACCCAAGTTACCTTAAAAACTTAAGTTTTGGAAATATGGGTGATTAAATTAGTCGCTATGCGATGTGCGGACAACGATTTGTCTAAGTTTGACATGAAATATAAAAATAAATACGGAATTGTGGATACATGACGTACACATAGGGTGATAGAATAGGACCAGAACTTCTGTATTATACCACCCAAGTTACCGTAAAAACTTAGGTTTTGGAAATATGGGTGATTAAATTAGTCGCTATGCGATGTGCGGACAACGATTTGTCTAAGTATGACATGAAATATAGTAATAAATACGGAGGTGTGCCAACATTACGTACACGTAGGGTGATAGAATAGGACCAGAAATTCTGTATTATACCACCCAAGTTACCGTAAAAACTTAGGTTTTGGAAATATGGCTGATTAAAGTAGTCGCATTGAGATGTGCGGACAGCGATTTGTCAAAGTATGACATGAAAAATAAAATAAATACGGAAGTGTGCCAACATGACGTACACATAGGATGATAGAGTAGGTCCTGAAATTTAGTATTATACCACCCAAGTTACCGTAAAAACTTAGGTTTTGGAAATATGGGTGATTAAATTAGTCGCATTGAGATGTGCGGACAGCGATTTGTCAAAGTATGACATGAAAAATAAAATAAATACGGAAGTGTGCCAACATTACGTACACGTAGGGTGATAGAATAGGTCCTGAAATTTAGTATTATACCACCCAAGTTACGTTAAAAACTTAGGTTTTGGAAATATGGGTGATTAAATTAGTCGCATTGAGATGTGCGGACAGAGATTTGTCGAAGTCTGACACGAAATATAAAAATAAATACGGAATTTTGGATACATGACGTACACATTGGGTGATATAATAGGATTAGAACTATATTATTATACCACTCAGGTTACCGTCAAAACTTAGGTTTTGGAAATACGGGTGATTAAAATAGTCGCTTTGGATGTGTGGACAGCGATCCACCTAAGTTTGACATAAAATATAAAATAAATACGGCAGTGTGTCAGCATGACGTACACGTAGGATGAAAGAATAGGACCAGAACCTTAGTACTATACCACCCAAGTTACCTTAAAAACTTAGGTTTTGGAAATATGGCTGATTAAAGTAGTCGCATTGAGATGTGCGGACAACGATTTGTCTAAGTTTGTCATGAAATATAAAAATAAATATGGAATTTTGGATACATGACGTACAGATTGGGTGATAGAATAGGATTAGAACTATATTATTATACCACTCAGGTTACCGTCAAAACTTAGGTTTTGGAAATACGGGTGATTAAAATAGTCGCTTTGGATGTGTGGACAGCGATCCACCTAGGTTTGACATAAAATATAAAATAAATACGGCAGTGTGTCAGCATGACGTACACGTAGGATGATAGAATAGGTTCAGAACTTCTGTATTATACCACCCAAGTTACCGTAAAAACTTAGGTTTTGGAAATATGGCTGATTAAAGTAGTCGCATTGAGATGAGCGGACAGAGATTTGTCGAAGTTTGACAAGAAATATAAAAATAAATACGGAATTGTGGATACATGACGTACACATAGGGTGATAGAATAGGACCAGAACTTCTGTATTATACCACCCAAGTTACCGTAAAAACTTAGGTTTTGGAAATATTGCTGATTAAAGTAGTCGCATTGAGATGTGCGGACAGCGATTTGTCAAAGTATGACATGAAAAATAAAATAAATACGGAAGTGTGCCAAGATTACGTACACGTAGGGTGATAGAATAGGTCCTGAAATTTAGTATTATACCACCCAAGTTACCGTAAAAACTTAGGTTTTGGAAATATGGGTGATTAAATTAGTCGCATTGAGATGTGCGGACAGCGATTTGTCAAATTATGACATGAAAAATAAAATAAATACGGAAGTGTGCCAACATTACGTACACGTATGGTGATAGAATAGGACCAGAACTTCTGTATTATACCAGCCAAGTTACCGTAAAAACTTAGGTTTTGGAAATATGGCTGATTAAAGTAGTCGCATTGAGATGTGCGGACAGAGATTTGTCGAAGTTTGACACGAAATATAAAAAAATACGGAGGTGTGCCAAAATTACGTACACGTAGGGTGATAGAATAGGACCAGAACTTCTGTATTATACCACCCAAGTTACCGTAAAAACTTAGGTTTTGGAAATATGGGTGATTAAAGTAGTTGCATTGAGGTGTGCGGACAACGATTTGTCTAAGTATGACATGAAATATAATAATAAATACGGAGGTGTGCCAACATTACGTACACGTAGGGTGATAGAATAGGACCAGAACTTCTGTATTATACCACCCAAGTTACCGTAAAAACTTAGGTTTTGGAAATATGGCTAATTAAAGTAGTCGCATTGAGATGTGCGGACAGAGATTTGTCGAAGTTTGACACGAAATATAAAAAAAATACGGAGGTGTGCCAACATGACGTACACATAGGATGATAGAATAGGTCCAGAACTTTAGTACTATACCACCCAAGTTACCTTAAAAACTTAGGTTTTGGAAATACGGGTGATTAAAATAGTCGCTTTGGATGTGTGGACAGTGATCCACCAAAGTTTGACATAAAATATAAAATAAATACGGCAGTGTGTCAGCATGACGTACACGTAGGGTGATGAAATAGGACCAGAACTTCTGTATTATACCACCCAAGTTACCGTAAAAACTTAGGTTTTGGAAATATGGCTGATTAAAGTAGTCGCATTGAGATGTGCGGACAGAGATTTGTCGAAGTTTGACACGAAATATAAAAAAAAATACGGAGGTGTGCCAACATGACGTACACATAGGATGATAGAATAGGTCCTGAAATTTAGTATTATACCACCCAAGTTACCTTAAAAACTTAAGTTTTGGAAATATGGGTGATTAAATTAGTCGCTATGCGATGTGCGGACAACGATTTGTCTAAGTTTGACATGAAATATAAAAATAAATACGGAATTGTGGATACATGACGTACACATAGGGTGATAGAATAGGACCAGAACTTCTGTATTATACCACCCAAGTTACCGTAAAAACTTAGGTTTTGGAAATATGGGTGATTAAATTAGTCGCTATGCGATGTGCGGACAACGATTTGTCTAAGTATGACATGAAATATAGTAATAAATACGGAGGTGTGCCAACATTACGTACACGTAGGGTGATAGAATAGGACCAGAAATTCTGTATTATACCACCCAAGTTACCGTAAAAACTTAGGTTTTGGAAATATGGCTGATTAAAGTAGTCGCATTGAGATGTGCGGACAGCGATTTGTCAAAGTATGACATGAAAAATAAAATAAATACGGAAGTGTGCCAACATGACGTATACATAGGATGATAGAGTAGGTCCTGAAATTTAGTATTATACCACCCAAGTTACCGTAAAAACTTAGGTTTTGGAAATATGGGTGATTAAATTAGTCGCATTGAGATGTGCGGACAGCGATTTGTCAAAGTATGACATGAAAAATAAAATAAATACGGAAGTGTGCCAACATTACGTACACGTAGGGTGATAGAATAGGTCCTGAAATTTAGTATTATACCACCCAAGTTACGTTAAAAACTTAGGTTTTGGAAATATGGGTGATTAAATTAGTCGCATTGAGATGTGCGGACAGAGATTTGTCGAAGTCTGACACGAAATATAAAAATAAATACGGAATTTTGGATACATGACGTACACATTGGGTGATATAATAGGATTAGAACTATATTATTATACCACTCAGGTTACCGTCAAAACTTAGGTTTTGGAAATACGGGTGATTAAAATAGTCGCTTTGGATGTGTGGACAGCGATCCACCTAAGTTTGACATAAAATATAAAATAAATACGGCAGTGTGTCAGCATGACGTACACGTAGGATGAAAGAATAGGACCAGAACCTTAGTACTATACCACCCAAGTTACCTTAAAAACTTAGGTTTTGGAAATATGGCTGATTAAAGTAGTCGCATTGAGATGTGCGGACAACGATTTGTCTAAGTTTGTCATGAAATATAAAAATAAATATGGAATTTTGGATACATGACGTACACATTGGGTGATAGAATAGGATTAGAACTATATTATTATACCACTCAGGTTACCGTCAAAACTTAGGTTTTGGAAATACGGGTGATTAAAATAGTCGCTTTGGATGTGTGGACAGCGATCCACCTAAGTTTGACATAAAATATAAAATAAATACGGCAGTGTGTCAGCATGACGTACACGTAGGATGATAGAATAGGTTCAGAACTTCTGTATTATACCACCCAAGTTACCGTAAAAACTTAGGTTTTGGAAATATGGCTGATTAAAGTAGTCGCATTGAGATGAGCGGACAGAGATTTGTCGAAGTTTGACAAGAAATATAAAAATAAATACGGAATTGTGGATACATGACGTACACATAGGGTGATAGAATAGGACCAGAACTTCTGTATTATACCACCCAAGTTACCGTAAAAACTTAGGTTTTGGAAATATTGCTGATTAAAGTAGTCGCATTGAGATGTGCGGACAGCGATTTGTCAAAGTATGACATGAAAAATAAAATAAATACGGAAGTGTGCCAAGATTACGTACACGTAGGGTGATAGAATAGGTCCTGAAATTTAGTATTATACCACCCAAGTTACCGTAAAAACTTAGGTTTTGGAAATATGGGTGATTAAATTAGTCGCATTGAGATGTGCGGACAGCGATTTGTCAAATTATGACATGAAAAATAAAATAAATACGGAAGTGTGCCAACATTACGTACACGTAGGGTGATAGAATAGGTCCTGAAATTTAGTATTATACCACCCAAGTTACCTTAAAAACTTAGGTTTTGGAAATATGGGTGATTAAATTAGTCGCATTGAGATGTGCGGACAGAGATGTGTCGAAGTTTGACACGAAATATAAAAATAAATACGGAATTGTGGATACATGACGTACACGTAGGGTGATAGAATAGGACCAGAACTTCTGTATTATACCACCCAAGTAACCGTAAAAACTTAGGTTTTGGAAATATGGGTGATTAAATTAGTCGCATTGAGATGTGCGGACAGAGATGTGTCGAAGTTTGACACGAAATATAAAAAAAATACGGAGGTGTGCCAACATGACGTACACATAGGATGATAGAATAGGTCCTGAAATTTAGTGTTATACCACCCAAGTTACCTTAAAAACTTAAGTTTTGGAAATATGGGTGATTAAATTAGTCGCTATGCGATGTGCGGACAACGATTTGTCTAAGTTTGACATGAAATATAAAAATAAATACGGAATTTTGGATACATGACGTACACATTGGGTGATAGAATAGGATTAGAACTATATTATTATACCACTCAGGTTACCGTCAAAACTTAGGTTTTGGAAATACGGGTGATTAAAATAGTCGCTTTGGATGTGTGGACAGCGATCCACCTAAGTTTGACATAAAATATAAAATAAATACGGCAGTGTGTCAGCATGACGTACACGTAGGATGAAAGAATAGGACCAGAACTTTAGTACTATACCACCCAAGTTACCTTAAAAACTTAGGTTTTGGAAATATGGGTGATTAAATTAGTCGCTATGCGATGTGCGGACAACGATTTGTCTAAGTTTGACACGAAATATAAAAATAAATACGGAATTGTGGATACATGACGTACACATAGGGTGATAGAATAGGACCAGAACTTCTGTATTATACCACCCAAGTTACCGTAAAAACTTAGGTTTTGGAAATATGGGTGATTAAATTAGTCGCTATGCGATGTGCGGACAACGATTTGTCTAAGTTTGACATGAAATATAAAAATAAATGCGGAATTGTGGATACATGACGTACACATAGGATGATAGAATAGGTCCAGAACTTTAGTACTATAACACCCAAGTTACCTTAAAAACTTAAGTTTTGGAAATATGGCTGATTAAATTAGTCGCATTGAGATGTGCGGACAGAGATTTGTCGAAGTTTGACACGAAATATAAAAATAAATACGGAATTGTGGATACATGACGTACACGTAGGGTGATAGAATAGGACCAGAACTTCTGTATTATACCACCCAAGTTACCGTAAAAACTTAGGTTTTGGAAATATGGGTGATTAAAGTAGTCGCATTGAGATGTGCGGACAGAGATTTGTCGAAGTTTGACACGAAATATAAAAAAAATACGGAGGTGTGCCAACATGACGTACACATAGGATGATAGAATAGGACCAGAACTTCTGTATTATACCACCCAAGTTACCGTAAAACTTAGGTTTTGGAAATATGGGTGATTAAATTAGTCGCTATGCGATGTGCGGACAACGATTTGTCTAAGTTTGACATGAAATATAAAAATAAATACGGAATTTTGGATACATGACGTACACATTGGGTGATATAATAGGATTAGAACTATATTATTATACCACTCAGGTTACCGTCAAAACTTAGGTTTTGGAAATACGGGTGATTAAAATAGTCGCTTTGGATGTGTGGACAGCGATCCACCTAAGTTTGACATAAAATATAAAATAAATACGGCAGTGTGTCAGCATGACGTACACGTAGGATGAAAGAATAGGACCAGAACTTTAGTATTATACCACCCAAGTTACCTTAAAAACTTAGGTTTTGGAAATATGGCTGATTAAATTAGTCGCATTGAGATGTGCGGACAACGATTTGTCTAAGTTTGACATGAAATATAAAAATAAATACGGAATTTTGGATACATGACGTACACATTGGGTGATAGAATAGGATTAGAACTATATTATTATACCACTCAGGTTACCGTCAAAACTTAGGTTTTGGAAATACGGGTGATTAAAATAGTCGCTTTGGATGTGTGGACAGCGATCCACCTAAGTTTGACATAAAATATAAAATAAATACGGCAGTGTGTCAGCATGACGTACACGTAGGATGATAGAATAGGTTCAGAACTTCTGTATTATACCACCCAAGTTACCGTAAAAACTTAGGTTTTGGAAATATGGGTGATTAAATTAGTCGCATTGAGATGTGCGGACAGAGATTTGTCGAAGTTTGACACGAAATATAAAAATAAATACGGAATTGTGGATACATGACGTACACGTAGGATGATAGAATAGGACCAGAACTTTAGTATTATACCACCCAAGTTACCTTAAAAACTTAGGTTTTGGAAATATGGCTGATTAAAGTAGTCGCATTGAGATGTGCGGACAGCGATTTGTCAAAGTATGACATGAAAAATAAAATAAATACGGAAGTGTGCTAACATTACGTACACGTAGGGTGATAGAATAGGTCCTGAAATTTAGTATTATACCACCCAAGTTACCGTAAAAACATAGGTTTTGGAAATATGGGTGATTAAATTAGTCGCATTGAGATGTGCGGACAGCGATTTGTCAAAGTATGACATGAAAAATAAAATAAATACGGAAGTGTGCCAACATTACGTACACGTAGGGTGATAGAATAGGTCCTGAAATTTAGTATTATACCACCCAAGTTACCTTAAAAACTTAGGTTTTGGAAATATGGGTGATTAAATTAGTCGCATTGAGATGTGCGGACAGAGATTTGTCTGTATTATACCACCCAAGTTACCGTAAAAACTTAGGTTTTGGAAATATGGGTGATTAAATTAGTCGCTATGCGATGTGCGGACAACGATTTGTCGAAGTTTGACACGAAATATAAAAAAAATACGGAGGTGTGCCATTATGACGTACACATAGGATGATAGAATAGGTCCAGAACATTAGTACTATACCACCCAAGTTACCGTAAAAACTTAGGTTTTGGAAATATGGGTGATTATATTAGTCGCTATGCGATGTGCGGAAAAAGATTTGTCTAAGTTTGACATGAAATATAATAATAAATACGGAGGTGTGCCAACATTACGTACACGTAGGGTGATAGAATAGGACCAGAACTTCTGTATTATACCACCCAAGTTACCGTAAAAACTTAGGTTTTGGAAATATGGCTGATTAAAGTAGTCGCATTGAGATGTGCGGACAGAGATTTTTCGAAGTTTGACACGAAATATAAAAAAATACGGAGGTGTGCCAACATGACGTACACATAGGATGATAGAATAGGTCCAGAACTTTAGTACTATACCACCCAAGTTACCGTAAAAACTTAGGTTTTGGAAATATGGGTGATTAAATTAGTCGCATTGAGATGTGCGGACAGCGATTTGTCTAAGTTTGACATGAAATATAAAAATAAATACGGAATTGTGGATACATGACGTACACATAGGGTGATAGAATAGGACCAGAACTTCTGTATTATACCACCCAAGTTACCGTAAAAACTTAGGTTTTGGAAATATGGGTGATTAAATTAGTCGCTATGCGATATGCGGACAACGATTTGTCGAAGTTTGACATGAAATATAAAAATAAATACGGAATTTTGGATACATGACGTACACATTGGGTGATAGAATAGGATTAGAACTATATTATTATACCACTCAGGTTACCGTCAAAACTTAGGTTTTGGAAATACGGGTGATTAAAATAGTCGCTTTGGATGTGTGGACAGCGATCCACCTAAGTTTGACATAAAATATAAAATAAATACGGAAGTGTGTCAGCATGACGTACACGTAGGGTGATGAAATAGGACCAGAACTTCTGTATTATACCACCCAATATACCGTAAAAACTTAGGTTTTGGAAATATGGCTGATTAAAGTAGTCGCTTTGCGATGGGTGGACAGCGATTTGTCGAAGTTTGACACGAAATATAAAAAAAATACGGAAGTGTTCCAACATGACGTACACATAGTATGATAGAATAGGTCCAGAACTTTAGTACTATACCACCCAAGTTACCATAAAAACTTAGGTTTTGGAAATATGGGTGATTAAATTAGTCGCTATGCGATGTGCGGACAACGATTTGTCTAAGTATGACATGAAATATAATAATAAATACGGAGGTGTGCCAACATTACGTACACGTAGGGTGATAGAATAGGACCAGAACTTCTGTATTATACCACCCAAGTTACCGTAAAAACTTAGGTTTTGGAAATATGGCTGATTAAATTAGTCGCTATGCGATGTGCGGACAACGATTTGTCTAAGTTTGACATGAAATATAAAAATAAATACGGAATTTTGTAGACATGACGTACACATTGGGTGATAGAATAGGATTAGAACTATATTATTATACCACTCAGGTTACCGTCAAAACTTAGGTTTTGGAAATACGGGTGATTAAAATAGTCGCTTTGGATGTGTGGACAGCGATCCACCTAAGTTTGACATAAAATATAAAATAAATACGGAAGTGTGTCAGCATGACGTACACGTAGGGTGATGAAATAGGACCAGAACTTCTGTATTATACCACCCAAGTTACCGTAAAAACTTAGGTTTTGGAAATATGGCTGATTAAAGTAGTCGCTTTGCGATGGGCGGACAGCGATTTGTCGAAGTTTGACACGAAATATAAAAAAAATACGGAAGTGTTCCAACATGACGTACACATAGTATGATAGAATAGGTCCAGAACTTTAGTACTATACCACCCAAGTTACCGTAAATACTTAGGTTTTGGAAATATGGGTGATTAAATTAGTCGCTATGCGATGTGCGGACAACGATTTGTCGAAGTTTGACACGAAATATAAAAAAAATACGGAGGTGTTCCAACATGACGTACACATAGTATGATAGAATAGGTCCAGAACTTTAGTACTATACCACCCAAGTTACCGTAAATACTTAGGTTTTGGAAATATGGGTGATTAAATTAGTCGCTATGCGATGTGCGGACAACGATTTGTCTAAGTTTGACATGAAATATAAAAATAAATACGGAATTGTGGATACATGAAGTACACATAGGGTGATAGAATAGGACCAGAACTTCTGTATTATACCACCCAAGTTACCGTAAAAACTTAGGTTTTGGAAATATGGGTGATTAAATTAGTCGCTATGCGATGTGGGGACAACGATTTGTCTAAGTTTGACATGAAATATAAAAAAATACGGAATTTTGGATACATGACGTACACATTGGGTGATAGAATAGGATTAGAACTATATTATTATACCACTCAGGTTACCGTCAAAACTTAGGTTTTGGAAATACGGGTGATTAAAATAGTCGTTTTGGATGTGTGGACAGCGATCCACCTAAGTTTGACATAAAATATAAAATAAATACGGAAGTGTGTCAGCATGACGTACACGTAGGATGAAAGAATAGGTCCAGAACTTTAGTACTATACCACCCAAGTTACCATAAAAACGTAGGTTTTGGAAATATGGGTGATTAAATTAGTCGCTATGCGATGTGCGGACAACGATTTGTCTAAGTATGACATGAAATATAATAATAAATACGGAGGTGTGCCAACATTACGTACACGTAGGGTGATAGAATAGGACCAGAACTTCTGTATTATACCACCCAAGTTACCGTAAAAACTTAGGTTTTGGAAATATGGCTGATTAAAGTAGTCGCATTGAGATGTGCGGACAGAGATTTGTCGAAGTTTGACACGAAATATAAAAAAATACGGAGGTGTGCCAACATGACGTACAAATAGGATGATAGAATAGGTCCAGAACTTTAGTACTGTACCACCCAAGTTACCGTAGAAACTTAGGTTTTGGAAATATGGGTGATTAAAGTAGTCGCATTGAGATGTGCGGACAGCGATTTGTCTAAGTTTGACATGAAATATAAAAATAAATACGGAATTGTGGATACATGACGTACACATAGGGTGATAGAATAGGACCAGAACTTCTGTATTATACCACCCAAGTTACCGTAAAAACTTAGGTTTTGGAAATATGGGTGATTAAATTAGTCGCTATGCGATGTGGGGACAACGATTTGTCTAAGTTTGACATGAAATTTAAAAAAATACGGAATTTTGGATACATGACGTACACATTGGGTGATAGAATAGGATTAGAACTATATTATTATACCACTCAGGTTACCGTCAAAACTTAGGTTTTGGAAATACGGGTGAATAAAATAGTCGTTTTGGATGTGTGGACAGCGATCCACCTAAGTTTGACATAAAATATAAAATAAATACGGAAGTGTGTCAGCATGACGTACACGTAGGATGAAAGAATAGGACCAGAACTTTAGTACTATACCACCCAAGTTACCATAAAAACTTAGGTTTTGGAAATATGGGTGATTAAATTAGTCGCTATGCGATGTGCGGACAACGATTTGTCTAAGTATGACATGAAATATAATAATAAATACGGAGGTGTGCCAACATTACGTACACGTAGGGTGATAGAATAGGACCAGAACTTCTGTATTATACCACCCAAGTTACCGTAAAAACTTAGGTTTTGGAAATATGGCTGATTAAATTAGTCGCTATGCGATGTGCGGACAACGATTTGTCTAAGTTTGACATGAAATATAAAAATAAATACGGAATTTTGTATACATGACGTACACATTGGGTGATAGAATAGGATTAGAACTATATTATTATACCACTCAGGTTACCGTCAAAACTTAGGTTTTGGAAATACGGGTGATTAAAATAGTCGCTTTGGATATGTGGACAGCGATCCACCTAAGTTTGACATAAAATATAAAATAAATACGGAAGTGTGTCAGCATGACGTACACGTAGGGTGATGAAATAGGACCAGAACTTCTGTATTATACCACCCAAGTTACCGTAAAAACTTAGGTTTTGGAAATATGGCTGATTAAAGTAGTCGCTTTGCGATGGGCGGACAGCGATTTGTCAAAGTATGACATGAAAAAAAAAATACGGAAGTGTGCCAACATGACGTACACATAGGATGATAGAATAGGTCCTGAAATTTAGTATTATACCACCCAAGTTACCTTAAAAACTTAGGTTTTGGAAATATGGGTGATTAAATTAGTCGCTATGCGATGTGCGGACAACGATTTGTCGAAGTTTGACACGAAATATAAAAAAAATACGGAAGTGTTCCAACATGACGTACACATAGTATGATAGAATAGGTCCAGAACTTTAGTACTATACCACCCAAGTTACCGTAAATCCTTAGGTTTTGGAAATATGGGTGATTAAATTAGTCGCTATGCGATGTGCGGACAACGATTTGTCGAAGTTTGACACGAAATATAAAAAAAATACGGAGGTGTGCCAACATGACGTACACATAGGATGATAGAATAGGTCCAGAACTTTAGTACTATACCACCCAAGTTACCGTAAAAACTTAGGTTTTGGAAATATGGGTGATTAAATTCGTCGCTATGCGATGTGCGGAAAAAGATTTGTCTAAGTTTGACATGAAATATAATAATAAATACGGAATTGTGGATACATGACGTACACATAGGGTGATAGAATAGGACCAGAACTTCTGTATTATACCACCCAAGTTACCGTAAATACTTAGGTTTTGGAAATATGGGTGATTAAATTAGTCGCTATGCGATGTGCGGACAACGATTTGTCGAAGTTTGACACGAAATATAAAAAAAATACGGAGGTGTGCCAACATGACGTACACATAGGATGATAGAATAGGTCCAGAACTTTAGTACTATACCACCCAAGTTACCGTAAAAACTTAGGTTTTGGAAATATGGGTGATTAAATTAGTCGCTATGCGATGTGCGGAAAAAGATTTGTCTAAGTTTGACATAAAATATAAAAAAATACGGAATTTTGGATACATGACGTACACATTGGGTGATAGAATAGGATTAGAACTATATTATTATACCACTCAGGTTACCGTCAAAACTTAGGTTTTGGAAATACGGGTGATTAAAATAGTCGTTTTGGATGTGTGGACAGCGATCCACCTAAGTTTGACATAAAATATAAAATAAATACGGAAGTGTGTCAGCATGACGTACACGTAGGATGAAAGAATAGGACCAGAACTTTAGTACTATACCACCCAAGTTACCATAAAAACTTAGGTTTTGGAAATATGGGTGATTAAATTAGTCGCTATGCGATGTGCGGACAACGATTTGTCTAAGTATGACATGAAATATAATAATAAATACGGAGGTGTGCCAACATTACGTACACGTAGGGTGATAGAATAGGACCAGAACTTCTTTATTATACCACCCAAGTTACCGTAAAAACTTAGGTTTTGGAAATATGGCTGATTAAAGTAGTCGCATTGAGATGTGCGGACAGAGATTTGTCGAAGTTTGACTCGAAATATAAAAAAAATACGGAGGTGTGCCAACATGACGTACACATAGGATGATAGAATAGGTCCAGAACTTTAGTACTATACCACCCAAGTTACCGTAAAAACTTAGGTTTTGGAAATATGGGTGATTAAAGTAGTCGCATTGAGATGTGCGGACAGCGATTTGTCTAAGTTTGACATGAAATATAAAAATAAATACGGAATTGTGGATACATGACGTACACATAGGGTGATAGAATAGGACCAGAACTTCTGTATTATACCACCCAAGTTACCGTAAAAACTTAGGTTTTGGAAATATGGCTGATTAAATTAGTCGCTATGCGATGTGCGGACAACGATTTGTCTAAGTTTGACATGAAATATAAAAATAAATACGGAATTGTGGATACATGACGTACACATAGGGTGATAGAATAGGACCAGAACTTCTGTATTATACCACCCAAGTTACCGTAAAAACTTAGGTTTTGGAAATATGGCTGATTAAATTAGTCGCTATGCGATGTGCGGACAACGATTTGTCTAAGTTTGACATGAAATATAAAAATAAATACGGAATTTTGTATACATGACGTACACATTGGGTGATAGAATAGGATTAGAACTATATTATTATACCACTCAGGTTACCGTCAAAACTTAGGTTTTGGAAATACGGGTGATTAAATTAGTCGCTATGCGATGTGCGGAAAAAGATTTGTCTAAGTTTGACATGAAATATAAAAAAAATACGGAATTTTGGATACATGACGTACACATTGGGTGATAGAATAGGATTAGAACTATATTATTATACCACTCAGGTTACCGTCAAAACTTAGGTTTTGGAAATACGGGTGATTAAAATAGTCGTTTTGGATGTGTGGACAGCGATCCACCTAAGTTTGACATAAAATATAAAATAAATACGGAAGTGTGTCGGCATGACGTACACGTAGGATGAAAGAATAGGACCAGAACTTTAGTACTATAACACCCAAGTTACCATAAAAACTTAGGTTTTGGAAATATGGGTGATTAAATTAGTCGCTATGCGATGTGCGGACAACGATTTGTCTAAGTATGACATGAAATATAATAATAAATACGGAGGTGTGCCAACATTACGTACACGTAGGGTGATAGAATAGGACCAGAACTTCTTTATTATACCACCCAAGTTACCGTAAAAACTTAGGTTTTGGAAATATGGCTGATTAAAGTAGTCGCTTTGCGATGGGCGGACAGCGATTTGTCGAAGTTTGACACGAAATATAAAAAAATACGGAGGTGTGCCAACATGACGTACACATAGGATGATAGAATAGGTCCAGAACTTTAGTACTATACCACCCAAGTTACCGTAAAAACTTAGGTTTTGGAAATATGGGTGATTAAATTAGTCGCTATGCGATGTGCGGAAAAAGATTTGTCTAAGTTTGACATGAAATATAAAAAAAATACGGAATTTTGGATACATGACGTACACATTGGGTGATAGAATAGGATTAGAACTATATTATTATACCACTCAGGTTACCGTCAAAACTTAGGTTTTGGAAATACGGGTGATTAAAATAGTCGTTTTGGATGTGTGGACAGCGATCCACCTAAGTTTGACATAAAATATAAAATAAATACGGAAGTGTGTCGGCATGACGTACACGTAGGATGAAAGAATAGGACCAGAACTTTAGTACTATACCACCCAAGTTACCATAAAAACTTAGGTTTTGGAAATATGGGTGATTAAATTAGTCGCTATGCGATGTGCGGACAACGATTTGTCTAAGTATGACATGAAATATAATAATAAATACGGAGGTGTGCCAACATTACGTACACGTAGGGTGATAGAATAGGACCAGAACTTCTTTATTATACCACCCAAGTTACCGTAAAAACTTAGGTTTTGGAAATATGGCTGATTAAAGTAGTCGCATTGAGATGTGCGGACAGAGATTTGTCGAAGTTTGACACGAAATATAAAAAAAATACGGAGGTGTGCCAACATGACGTACACATAGGATGATAGAATAGGTCCAGAACTTTAGTACTATACCACCCAAGTTATCGTAAAAACTTAGGTTTTGGAAATATGGGTGATTAAAGTAGTCGCATTGAGATGTGCGGACAGCGATTTGTCTAAGTTTGACATGAAATATAAAAATAAATACGGAATTGTGGATACATGACGTACACATAGGGTGATAGAATAGGACCAGAACTTCTGTATTATACCACCCAAGTTACCGTAAAAACTTAGGTTTTGGAAATATGGGTGATTAAATTAGTCGCTATGCGATGTGGGGACAACGATTTGTCTAAGTTTGACATGAAATATAAAAAAATACGGAATTTTGGATACATGACGTACACATTGGGTGATAGAATAGGATTAGAACTATATTATTATACCACTCAGGTTACCGTCAAAACTTAGGTTTTGGAAATACGGGTGAATAAAATAGTCGTTTTGGATGTGTGGACAGCGATCCACCTAAGTTTGACATAAAATATAAAATAAATACGGAAGTGTGTCAGCATGACGTACACGTAGGATGAAAGAATAGGACCAGAACCTTAGTACTATACCACCCAAGTTACCATAAAAACTTAGGTTTTGGTAATATGGGTGATTAAATTAGTCGCTATGCGATGTGCGGACAACGATTTGTCTAAGTATGACATGAAATATAATAATAAATACGGAGGTGTGCCAACATTACGTACACGTAGGGTGATAGAATAGGACCAGAACTTCTTTATTATACCACCCAAGTTACCGTAAAAACTTAGGTTTTGGAAATATGGCTGATTAAAGTAGTCGCATTGAGATGTGCGGACAGAGATTTGTCGAAGTTTGACACGAAATATAAAAAAAATACGGAGGTGTGCCAACATGACGTACACATAGGATGATAGAATAGGTCCAGAACTTTAGTACTATACCACCCAAGTTACCGTAAAAACTTAGGTTTTGGAAATATGGGTAATTAAAGTAGTCGCATTGAGATGTGCGGACAGCGATTTGTCTAAGTTTGACATGAAATATAAAAATAAATACGGAATTGTGGATACATGACGTACACATAGGGTGATAGAATAGGACCAGAACTTCTGTATTATACCACCCAAGTTACCGTAAAAACTTAGGTTTTGGAAATATGGGTGATTATATTAGTCGCTATGCGATGTGCGGACAACGATTTGTCGAAGTTTGACACGAAATATAAAAAAAATACGGAGGTGTGCCAACATGACGTACACATAGGATGATAGAATAGGTCCAGAACTTTAGTACTATACCACCCAAGTTACCGTAAAAACTTAGGTTTTGGAAATATGGGTGATTATATTAGTCGCTATGCGATGTGCGGAAAAAGATTTGTCTAAGTTTGACATGAAATATAATAATAAATACGGAGGTGTGCCAACATTACGTACACGTAGGGTGATAGAATAGGACCAGAACTTCTGTATTATACCACCCAAGTTACCGTAAAAACTTAGGTTTTGGAAATATGGCTGATTAAAGTAGTCGCATTGAGATGTGCGGACAGAGATTTGTCGAAGTTTGACACGAAATATAAAAAAAATACGGAGGTGTGCCAACATGACGTACACATAAGATGATAGAATAGGTCCAGAACTTTAGTACTATACCACCCAAGTTACCGTAAAAACTTAGGTTTTGGAAATATGGGTGATTAAAGTAGTCGCATTGAGATGTGCGGACAGCGATTTGTCTAGGTTTGACATGAAATATAAAAATAAATACGGAATTGTGGATACATGACGTACACATAGGGTGATAGAATAGGACCAGAACTTCTGTATTATACCACCCAAGTTACCGTAAAAACTTAGGTTTTGGAAATATGGCTGATTAAATTAGTCGCTATGCGATGTGCGGACAACGATTTGTCGAAGTTTGACACGAAATATAAAAAAAATACGGAGGTGTACCAACATGACGTACACATAGGATGATAGAATAGGTCCAGAACTTTAGTATTATACCACCCAAGTTACCTTAAAAACTTAGGTTTTGGAAATATGGGTGATTAAATTAGTCGCTATGCGATGTGCGGACAACGATTTGTCTAAGTTTGACATGAAATATAAAAATAAATACGGAATTGTGGATACATGACGTACACATGGGGTGATAGAATAGGACCAGAACTTCTGTATTATACCACCCAAGTTACCGTAAAAACTTAGGTTTTGGAAATATGGCTGATTAAATTAGTCGCTATGCGATGTGCGGACAACGATTTGTCTAAGTTTGACATGAAATATAAAAAAAATACGGAGGTGTACCAACATGACGTACACATAGGATGATAGAATAGGTCCAGAACTTTAGTATTATACCACCCAAGTTACCTTAAAAACTTAGGTTTTGGAAATATGGGTGATTAAATTAGTCGCTATGCGATGTGCGGACAACGATTTGTCTAAGTTTGACATGAAATATAAAAATAAATACGGAATTTTGTATACATGACGTACACATTGGGTGATAGAATAGGATTAGAACTATATTATTATACCACACAGGTTACCGTCAAAACTTAGGTTTTGGAAATACGGGTGATTAAAATAGTCGCTTTGGATGTGTGGACAGCGATCCACCTAAGTTTGACATAAAATATAAAATAAATACGGAAGTGTGTCAGCATGACGTACACGTAGGGTGATGAAATAGGACCAGAACTTCTGTATTATACCACCCAAGTTACCGTAAAAACTTAGGTTTTGGAAATATGGCTGATTAAAGTAGTCGCTTTGCGATGGGCGGACAGCGATTTGTCGAAGTTTGACACGAAATATAAAAAAAATACGGAAGTGTTCCAACATGACGTACACATAGTATGATAGAATAGGTCCAGAACTTTAGTACTATACCACCCAAGTTACCGTAAATACTTAGGTTTTGGAAATATGGGTGATTAAATTAGTCGCTATGCGATGTGCGGACAACGATTTGTCGAAGTTTGACACGAAATATAAAAAAAAAAATACGGAGGTGTGCCAACATGACGTACACATAGGATGATAGAATAGGTCCAGAACTTTAGTACTATACCACCCAAGTTACCGTAAAAACTTAGGTTTTGGAAATATGGGTGATTAAATTAGTCGCTATGCGATGTGCGGAAAAAGATTTGTCTAAGTTTGACATGAAATATAATAATAAATACGGAATTGTGGATACATGACGTACACATAGGGTGATAGAATAGGACCAGAACTTCTGTATTATACCACCCAAGTTACCGTAAATACTTAGGTTTTGGAAATATGGGTGATTAAATTAGTCGCTATGCGATGTGCGGACAACGATTTGTCGAAGTTTGACACGAAATATAAAAAAATACGGAGGTGTGCCAACATGACGTACACATAGAATGATAGAATAGGTCCAGAACTTTAGAACTATACCACCCAAGTTACCGTAAAAACTTAGGTTTTGGAAATATGGGTGATTAAATTAGTCGCTATGCAATGTGCGGAAAAAGATTTGTCTAAGTTTGACATGAAATATAAAAAAATACGGAATTTTGGATACATGACGTACACATTGGGTGATAGAATAGGATTAGAACTATATTATTATACCACTCAGGTTACCGTCAAAACTTAGGTTTTGGAAATACGGGTGATTAAAATAGTCGTTTTGGATGTGTGGACAGCGATCCACCTAAGTTTGACATAAAATATAAAATAAATACGGAAGTGTGTCAGCATGACGTACACGTAGGATGAAAGAATAGGACCAGAACTTTAGTACTATACCACCCAAGTTACCATAAAAACTTAGGTTTTGGAAATATGGGTGATTAAATTAGTCGCTATGCGATGTGCGGACAACGATTTGTCTAAGTATGACATGAAATATAATAATAAATACGGAGGTGTGCCAACATTACGTACACGTAGGGTGATAGAATAGGACCAGAACTTCTTTATTATACCACCCAAGTTACCGTAAAAACTTAGGTTTTGGAAATATGGCTGATTAAAGTAGTCGCATTGAGATGTGCGGACAGAGATTTGTCTAAGTTTGACACGAAATATAAAAAAAATACGGAGGTGTGCCAACATGACGTACACATAGGATGATAGAATAGGTCCAGAACTTTAGTACTATACCACCCAAGTTACCGTAAAAACTTAGGTTTTGGAAATATGGGTGATTAAATTAGTCGCTATGCGATGTGCGGAAAAAGATTTGTCTAAGTTTGACATGAAATATAATAATAAATACGGAATTGTGGATACATGACGTACACATAGGGTGATAGAATAGGACCAGAACTTCTGTATTATACCACCCAAGTTACCGTAAATACTTAGGTTTTGGAAATATGGGTGATTAAATTAGTCGCTATGCGATGTGCGGACAACGATTTGTCGAAGTTTGACACGAAATATAAAAAAATACGGAGGTGTGCCAACATGACGTACACATAGAATGATAGAATAGGTCCAGAACTTTAGAACTATACCACCCAAGTTACCGTAAAAACTTAGGTTTTGGAAATATGGGTGATTAAATTAGTCGCTATGCAATGTGCGGAAAAAGATTTGTCTAAGTTTGACATGAAATATAAAAAAATACGGAATTTTGGATACATGACGTACACATTGGGTGATAGAATAGGATTAGAACTATATTATTATACCACTCAGGTTACCGTCAAAACTTAGGTTTTGGAAATACGGGTGATTAAAATAGTCGTTTTGGATGTGTGGACAGCGATCCACCTAAGTTTGACATAAAATATAAAATAAATACGGAAGTGTGTCAGCATGACGTACACGTAGGATGAAAGAATAGGACCAGAACTTTAGTACTATACCACCCAAGTTACCATAAAAACTTAGGTTTTGGAAATATGGGTGATTAAATTAGTCGCTATGCGATGTGCGGACAACGATTTGTCTAAGTATGACATGAAATATAATAATAAATACGGAGGTGTGCCAACATTACGTACACGTAGGGTGATAGAATAGGACCAGAACTTCTTTATTATACCACCCAAGTTACCGTAAAAACTTAGGTTTTGGAAATATGGCTGATTAAAGTAGTCGCATTGAGATGTGCGGACAGAGATTTGTCTAAGTTTGACACGAAATATAAAAAAAATACGGAGGTGTGCCAACATGACGTACACATAGGATGATAGAATAGGTCCAGAACTTTAGTACTATACCACCCAAGTTACCGTAAAAACTTAGGTTTTGGAAATATGGGTGATTAAAGTAGTCGCATTGAGATGTGCGGACAGCGATTTGTCTAAGTTTGACATGAAATATAAAAATAAATACGGAATTGTGGATACATGACGTACACATAGGGTGATAGAATAGGACCAGAACTTCTGTATTATACCACCCAAGTTACCGTAAAAACTTAGGTTTTGGAAATATGGGTGATTAAATTAGTCGCTATGCGATGTGGGGACAACGATTTGTCTAAGTTTGACATGAAATATAAAAAAATACGGAATTTTGGATACATGACGTACACATTGGGTGATAGAATAGGATTAGAACTATATTATTATACCACTCAGGTTACCGTCAAAACTTAGGTTTTGGAAATATGGGTGAATAAAATAGTCGTTTTGGATGTGTGGACAGCGATCCACCTAAGTTTGACATAAAATATAAAATAAATACGGAAGTGTGTCAGCATGACGTACACGTAGGGTGATGAAATAGGACCAGAACTTCTGTATTATACCACCCAAGTTACCGTAAAAACTTAGGTTTTGGAAATATGGCTGATTAAAGTAGTCGCTTTGCGATGGGCGGACAGCGATTTGTCGAAGTTTGACACGAAATATAAAAAAATACGGAAGTGTTCCAACATGACGTACACATAGTATGATAGAATATGTCCAGAACTTTAGTACTATACCACCCAAGTTACCGTAAATACTTAGGTTTTGGAAATATGGGTGATTAAATTAGTCGCTCTGCGATGTGCGGACAACGATTTGTCTAAGTATGACATGAAATATAATAATAAATACGGAGGTGTGCCAACATTACGTACACGTAGGGTGATAGAATAGGACCAGAACTTCTGTATTATACCACCCAAGTTACCGTAAAAACTTAGGTTTTGGAAATATGGCTGATTAAAGTAGTCGCATTGAGATGTGCGGACAGAGATTTGTCGAAGTTTGACACGAAATAAAAAAAAAAATACGGAGGTGTGCCAACATGACGTACACATAGGATGATAGAATAGGTCCAGAACTTTAGTACTATACCACCCAAGTTACCGTAAAAACTTAGGTTTTGGAAATATGGGTGATTAAAGTAGTCGCATTGAGATGTGCGGACAGCGATTTGTCTAAGTTTGACATGAAATATAAAAATAAATACGGAATTGCGGATACATGACGTACACATAGGGTGATAGAATAGGACCAGAACTTCTGTATTATACCACCCAAGATACCGTAAAAACTTAGGTTTTGGAAATATGGGTGATTAAATTAGTCGCTATGCGATGTGGGGACAACGATTTGTCTAAGTTTGACATGAAATATAAAGAAAATACGGAATTTTGGATACATGACGTACACATTGGGTGATAGAATAGGATTAGAACTATATTATTATACCACTCAGGTTACCGTCAAAACTTAGGTTTTGGAAATACGGGTGAATAAAATAGTCGTTTTGGATGTGTGGACAGCGATCCACCTAAGTTTGACATAAAATATAAAATAAATACGGAAGTGTGTCAGCATGACGTACACGTAGGATGAAAGAATAGGACCAGAACTTTAGTACTATACCACCCAAGTTACCATAAAAACTTAGGTTTTGGAAATATGGGTGATTAAATTAGTCGCTATGCGATGTGCGGACAACGATTTGTCTAAGTATGACATGAAAGATAATAATAAATACGGAGGTGTGCCAACATTACGTACACGTAGGGTGATAGAATAGGACCAGAACTTCTTTATTATACCACCCAAGTTACCGTAAAAACTTAGGTTTTGGAAATATGGCTGATTAAAGTAGTCGCATTGAGATGTGCGGACAGTGATTTCTCGAAGTTTGACACGAAATATAAAAAAAATACGGAGGTGTGCCAACATGACGTACACATAGGATGATAGAATAGGTCCAGAACTTTAGTACTATACCACCCAAGTTACCGTAAAAACTTAGGTTTTGGAAATATGGGTAATTAAAGAAGTCGCATTGAGATGTGCGGACAGCGATTTGTCTAAGTTTGACATGAAATATAAAAATAAATACGGAATTGTGGATACATGACGTACACATAGGGTGATAGAATAGGACCAGAACTTCTGTATTATACCACCCAAGTTACCGTAAAAACTTAGGTTTTGGAAATATGGGTGATTAAATTAGTCGCTATGCGATGTGGGGACAACGATTTGTCTAAGTTTGACATGAAATATAAAAAAATACGGAATTTTGGATACATGACGTACACATTGGGTGATAGAATAGGATTAGAACTATATTATTATACCACTCAGGTTACCGTCAAAACTTAGGTTTTGGAAATACGGGTGAATAAAATAGTCGTTTTGGATGTGTGGACAGCGATCCACCTAAGTTTGACATAAAATATAAAATAAATACGGAAGTGTGTCAGCATGACGTACACGTAGGATGAAAGAATAGGACCAGAACTTTAGTACTATACCACCCAAGTTACCATAAAAACTTAGGTTTTGGAAATATGGGTGATTAAATTAGTCGCTATGCGATGTGCGGACAACGATTTGTCTAAGTATGACATGAAATATAATAATAAATACGGAGGTGTGCCAACATTACGTACACGTAGGGTGATAGAATAGGACCAGAACTTGTTTATTATACCACCCAAGTTACCGTAAAAACTTAGGTTTTGGAAATATGGCTGATTAAAGTAGTCGCATTGAGATGTGCGGACAGAGATTTGTCGAAGTTTGACACGAAATAAAAAAAAAATACGGAGGTGTGCCAACATGACGTACACATAGGATGATAGAATAGGTCCAGAACTTTAGTACTATACCACCCAAGTTACCGTAAAAACTTAGGTTTTGGAAATATGGGTGATTAAAGTAGTCGCATTGAGATGTGCGGACAGCGATTTGTCTAATTTTGACATGAAATATAAAAATAAATACGGAATTGTGGATACATGACGTACACATAGGGTGATAGAATAGGACCAGAACTTCTGTATTATACCACCCAAGTTACCGTAAAAACTTAGGTTTTGGAAATATGGGTGATTAAATTAGTCGCTATGCGATGTGCGGACAACAATTTGTCGAAGTTTGACACGAAATATAAAAAAAATACGGAGGTGTACCAACATGACGTACACATAGGATGATAGAATAGGTCCAGAACTTTAGTATTATACCACCCAAGTTACCTTAAAAACTTAGGTTTTGGAAATATGGGTGATTAAATTAGTCGCTATGCGATGTGCGGACAACGATTTGTCTAAGTTTGACATGAAATATAAAAATAAATACGGAATTGTGGATACATGACGTACACATAGGGTGATAGAATAGGACCAGAACTTCTGTATTATACCACCCAAGTTACCGTAAAAACTTAGGTTTTGGAAATATGGCTGATTAAATTAGTCGCTATGCGATGTGCGGACAACGATTTGTCTAAGTTTGACATGAAATATAAAAATAAATACGGAATTTTGGATACATGACGTACACATTGGGTGATAGAATAGGATTAGAACTATATTATTATACCACTCAGGTTACCGTCAAAAATTAGGTTTTGGAAATACGGGTGATTAAAATAGTCGCTTTGGATGTGTGGACAGCGATCCACCTAATTTTGACATAAAATATAAAATAAATACGGAAGTGTGTCAGCATGACGTACACGTAGGGTGATGAAATAGGACCAGAACTTCTGTATTATACCACCCAAGTTACCGTAAAAACTTAGGTTTTGGAAATATGGCTGATTAAAGTAGTCGCTTTGCGATGGGCGGACAGCGATTTGTCGAAGTTTGACACGAAATATAAAAAAATACGGAAGTGTTCCAACATGACGTACACATAGTATGATAGAATAGGTCCAGAACTTTAGTACTATACCACCCAAGTTACCGTAAATACTTAGGTTTTGGAAATATGGGTGATTAAATTAGTCGCTCTGCGATGTGCGGACAACGATTTGTCTAAGTATGACATGAAATATAATAATAAATACGGAGGTGTGCCAACATTACGTACACGTAGGGTGATAGAATAGGACCAGAACTTCTGTATTATACCACCCAAGTTACCGTAAAAACTTAGGTTTTGGAAATATGGCTGATTAAAGTAGTCGCATTGAGATGTGCGGACAGAGATTTGTCGAAGTTTTACACGAAATATAAAAAAATACGGAGGTGTGCCAACATGAGGTACACATAGGATGATAGAATAGGTCCAGAACTTTAGTACTATACCACCCAAGTTACCTTAAAAACTTAGGTTTTGGAAATATGGGTGATTAAATTAGTCGCTATGCGATGTGCGGACAACGATTTGTCTAAGTTTGACATGAAATATAAAAATAAATACGGAATTGCGGATACATGACGTACACATAGGGTGATAGAATAGGACCAGAACTTCTGTATTATACCACCCAAGATACCGTAAAAACTTAGGTTTTGGAAATATGGGTGATTAAATTAGTCGCTATGCGATGTGGGGACAACGATTTGTCTAAGTTTGACATGAAATATAAAAAAAATACGGAATTTTGGATACATGACGTACACATTGGGTGATAGAATAGGATTAGAACTATATTATTATACCACTCAGGTTACCGTCAAAACTTAGGTTTTGGAAATACGGGTGAATAAAATAGTCGTTTTGGATGTGTGGACAGCGATCCACCTAAGTTTGACATAAAATATAAAATAAATACGGAAGTGTGTCAGCATGACGTACACGTAGGATGAAAGAATAGGACCAGAACTTTAGTACTATACCACCCAAGTTACCATAAAAACTTAGGTTTTGGAAATATGGGTGATTAAATTAGTCGCTATGCGATGTGCGGACAACGATTTGTCTAAGTATGACATGAAAGATAATAATAAATACGGAGGTGTGCCAACATGACGTACACATAGGATGATAGAATAGGTCCACAACTTTAGTACTATACCACCCAAGTTACCGTAAAAACTTAGGTTTTGGAAATATGGGTAATTAAAGAAGTCGCATTGAGATGTGCGGACAGCGATTTGTCTAAGTTTGACATGAAATATAAAAATAAATACGGAATTGTGGATACATGACGTACACATAGGGTGATAGAATAGGACCAGAACTTCTGTATTATACCACCCAAGTTACCGTAAAAACTTAGGTTTTGGAAATATGGGTGATTAAATTAGTCGCTATGCGATGTGCGGACAACGATTTGTCGAAGTTTGACACGAAATATAAAAAAAATACGGAGGTGTGCCAACATGACGTACACATAGGATGATAGAATAGGTCCACAACTTTAGTACTATACCAACCAAGTTACCGTAAAAACTTAGGTTTTGGAAATATGGGTGATTATATTAGTCGCTATGCGATGTGCGGAAAAAGATTTGTCTAAGTTTGACATGAAATATAATAATAAATACGGAGGTGTGCCAACATTACGTACACGTAGGGTGATAGAATAGGACCAGAACTTCTGTATTATACCACCCAAGTTATCGTAAAAACTTAGGTTTTGGAAATATGGCTGATTAAAGTAGTCGCATTGAGATGTGCGGACAGAGATTTGTCGAAGTTTGACACGAAATATAAAAAAAATACAGAGGTGTGCCAACATGACGTACACATAGGATGATAGAATAGGTCCAGAACTTTAGTACTATACCACCCAAGTTACCGTAAAAACTTAGGTTTTGGAAATATGGGTGATTAAAGTAGTCGCATTGAGATGTGCGGACAGCGATTTGTCTAAGTTTGACATGAAATATAAAAATAAATACGGAATTGTGGATACATGACGTACACATAGGGTGATAGAATAGGACCAGAACTTCTGTATTATACCACCCAAGTTACCGTAAAAACTTAGGTTTTGGAAATATGGGTGATTAAATTAGTCGCTATGCGATGTGCGGACAACGATTTGTCGAAGTTTGACACGAAATATAAAAAAATACGGAGGTGTACCAACATGACGTACACATAGGATGATAGAATAGGTCCAGAACTTTAGTATTATACCACCCAAATTACCTTAAAAACTTAGGTTTTGGAAATATGGGTGATTAAATTAGTCGCTATGCGATGTGCGGACAACGATTTGTCTAAGTTTGACATGAAATATAAAAATAAATACGGAATTGTGGATACATGACGTACACATAGGGTGATAGAATAGGACCAGAACTTCTGTATTATACCACCCAAGTTACCGTAAAAACTTAGGTTTTGGAAATATGGGTGATTAAATTAGTCGCTATGCGATGTGCGGACAACGATTTGTCTAAGTTTGACATGAAATATAAAAATAAATACGGAATTTTGGATACATGACGTACACATTGGGTGATAGAATAGGATTAGAACTATATTATTATACCACTCAGGTTACCGTCAAAACTTAGGTTTTGGAAATACGGGTGATTAAAATAGTCGCTTTGGATGTGTGGACAGCGATCCACCTAAGTTTGACATAAAATATAAAATAAATACGGAAGTGTGTCAGCATGACGTACACGTAGGGTGATGAAATAAGACCAGAACTTCTGTATTATACCACCCAAGTTACCGTAAAAACTTAGGTTTTGGAAATATGGCTGATTAAAGTAGTCGCTTTGCGATGGGCGGACAGCGATTTGTCGAAGTTTGACACGAAATATAAAAAAAATACGGAAGTGTTCCAACATGACGTACACATAGTATGATAGAATAGGTCCAGAACTTTAGTACTATACCACCAAAGTTACCGTAAATACTTAGGTTTTGGAAATATGGGTGATTAAATTAGTCGCTCTGCGATGTGCGGACAACGATTTGTCTAAGTATGACATGAAATATAATAATAAATACGGAGGTGTGCCAACATTACGTACACGTAGGGTGATAGAATAGGACCAGAACTTCTGTATTATACCACCCAAGTTACCGTAAAAACTTAGGTTTTGGAAATATGGCTGATTAAAGTAGTCGCATTGAGATGTGCGGACAGAGATTTGTCGAAGTTTTACACGAAATATAAAAAAAATACGGAGGTGTGCCAACATGAGGTACACATAGGATGATAGAATAGGTCCAGAACTTTAGTACTATACCACCCAAGTTACCGTAAATACTTAGGTTTTGGAAATATGGGTGATTAAATTAGTCGCTCTGCGATGTGCGGACAACGATTTGTCGAAGTTTGACACGAAATATAAAAAAATACGGAGGTGTGTCAACATGACGTACACATAGGATGATAGAATAGGTCCAGAACTTTAGTACTATACCACCCAAGTTACCGTAAAAACTTAGGTTTTGGAAATATGGGTGATTAAATTAGTCGCTATGCGATGTGCGGAAAAAGATTTGTCTAAGTTTGACATGAAATATAATAATAAATACGGAATTGTGGATACATGACGTACACATAGGGTGATAGAATAGGACCAGAACTTCTGTATTATACCACCCAAGTTACCGTAAAAACTTAGGTTTTGGAAATATGGGTGATTAAATTAGTCGCTATGCGATGTGCGGACAACGATTTGTCTAAGTTTGACATGAAATATAAAAATAACTACGGAATTTTGGATACATGACGTACACATTGGGTGATAGAATAGGATTATAACTATATTATTATACCACTCAGGTTACCGTCAAAACTTAGGTTTTGGAAATACGGGTGATTAAAATAGTCGCTTTGGATGTGTGGACAGCGATCCACCTAAGTTTGACATAAAATATAAAATAAATACGGAAGTGTGGCAGCATGACGTACACGTAGGGTGATGAAATAGGACCAGAACTTCTGTATTATACCACCCAAGTTACCGTAAATACTTAGGTTTTGGAAATATGGGTGATTAAATTAGTCGCTATGCGATGTGCGGACAACGATTTGTCGAAGTTTGACACGAAATATAAAAAAAATACGGAGGTGTGCCAACATGACGTACACATAGGATGATAGAATAGGTCCAGAACTTTAGTACTATACCACCCAAGTTACCGTAACAACTTAGGTTTTGGAAATATGGGTGATTAAATTAGTCGCTATGCGATGTGCGGAAAAAGATTTGTCTAAGTTTGACATGAAATATAATAATAAATACGGAGGTGTGCCAACATTACGTACACGTAGGGTGATAGAATAGGACCAGAACTTCTGTATTATACCACCCAAGTTACCGTAAAAACTTAGGTTTGGGAATTAATGGCTGATTAAAGTAGTCGCATTGAGATGTGCGGACAGAGATTTGTCGAAGTTTGACACGAAATATAAAAAAATACGGAGGTGTGCCAACATGACGTACACATAGGATGATAGAATAGGTCCAGAACTTTAGTACTATACCACCCAAGTTACCGTAAAAACTTAGGTTTTGGAAATATGGGTGATTAAAGTAGTCGCATTGAGATGTGCGGACAGCGATTTGTCTAAGTTTGACATGAAATATAAAAATAAATACGGAATTGTGGATACATGACGTACACATAGGGTGATAGAATAGGACCAGAACTTCTGTATTATACCACCCAAGTTACCGTAAAAACTTAGGTTTTGGAAATATGGGTGATTAAATTAGTCGCTATGCGATGTGCGGACAACGATTTGTCGAAGTTTGACACGAAATATAAAAAAAATACGGAGGTGTACCAACATGACGTACACATAGGATGATAGAATAGGTCCAGAACTTTAGTATTATACCACCCAAGTTACCTTAAAAACTTAGGTTTTGGAAATATGGGTGATTAAAGTAGTCGCATTGAGATGTGCGGACAGCGATTTGTCTAAGTTTGACATGAAATATAAAAATAAATACGGAATTGTGGATACATGACGTACACATAGGGTGATAGAATAGGACCAGAACTTCTGTATTATACCACCCAAGTTACCGTAAAAACTTAGGTTTTGGAAATATGGGTGATTAAATTAGTCGCTATGCAATGTGCGGACAACGATTTGTCTAAGTTTGACATGAAATATAAAAATAAATACGGAATTTTGGATACATGACGTACACATTGGGTGATAGAATAGGATTAGAACTATATTATTATACCACTCAGGTTACCGTCAAAACTTAGGTTTTGGAAATACGGGTGATTAAAATAGTCGCTTTGGATGTGTGGACAGTGATCCACCTAAGTTTGACATAAAATATAAAATAAATACGGCAGTGTGACAGCATGACGTACACGTAGGGTGATGAAATAGGACCAGATTTTCTGTATTATACCACCCAAATTACCTTAAAAACTTAGGTTTTGGAAATATGGCTGATTAAATTAGTCGCATTGAGATGTGCGGACAGAGATTTGTCGAAGTTTGACACGAAATATAAAAAAAATACGGAGGTGTGCCAACATGACGTACACATAGGATGATAGAATAGATCCAGAACTTTAGTACTATACCACCCAAGTTACCTTAAAAACTTAGGTTTTGGAAATATGGGTGATTAAATTAGTCGCTATGCGATGTGCGGATAACGATTTGTCTAAGTTTGACATGTAATATAAAAATAAATACGGAATTGTGGATACATGACGTACACATAGGGTGATAGAATAGGACCAGAACTTCTGTATTATACCACCCAAGTTACCGTAAAAACTTAGGTTTTGGAAATATGGGTGATTAAATTAGTCGCATTGAGATGTGCGGACAGAGATTTGTCGAAGTTTGACACGAAATATAAAAAAAATACGGAGGTGTGCCAACATGACGTACACATAGGATGATAGAATAGGTCCAGAACTTTAGTACTATACCACCCAAGTTACCGTAAAAACTTAGGTTTTGGAAATATGGCTGATTAAAGTAGTCGCATTGAGATGTGCGGACATCGATTTGTCTAAGTTTGACATGAAATATAAAAATAAATACGGAATTGTGGATACATAACGTACACATAGGGTGATAGAATAGGACCAGAACTTCTGTATTATACCACCCAAGTTACCGTAAAAACTGAGGTTTTGGAAATATGGGTGATTAAATTAGTCGCTATGCGATGTGCGGACAACGATTTGTCTAAGTTTGACATGAAATATAAAATAAATACGGAATTGTGGATACATGACATACACATAGGGTGATAGAATAGGACCAGAACTTCTGTATTATACCACCCAAGTTACCGTAAAAACTTAGGTTTTGGAAATATGGCTGATTAAAGTAGTCGCATTGAGATGTGCGGACAGAGATTTGTCGAAGTTTGACACGAAATATAAAAAAAATACGGAGGTGTGCCAACATGACGTACACATAGGATGATAGAATAGGTCCAGAACTTTAGTACTATACCACCCAAGTTACCTTAAAAACTTAGGTTTTGGAAATACGGGTGATTAAAATAGTCGCTTTGGATGTGTGGACAGTGATCCACCTAAGTTTGACATAAAATATAAAATAAATACGGCAGTGTGTCAGCATGACGTACACGTAGGGTGATGAAATAGGACCAGAACTTCTGTATTATACCACCCAAGTTACCTTAAAAACCTAGGTTTTGGAAATATTGCTGATTAAATTAGTCGCATTGAGATGTGCTGACAGAGATTTGTCGAAGTTTGACACGAAATATAAAAAAAATACGGAGGTGTGCCAACATGACGTACACATAGGATGATAGAATAGGTCCAGAACTTTAGTACTATACCACCCAAGTTACCTTAAAAACTTAGGTTTTGGAAATATGGGTGATTAAATTAGTCGCTATGCGATGTGCGGACAACGATTTGTCTAAGTTTGACATGTAATATAAAAATAAATACGGAATTGTGGATACATGACGTACACATAGGGTGATGAAATAGGACCAGAACTTCTGTATTATACCACCCAAGTTACCGTAAAAACTTAGGTTTTGGAAATATGGCTGATTAAAGTAGTCGCATTGAGATGTGCGGACAGAGATTTGTCGAAGTTTGACACGAAATATAAAAAAAATACGGAGGTGTGCCAACATGACGTACACATAGGATGAATGAATAGATCCTGAAATTTAGTATTATACCACCCAAGTTACCGTAAAAACTTAGGTTTTGGCAATATGGGTGATTAAATTAGTCGCTATGCGATGTGCGGACAACGATTTGTCTAAGTATGACATGAAATATAAAAATAAATACGGAGTTGTGGATACATGACGTACACATAGGGTGATAGAATAGGACCAGAACTTCTGTATTATACCACCCAAGTTACCGCAAAAACTTAGGTTTTGGAAATATGGCTGATTAAAGTAGTCGCATTGAGATGTGCGGACAGCGATTTGTCAAAGTATGACATGAAAAATAAATAAATACGGAAGTGTGCCAACATGACGTACACATAGGATGATAGAATAGGTCCAGAACTTTAGTACTATACCACCCAAGTTACCTTAAAAACTTAGGTTTTGGAAATACGGGTGATTAAAATAGTCGCTTTGGATGTGTGGACAGCGATCCACCTAAGTTTGACATAAAATATAAAATAAATACGGCAGTGTGCCAACATTACGTACACGTAGGGTGATAGAATAGGACCAGAACTTCTGTATTATACCACCCAAGTTACCGTAAAAACTTAGGTTTTGGAAATATGGCTGATTAAAGTAGTCGCTATGCGATGTGCGGACAACGATTTGTCTAAGTTTGACATGAAATATAAAAAAAATACGGAGGTGTGCCAACATGACGTACACATAGGGTGATAGAATAGGACCAGAACTTCTGTATTATACCACCCAAGTTACCGTAAAAACTTAGGTTTTGGATATATGGCTGATTAAATTAGTCGCATTGAGATGTGAGGACAGAGATTTGTCGAAGTTTGACACGAAATATAAAAAAAATACGGAGGTGTGCCAACATGACGTACACATAGGATGATAGAATAGGTCCAGAACTTTAGTACTATACCACCCAAGTTACCGTAAAAACTTAGGTTTTGGAAATATGGGTGATTAAATTAGTCGCTATGCGATGTGCGGACAACGATTTGTCTAAGTTTGACATGAAATATAAAAATAAATACGGAATTGTGGATACATGACGTACACATAGGGTGATAGAATAGGACCAGAACTTCTGTATTATACCACCCAAGTTACCGTAAAAACTTAGGTTTTTGAAATATGGGTGATTAAATTAGTCGCTATGCGATGTGCGGACAACAATTTGTCGAAGTTTGACATGAAAAATAAAATAAATACGGAAGTGTGCCAACATTACGTACACGTAGGGTGATAGAATAGGACCAGAACTTTAGTACTATACCACCCAAGTTACCGTAAAAACTTAGGTTTTGGAAATATGGATGATTAAATAGTCGCATTGAGATGTGCGGACAGCGATTTGTCTAAGTTTGACATGTAATATAGAAATAAATACGGAAGTTTGCCAACATTACGGTCACATGGGGTGATAGAATAGGACCAGAAAGTCTGTATTATACCACCCAAGTTACCGTAAAAACTAAGGTTTTGGAAATATGGCTGATTAAAGTAGTCGCTTTGCGATGTGCGGACAGCGATTTGTCTAAGTTTGACATGAAATATAAAATAAACACGGAAGTGTGCCAGCATGACGTACACATAGGATGAAAGAATAGGACTAGAACTTTAGTACCATACCACCCTAAGTTACCTTAAAAAATTAGGTTTTGGAAATATGGGTGATATAATTAGTCGCTATGCGACGTGCGGACAACGATTTGTCTAAGTTTGACATGAAATATAATAATAAATACGGAGGTGTGCCAACATAACATACACGTAGGGTGATAGAATAGGACCAGAACTTCTGTATTATACCACCCAAGTTACCGTAAAAACTTAGGTTTTGGAAATATGGCTGATTAAAGTAGTCGCATTGAGATGTGCGGACAGCGATTTTTCAAAGTATGACATGAAAAATAAAATAAATACGGAAGTGTGCCAACATGACGTACACATAGGATGATAGAATAGGTCCTGAAATTTAGTATTATACCACCCAAGTTACCTTAAAAACTTAGGTTTTGGAAATATGGCTGATTAAAGTAGTCGCATTGAGATGTGCGGACAGCGATTTGTCAAAGTATGACATGAAAAATAAAATAAATACGGAAGTGTGCCAACATGACGTACACATAGGATGATAGAATAGGTCCTGAAATTTAGTATTATACCACCCAAGTTACCGTAAAAACTTAGGTTTTGGCAATATGGGTGATTAAATTAGTCGCTATGCGATGTGCGGACAACGATTTGTCTAAGTATGACATGAAATATAAAAATAAATACGGAATTGTGGATACATGACGTACACATAGGGTGATAGAATAGGACCAGAACTTCTGTATTATACCACCCAAGTTACCGCAAAAACTTAGGTTTTGGAAATATGGCTGATTAAAGTAGTCGCATTGAGATGTGCGGACAGCGATTTGTCAAAGTATGACATGAAAAATAAAATAAATACGGAAGTGTGCCAACATGACGTACACATAGGATGATAGAATAGGTCCAGAACTTTAGTACTATACCACCCAAGTTACCTTAAAAACTTAGGTTTTGGAAATACGGGTGATTAAAACAGTCGCTTTGGATGTGTGGACAGCGATCCACCTAAGTTTGACATAAAATATAAAATAAATACGGCAGTGTGCCAACATTACGTACACGTAGGGTGATAGAATAGAACCAGAACTTCTGTATTATACCACCCAAGTTACCGTAAAAACTTAGGTTTTGGAAATGTGGCTGATTAAAGTAGTCGCTATGCGATGTGCGGACAACGATTTGTCTAAGTTTGACATGAAATATAAAAAAAATACGGAGGTGTGCCAACATGACGTACACATCGGGTGATAGAATAGGACCAGAACGTCTGTATTATACCACCCAAGTTACCGTAAAAACTTAGGTTTTGGATATATGGCTGATTAAAGTAGTCGCATTGAGATGTGCGGACAGAGATTTGTCGAAGTTTGACACGAAATATAAAAAAAATACGGAGGTGTGCCAACATGACGTACACATAGGATGATAGAATAGGTCCAGAACTTTAGTACTATACCACCCAAGTTACCGAAAAAACTTAGGTTTTGGAAATATGGGTGATTAAATTAGTCGCTATGCGATGTGCGGACAACGATTTGTCTAAGTTTGACATGAAATATAAAAATAAATACGGAATTGTGGATACATGACGTACACATAGGATGATAGAATAGGTCCAGAACTTTAGTACTATACCACCCAAGTTACCGTAAAAACTTAGGTTTTGGAAATATGGCTGATTAAAGTAGTCGCATTGAGATGTGCGGACAGCGATTTGTCTAAGTTTGACATGTAATATAGAAATAAATACGGAAGTTTGCCAACATTACGGTCACATGGGGTGATAGAATAGGACCAGAAAGTCTGTATTATACCACCCAAGTTACCGTAAAAACTAAGGTTTTGGAAATATGGCTGATTAAAGTAGTCGCTTTGCGATGTGCGGACAGCGATTTGTCTAAGTTTGACATGAAATATAAAATAAACACGGAAGTGTGCCAGCATGACGTACACATAGGATGAAAGAATAGGACTAGAACTTTAGTACCATACCACCCTAAGTTACCTTAAAAAATTAGGTTTTGGAAATATGGGTGATAAAATTAGTCGCTATGCGAAGTGCGGACAACGATTTGTCTAAGTTTGACATGAAATATAATAATAAATACGGAGGTGTGCCAACATAACGTACACGTAGGGTGATAGAATAGGACCAGAACTTCTGTATTATACCACCCAAGTTACCGTAAAAACTTAGGTTTTGGAAATATGGCTGATTAAATTAGTCGCATTGAGATGTGCGGACAGCGATTTTTCAAAGTATGACATGAAAAATAAAATAAATACGGAAGTGTGCCAACATGACGTACACATAGGATGATAGAATAGGTCCTGAAATTTAGTATTATACCACCCAAGTTACCTTAAAAACTTAGGTTTTGGAAATATGGCTGATTAAAGTAGTCGCATTGAGATGTGCGGACAGCGATTTGTCAAAGTATGACATGAAAAATAAAATAAATACGGAAGTGTGCCAACATGACGTACACATAGGATGATAGAATAGGTCCTGAAATTTAGTATTATACCACCCAAGTTACCTTAAAGACTTAGGTTTTGGAAATATAGGTGATTAAAGTAGTCGCTAAGCGATGTGCGGACAACGATTTGTCTAAGTTTGACATGAAATATAAAAATAAATACGGAATTGTGGATACATGACGTACACATAGGGTGATAGAATAGGACCAGAACTTCTGTATTATACCACCCAAGTTACCGTAAAAACTTAGGTTTTGGAAATATGGCTGATTAAAATAGTCGCATTGAGATGTGCGGACAGAGATTTGTCGAAGTTTTACTCGAAATATAAAAAAAAATACGGAGGTGTGCCAACATAACGTACACGTAGGGTGATAGAATAGGACCAGAACTTCTGTATTATACCACCCAAGTTAACGTAAAAACTTAGGTTTTGGAAATATGGGTGATTAAATTAGTCGCTATGCGATGTGCAGACAACGATTTGTCTAAGTATGACATGAAATATAATAATAAATACGGAGGTGTGCCAACATTACGTACACGTAGGGTGATAGAATAGGACCAGAACTTCTGTATTATACCACTAAGTAACCGTAAAAACTTAGGTTTTGGAAATATGGCTGATTAAAATAGTCGCATTGAGATGTGCGGACAGAGATTTGTCGAAGTTTGACTCGAAATATAAAAAAAATACGGAGGTGTGCCAACATGACGTACACATAGGATGATAGAATAGGTCCAGAACTTTAGTACTATACCACCCAAGTTACCTTAAAAACTTAGGTTTTGGAAATATGGGTGATTAAAATAGTCGCTTTGGATGTGTGGACAGTGATCCACCTAAGTTTGACATAAAATATAAAATAAATACGGCAGTGTGCGAGCATGACGTACACGTAGGGTGATGAAATAGGACCAGAACTTCTGTATTATACCACCCAAGTTACCGTAAAAACTTAGGTTTTGGAAATATGGCTGATTAAAGTAGTCGCATTGAGATGTGCGGACAGCGATTTGTCAAAGTATGACATTAAAAATAAAATAAATACGGAAGTGTGCCAACATGACGTACACATAGGATGATAGAATAGGTCCTGAAATTTAGTATTATACCACCCGTTTACCTTTAAAACTTAGGTTTTGGAAATATGGGTGATTAAATTAGTCGCTATGCGATGTGCGGACAACGATTTGTCTAAGTTTGACATAAAATATAAAAATAAATACGGAATTGTGGATACATGACGTACACATAGGGTGATAGAATAGGACATATTCTATCATCCTATGTGTACGTCATGTTGGCACACTTCCGTATTTATTTTATTTTTCATGTCAACCTTTGACAAATCGCTGTCCGCACATCTCAATGCGACTACTTTAATCAGCCATATTTCCAAAACCTAAGTTTTTACGTTAACTTGGGTGGTATAATACAGAAGTTCTGGTCCTATTTCATCACCCTACGTGTACGTCATGCTGACACACTGCCGTATTTATGTTATATTTTATGTCAAACTTAGGTGGATCGCTGTCCGCACATCGCATAGCGACTATTTTAATCACCCATATTTCCAAAACCTAAGTTTTTACGGTAACTTGGGTGGTATAGTACTAAAGTTCTGGACCTATTCTATCATCCTATGTGTACGTCATGTTGGCACACTTCCGTATTTATTTTATTTTCCATGTCATACTTTGACAAATCGCTGTCCGCACATCTCAATGCGACTACTTTAATCAGCCATATTTCCAAAATTAAGTTTTTAAGGTAACTTGGGTGGTATAATACTAAATTTCAGGACCTATTCTATCATCCTATGTGTACGTCATGTATCCACAATTCCGTATTTATTTTTATATTTCATGTCAAACTTAGACAAATCGTTGTCCGCACATCTCAATGCGACTACTTTAATCAGCCATATTTCCAAAACCTAAGTTTTTAAGGTAACATGGGTGGTATAATACTAAATTTCAGGACCTATTCTATCATCCTATGTGTACGTCATGTTGGCACACTTCCGTATTTATTTTATTTTTCATGTCATACTTTGACAAATCGCTGTCCGCACATCTCAATATGGCTGATTAAAGTAGTCGCATTGAGATGTGCGGACAGAGATTTGTCGAAGTTTGACACGAAATATAAAAAAAATAATAAGGTGTGCCAACATGACGTACACATAGGATGATAGAATAGGTCCAGAACTTTAGTACTATACCACCCAAGTTACCGTAAAAACTTAGGTTTTGGAAATATGGGTGATTAAACTAGTCGCTATGCGATGTGCGGTCAACGATTTGTCTAATTTTGACATGAAATATAAAAATAAATACGGAATTGTTGATACATGACGTACACATAGGGTGATAGAATAGGACCAGAACTTCTGTATTATACCACCCAAGTTACCGTAAAAACTTAGGTTTTGGAAATATGGCTGATTAAAGTAGTCGCATTGAGATGTGCGGACAGCGATTTGTCAAAGTATGACATGAAAAATAAATTAAATACGGAGGTGTGCCAACATGACGTACACATAGGATGATTGAATAGGTCCAGAACTTTAGTACTATACCACCCAAGTTACCTTAAAAACTTAGGTTTTGGAAATACGGGTGATTAAAATAGTCGCTTCGGATGTGTGGACAGCGATCCACCTAAGTTTGACATAAAATATAAAATAAATACGGCAGTGTGCCAACATTACGTACACGTAGGGTGATAGAATAGGACCAGAACTTCTGTAATATACCACCCAAGTTACCGTAAAAACTTAGGTTTTGGAAATATGGCTGATTAAAGTAGTCGCATTGAGATGTGCGGACAGAGATTTGTCGAAGTTTGACACGAAATATAAAAAAAATACGGAGGTGTGCCAACATGACGTACACATAGGATGATAGAATAGGTCCAGAACTTTAGTACTATACCACCCAAGTTACCGTAAAAACTTAGGTTTTGGAAATATGGGTGATTAAATTAGTCGCTATGCGATGTGCGGACAACGATTTGTCTAAGTTTGACATGAAATATAAAAATAAATACGGAATTGTGGATACATGACGTACACATAGGGTGATAGAATAGGACCAGAACTTCTGTACTATACCACCCAAGTTACCGTAAAAACTTAGGTTTTGGAAATATGGCTGATTAAAGTAGTCGCATTGAGATGTGCGGACAGAGATTTGTCGAAGTTTGACACGAAATATAAAAAAATACGGAGGTGTGCCAACATGACGTACACATAGGATGATAGAATAGGTCCAGAACTTTAGTACTATACCACCCAAGCTACCTTAAAAACTTAGGTTTTGGAAATATGGGTGATTAAATTAGTCGCTATGCGATGTGCGGACAACGATTTGTCTAAGTATGACATGAAATATAATAATAAATACGGAGGTGTGCCAACATTACGTACACATAGGGTGATAGAATAGGACCAGAAAGTCTGTATTATACCACCCAAGTTACCTTAAAAACTTAGGTTTTGGAAATATGGGTGATTAAATTAGTCGCTATGCGATGTGCGGACAACGATTTGTCTAAGTATGACATGAAATATAATAATAAATACGGAGCTGTGCCAACATTACGTACACATAGGGTGATAGAATAGGACCAGAAAGTCTGTATTATACCACCCAAGTTACCTTAAAAACTTAGGTTTTGGAAATATGGGTGATTAAATTAGTCGCTATGCGATGTGCGGACAACGATTTGTCTAAGTATGACATGAAATATAATAATAAAAACGGGAGTGTGCCAACATTACGTACACGTAGGGTGATAGAATAGGACCAGAACTTCTGTATTATACCACCCAAGTTACCGTAAAAACTTAGGTTTTGGAAATATGGCTGATTAAAATAGTCGCATTGAGATGTGCGGACAGAGATTTGTCGAAGTTTGACTCGAAATATAAAAAAAATACGGAGGTGTGCTAACATGACGTACACATAGGATGATAGAATAGGTCCAGAACTTTAGTACTATACCACCCAAGTTACCTTTAAAACTTAGGTTTTGGAAATATGGGTGATTAAAATAGTCGCTTTGGATGTGTGGACAGTGATCCACCTAAGTTTGACATAAAATATAAAATAAATACGGCAGTGTGTCAGCATGACGTACACGTAGGGTGATGAAATAGGACCAGAACTTCTGTATTGTACCACCCAAGTTATCGTAAAAACTTAGGTTTTGGAAATATGGCTGATTAAAGTAGTCGCATTGAGATGTGCGGACAGCGATTTGTCAAAGTATGACATGAAAAATAAAATAAATACGGAAGTGTGCCAACATGACCTACACATAGGATGATAGAATAGGTCCTGAAATTTAGTATTATACCACCCAAGTTACCTTTAAAACTTAGGTTTTGGAAATATGGGTGATTAAATTAGTCGCTATGCGATGTGCGGACAACGATTTGTCTAAGTTTGACATGAAATATAAAAATAAATACGGAATTGTGGATACATGACGTACACATAGGGTGATAGAATAGGACCAGAACTTCTGTACTATACCACCCAAGTTACCGTAAAAACTTAGGTTTTGGAAATATGGCTGATTAAAGTAGTCGCATTGAGATGTGCGGACAGAGATTTGTCGAAGTTTGACACGAAATATAAAAAAAATACGGAGGTGTGCCAACATGACGTACACATAGGATGATAGAATAGGTCCAGAACTTTAGTACTATACCACCCAAGTTAACTTAAAAACTTAGGTTTTGGAAATACGGGTGATTAAAATAGTCGCTTTAGATGTGTGGACAGCGATCCACCTAAGTTTGACATAAAATATAAAATAAATACGGCAGTGCGTCAGCATGACGTACACGTAGGATGAAAGAATAGGACCAGAACTTTAGTACTATACCACCCAAGCTACCTTAAAAACTTAGGTTTTGGAAATATGGGTGATTAAATTAGTCGCTATGCGATGTGCGGACAACGATTTGTCTAAGTATGACATGAAATATAATAATAAATACGGAGGTGTGCCAACATTACGTACACATAGGGTGATAGAATAGGACCAGAAAGTCTGTATTATACCACCCAAGTTACCTTAAAAACTTAGGTTTTGGAAATATGGGTCATTAAATTAGTCGCTATGCGATGTGCGGACAACGATTTGTCTAAGTATGACATGAAATATAATAATAAATACGGGAGTGTGCCAACATTACGTACACGTAGGGTGATAGAATAGGACCAGAACTTCTGTATTATACCACCCAAGTTACCGTAAAAACTTAGGTTTTGGAAATATGGCTGATTAAAATAGTCGCATTGAGATGTGCGGACAGAGATTTGTCGAAGTTTGACTCGAAATATAAAAAAAAATACGGAGGTGTGCCAACATGACATACACATAGGATGATAGAATAGGTCCAGAACTTTAGTACTATACCACCCAAGTTACCTTAAAAACTTAGGTTTTGGAAATATGGGTGATTAAAATAGTCGCTTTGGATGTGTGGACAGTGATCCACCTAAGTTTGACATAAAATATAAAATAAATACGGCAGTGTGTCAGCATGACGTACACGTAGGGTGATGAAATAGGACCAGAACTTCTGTATTATACAACCCAAGTTATCGTAAAAACTTAGGTTTTGGAAATATGGCTGATTAAAGTAGTCGCATTGAGATGTGCGGACAGCGATTTGTCAAAGTATGACATGAAAAATAAAATAAATACGGAAGTGTGCCAACATGACCTACACATAGGATGATAGAATAGGTCCTGAAATTTAGTATTATACCACCCAAGTTACCTTTAAAACTTAGGTTTTGGAAATATGGGTGATTAAATTAGTCGCTATGCGATGTGCGGACAACGATTTGTCTAAGTTTGACATGAAATATAAAAATAAATACGGAATTGTGGATACATGACGTACACATAGGGTGATAGAATAGGACCTATTCTATCATCCTATGTGTACGTCATGTTGGCACACTTCCGTATTTATTTTATTTTTCATGTCAACCTTTGACAAATCGCTGTCCGCACATCTCAATGCGACTACTTTAATCAGCCATATTTCCAAAACCTAAGTTTTTACGGTAACTTGGGTGGTATAATACAGAAGTTCTGGTCCTATTTCATCACCCTACGTGTACGTCATGCTGACACACTGCCGTATTTATTTTATATTTTATGTCAAACTTAGGTGGATCACTGTCCACACATCCAAAGCGACTAATTTAATCACCAATATTTCCAAAACCTAAGTTTTTAAGGTAACTTGGGTGGTATAGTACTAAAGTTTTGGTCCTATTCTTTCATCCTACGTGTACGTCATGCTGACACACTGCCGTATTTATTTTATATTTTATGTCAAACTTAGGTGGATCGCTGTCCGCACATCGCATAGCGACTATTTTAATCACCCATATTTCCAAAACCTAAGTTTTTACGGTAACTTGGGTGGTATAGTACTAAAGTTCTGGACCTATTCTATCATCCTATGTGTACGTCATGTTGGCACACTTCCGTATTTATTTTATTTTTCATGTCATACTTTGACAAATCGCTGTCCGCACATCTCAATGCGACTACTTTAATCAGCCATATTTCCAAAATTACGTTTTTAAGGTAACTTGGGTGGTATAATACTAAATTTCAGGACCTATTCTATCATCCTATGTGTACGTCATGTATCCACAATTCCGTATTTATTTTTATATTTCATGTCAAACTTAGACAAATCGTTGTCCGCACATCTCAATGAGACTACTTTAATCAGCCATATTTCCAAAACCTAAGTTTTTAAGGTAACTTGGGTGGTATAATGCTAAATTTCAGGACCTATTCTATCATCCTATGTGTACGTCATGTTGGCACACTTCCGTATTTATTTTATTTTTCATGTCATACTTTGACAAATCGCTGTCCGCACATCTCAATATGGCTGATTAAAGTAGTCGCATTGAGATGTGCGGACAGAGATTTGTCGAAGTTTGACACGAAATATAAAAAAAATAATAAGGTGTGCCAACATGACGTACACATAGGATGATAGAATAGGTCCAGAACTTTAGTACTATACCACCCAAGTTACCGTAAAAACTTAGGTTTTGGAAATATGGGTGATTAAATTAGTCGCTATGCGATGTGCGGACAACGATTTGTCTAATTTTGACATGAAATATAAAAATAAATACGGAATTGTGGATACATGACGTACACATAGGGTGATAGAATAGGACCAGAACTTTTGTATTATACCACCCAAGTTACCGTAAAAACTTAGGTTTTGGAAATATGGCTGATTAAAGTAGTCGCATTGAGATGTGCGGACAGAGATTTGTCGAAGTTTGACACGAAATATAAAAAAAATACGGAGGTGTGCCAACTTGACGTACACATAGGATGATAGAATAGGTCCTGAAATTTAGTATTATACCACCCAAGTTACCGTAAAAACTTAGGTTTTGGCAATATGGGTGATTAAATTAGTCGCTATGCGATGTGCGGACAACGATTTGTCTAAGTATGACATGAAATATAAAAATAAATACGGAATTGTGGATACATGACGTACACATAGGGTGATAGAATAGGACCAGAACTTCTGTATTATACCACCCAAGTTACCGCAAAAACTTAGGTTTTGGAAATATGGCTGATTAAATTAGTCGCATTGAGATGTGCGGACAGCGATTTGTCAAAGTATGACATGAAAATAAAATAAATACGGAAGTGTGCCAACATGACGTACACATAGGATGATAGAATAGGTCCAGAACTTTAGTACTATACCACCCAAGTTACCTTAAAAACTTAGGTTTTGGAAATACGGGTGATTAAAATAGTCGCTTTGGATGTGTGGACAGCGATCCACCTAAGTTTGACATAAAATATAAAATAAATACGGCAGTGTGCCAACATTACGTACACGTAGGGTGATAGAATAGGACCAGAACTTCTGTATTATACCACCCAAGTTACCGTAAAAACGTAGGTTTTAGAAATATGGCTGATTAAAGTAGTCGCTATGCGATGTGCGGACAACGATTTGTCTAAGTTTGACATGAAATATAAAAAAAATACTGAGGTGTGCCAACATGACGTACACATAGGGTGATAGAATAGGACCAGAACTTCTGTATTATACCACCCAAGTTACCGTAAAAACTTAGGTTTTGGAAATATGGCTGATTAAAGTAGTCGCATTGAGATGTGCGGACAGAGATTTGTCGAAATTTGACACGAAATATAAAAAAAATACGGAGGTGTGCCAACATGACGTACACATAGGATGATAGAATAGGTCCAGAACTTTAGTACTATACCACCCAAGTTACCGTAAAAACTTAGGTTTTGGAAATATGGGTGATTAAATTAGTCGCTATGCGATGTGCGGACAACGATTTGTCTAAGTTTGACATGAAATATAAAAATAAATACGGAATTGTGGATACATGACGTACACATAGGGTGATAGAATAGGACCAGAACTTCTGTACTATACCACCCAAGTTACCGTAAAAACTTAGGTTTTGGAAATATGGCTAATTAAAGTAGGCGCATTGAGATGTGCGGTCAGAGATTTGTCGAAGTTTGACACGAAATATAAAAAAATACGGAGGTGTGCCAACATGACGTACACATAGGATGAACGAAAAGGTCCAGAACTTTAGTACTATACCACCCAAGTTAACTTAAAAACTTAGGTTTTGGAAATACGGGTGATTAAAATAGTCGCTTTAGATGTGTGGACAGCGATCCACCTAAGTTTGACATAAAATATAAAATAAATACGGCAGTGTGTCAGCATGACGTACACGTAGGGTGATGAAATAGGACCAGAACTTCTGTATTATACCACCCAAGTTACCGTAAAAACTTAGGTTTTGGAAATATGGCTGATTAAAGTAGTCGCATTGAGATGTGCGGACAGCGATTTGTCAAAGTATGACATGAAAAATAAAATAAATACGGAAGTGTGCCAACATGACGTACACATAGGATGATAGAATAGGTCCTGAAATTTAGTATTATACCACCCAAGTTACCTTAAAAACTTAGGTTTTGGAAATATGGCTGATTAAAGTAGTCGCTATGCGATGTGCGGACAACGATTTGTCTAAGTTTGACATGAAATATAAAAAAAATACGGAGGTGTGCCAACATGACGTACACATAGGGTGATAGAATAGGACCAGAACTTCTGTACTATACCACCCAAGTTACCGTAAAAACTTAGGTTTTGGAAATATGGCTGATTAAAGTAGTCGCATTGAGATGTGCGGACAGAGATTTGTCGAAGTTTGACACGAAATATAAAAAAAATACGGAGGTGTGCCAACATGACCTACACATAGGATGATAGAATAGGTCCAGAACTTTAGTACTATACCACCCAAGTTAACTTAAAAACTTAGGTTTTGGAAATACGGGTGATTAAAATAGTCGCTTTAGATGTGTGGACAGCGATCCACCTAAGTTTGACATAAAATATAAAATAAATACGGCAGTGCGTCAGCATGACGTACACGTAGGATGAAAGAATAGGACCAGAACTTTAGTACTATACCACCCAAGCTACCTTAAAAACTTAGGTTTTGGAAATATGGGTGATTAAATTAGTCGCTATGCGATGTGCGGACAACGATTTGTCTAAGTATGACATGAAATATAATAATAAATACGGAGGTGTGCCAACATTACGTACACATAGGGTGATAGAATAGGACCAGAAAGTCTGTATTATACCACCCAAGTTACCTTAAAAACTTAGGTTTTGGAAATATGGGTGATTAAATTAGTCGCTATGCGATGTGCGGACAACGATTTGTCTAAGTATGACATGAAATATAATAATAAATACGGGAGTGTGCCAACATTACGTACACGTAGGGTGATAGAATAGGACCAGAACTTCTGTATTATACCACCCAAGTTACCGTAAAAACTTAGGTTTTGGAAATATGGCTGATTAAAATAGTCGCATTGAGATGTGCGGACAGAGATTTGTCGAAGTTTGACTCGAAATATAAAAAAAATACGGAGGTGTGCCAACATGACGTACACATAGGATGATAGAATAGGTCCAGAACTTTAGTACTATACCACCCAAGTTACCTTAAAAACTTAGGTTTTGGAAATATGGGTGATTAAAATAGTCGCTTTGGATGTGTGGACAGTGATCCACCTAAGTTTGACATAAAATATAAAATAAATACGGCAGTGTGTCAGCATGACGTACACGTAGGGTGATGAAATAGGACCAGAACTTCTGTATTATACCACCCAAGTTATCGTAAAAACTTAGGTTTTGGAAATATGGCTGATTAAAGTAGTCGCATTGAGATGTGCGGACAGCGATTTGTCAAAGTATGACATGAAAAATAAAATAAATACGGAAGTGTGCCAACATGACCTACACATAGGATGATAGAATAGGTCCTGAAATTTAGTATTATACCACCCAAGTTACCTTTAAAACTTAGGTTTTGGAAATATGGGTGATTAAATTAGTCGCTATGCGATGTGCGGACAACGATTTGTCTAAGTTTGACATGAAATATAAAAATAAATACGGAATTGTGGATACATGACGTACACATAGGGTGATAGAATAGGACCTATTCTATCATCCTATGTGTACGTCATGTTGGCACACTTCCGTATTTATTTTATTTTTCATGTCAACCTTTGACAAATCGCTGTCCGCACATCTCAATGCGACTACTTTAATCAGCCATATTTCCAAAACCTAAGTTTTTACGGTAACTTGGGTGGTATAATACAGAAGTTCTGGTCCTATTTCATCACCCTACGTGTACGTCATGCTGACACACTGCCGTATTTATTTTATATTTTATGTCAAACTTAGGTGGATCACTGTCCACACATCCAAAGCGACTAATTTAATCACCAATATTTCCAAAACCTAAGTTTTTAAGGTAACTTGGGTGGTATAGTACTAAAGTTTTGGTCCTATTCTTTCATCCTACGTGTACGTCATGCTGACACACTGCCGTATTTATTTTATATTTTATGTCAAACTTAGGTGGATCGCTGTCCGCACATCGCATAGCGACTATTTTAATCACCCATATTTCCAAAACCTAAGTTTTTACGGTAACTTGGGTGGTATAGTACTAAAGTTCTGGACCTATTCTATCATCCTATGTGTACGTCATGTTGGCACACTTCCGTATTTATTTTATTTTTCATGTCATACTTTGACAAATCGCTGTCCGCACATCTCAATGCGACTACTTTAATCAGCCATATTTCCAAAATTAAGTTTTTAAGGTAACTTGGGTGGTATAATACTAAATTTCAGGACCTATTCTATCATCCTATGTGTACGTCATGTATCCACAATTCCGTATTTATTTTTATATTTCATGTCAAACTTAGACAAATCGTTGTCCGCACATCTCAATGAGACTACTTTAATCAGCCATATTTCCAAAACCTAAGTTTTTAAGGTAACTTGGGTGGTATAATACTAAATTTCAGGACCTATTCTATCATCCTATGTGTACGTCATGTTGGCACACTTCCGTATTTATTTTATTTTTCATGTCATACTTTGACAAATCGCTGTCCGCACATCTCAATATGGCTGATTAAAGTAGTCGCATTGAGATGTGCGGACAGAGATTTGTCGAAGTTTGACACGAAATATAAAAAAATACGGAGGTGTGCCAACATGACGTACACATAGGATGATAGAATAGGTCCAGAACTTTAGTACTATACCACCCAAGTTACCGTAAAAACTTAGGTTTTGGAAATATGGGTGATTAAATTAGTCGCTATGCGATGTGCGGACAACGATTTGTCTAATTTTGACATGAAATATAAAAATAAATACGGAATTGTGGATACATGACGTACACATAGGGTGATAGAATAGGACCAGAACTTCTGTATTATACCACCCAAGTTACCGTAAAAACTTAGGTTTTGGAAATATGGCTGATTAAATTAGTCGCATTGAGATGTGCGGACAGAGATTTGTTGAAGTTTGACACGAAATATAAAAAAAATACGGAGGTGTGCCAACATGACGTACACATAGGATGATAGAATAGGTCCTGAAATTTAGTATTATACCACCCAAGTTACCGTAAAAACTTAGGTTTTGGCAATATGGGTGATTAAATTAGTCGCTATGCGATGTGCGGACAACGATTTGTCTAAGTATGACATGAAATATAAAAATAAATACGGAATTGTGGATACATGACGTACACATAGGGTGATAGAATAGGACCAGAACTTCTGTATTATACCACCCAAGTTACCGCAAAAACTTAGGTTTTGGAAATATGGCTGATTAGATTAGTCGCATTGAGATGTGCGGACAGCGATTTGTCAAAGTATGACATGAAAATAAAATAAATACGGAAGTGTGCCAACATGACGTACACATAGGATGATAGAATAGGTCCAGAACTTTAGTACTATACCACCCAAGTTACCTTAAAAACTTAGGTTTTGGAAATACGGGTGATTAAAATAGTCGCATTGAGATGTGCGGACAGAGATTTGTCGAAATTTGACACGAAATATAAAAAAAATACGGAGGTGTGCCAACATGACGTACACATAGGATGATAGAATAGGTCCAGAACTTTAGTACTATACCACCCAAGTTACCGTAAAAACTTAGGTTTTGGAAATATGGGTGATTAAATTAGTCGCTATGCGATGTGCGGACAACGATTTGTCTAAGTTTGACATGAAATATAAAAAAATACTGAGGTGTGCCAACATGACGTACACATAGGGTGATAGAATAGGACCAGAACTTCTGTATTATACCACCCAAGTTACCGTAAAAACTTAGGTTTTGGAAATATGGGTGATTAAATTAGTCGCTATGCGATGTGCGGACATCGATTTGTCTAAGTTTGACATAAAATATAAAATAAATACGGCAGTGTGCCAACATTACGTACACGTAGGGCGATAGAATAGGACCAGAACTTCTGTATTATACCACCCAAGTTACCGTAAAAACGTAGGTTTTGGAAATATGGCTGATTAAAGTAGTCGCTATGCGATGTGCGGACAACGATTTGTCTAAGTTTGACATGAAATATAAAAAAAATACTGAGGTGTGCCAACATGACGTACACATAGGGTGATAGAATAGGACCAGAACTTCTGTATTATACCACCCAAGTTACCGTAAAAACTTAGATTTTGGAAATATGGCTGATTAAAGTAGTCGCATTGAGATGTGCGGACAGAGATTTGTCGAAATTTGACACGAAATATAAAAAAAATACGGAGGTGTGCCAACATGACGTACACATAGGATGATAGAATAGGTCCAGAACTTTAGTACTATACCACCCAAGTTACCGTAAAAACTTAGGTTTTGGAAATATGGGTGATTAAATTAGTCGCTATGCGATGTGCGGACAACGATTTGTCTAAGTTTGACATGAAATATAAAAATAAATACGGAATTGTGGATACATGACGTACACATAGGGTGATAGAATAGGACCAGAACTTCTGTACTATACCACCCAAGTTACCGTAAAAACTTAGGTTTTGGAAATATGGCAAATTAAAGTAGTCGCATTGAGATGTGCGGACAGAGATTTGTCGAAGTTTGACACGAAATATAAAAAAATACGGAGGTGTGCCAACATGACGTACACATAGGATGAACGAATAGGTCCAGAACTTTAGTACTATACCACCCAAGTTAACTTAAAAACTTAGGTTTTAGAAATACGGGTGATTAAAATAGTCGCTTTAGATGTGTGGACAGCGATCCACCTAAGTTTGACATAAAATATAAAATAAATACGGCAGTGTGTCAGCATGACGTACACGTAGGGTGATGAAATAGGACCAGAACTTCTGTATTATACCACCCAAGTTACCGTAAAAACTTAGGTTTTGGAAATATGGCTGATTAAAGTAGTCGCATTGAGATGTGCGGACAGCGATTTGTCAAAGTATGACATGAAAAATAAAATAAATACGGAAGTGTGCCAACATGACGTACACATAGGATGATAGAATAGGTCCTGAAATTTAGTATTATACCACCCAAGTTACCTTAAAAACTTAGGTTATGGAAATATGGGTGATTAAATTAGTCGCTATGCGATGTGCGGACAACGATTTGTCTAAGTTTGATATGAAATATAAAAATAAATACGGAATTGTGGATACATGAAGTACACATAGGGTGATAGAATAGGACCAGAACTTCTATATTATACCACCCAAGTTACCGTAAAAACTTAGGTTTTGGAAATATGGCTGATTAAAGTAGTCGCATTGAGATGTGCGGACAGCGATTTGTCAAAGTATGACATGAAAAATAAAATAAATACGGATGTGTGCCAACATGACGTACACATAGGATGATAGAATAGGTCCAGAACTTTAGTACTATACCACCCAAGTTACCTTAAAAACTTAGGTTTTGGAAATACGGGTGATTAAAATAGTCGCTTTGGATGTGTGGACAGCGATCCACCTAAGTTTGACATAAAATATAAAATAAATACGGCAGTGTGCCAACATTACGTACACGTAGGGTGATAGAATAGGACCAGAACTTCTGTATTATACCACCCAAGTTACCGTAAAAACGTAGGTTTTGGAAATATGGCTGATTAAAGTAGTCGCTATGCGATGTGCGGACAACGATTTGTCTAAGTTTGACATGAAATATAAAAAAAATACGGAGGTGTGCCAACATGACGTACACATAGGGTGATAGAATAGGACCAGAACTTCTGTATTATACCACCCAAGTTACCGTAAAAACTTAGGTTTTGGAAATATGGCTGATTAAAGTAGTCGCATTGAGATGTGCGGACAGAGATTTGTCGAAGTTTGACACGAAATATAAAAAAAATACGGAGGTGTGCCAACATGACGTACACATAGGATGATAGAATAGGTCCAGAACTTTAGTACTATACCACCCAAGTTACCGTAAAAACTTAGGTTTTGGAAATATGGGTGATTAAATTACTCGCTATGCGATGTGCGGACAACGATTTGTCTAAGTTTGACATGAAATATAAAAATAAATACGGAATTGTGGATACATGACGTACACATAGGGTGATAGAATAGGACCAGAACTTCTGTACTATACCACCCAAGTTACCGTAAAAACTTAGGTTTTGGAAATATGGCTGATTAAAGTAGTCGCATTGAGATGTGCGGACAGAGATTTGTCGAAGTTTGACACGAAATATAAAAAAATACGGAGGTGTGCCAACATGATGTACACATAGGATGATAGAATAGGTCCAGAACTTTAGTACTATACCACCCAAGTTAACTTAAAAACTTAGGTTTTGGAAATACGGGTGATTAAAATAGTCGCTTTAGATGTTTGGACAGCGATCCACCTAAGTTTGACATAAAATATAAAATAAATACGGCAGTGTGTCAGCATGACGTACACGTAGGGTGATGAAATAGGACCAGAACTTCTGTATTATACCACCCAAGTTACCGTAAAAACTTAGGTTTTGGAAATATGGCTGATTAAAGTAGTCGCATTGAGATGTGCGGACAGAGATTTGTCAAAGTATGACATGAAAAATAAAATAAATACGGAAGTGTGCCAACATGACGTACACATAGGATGATAGAATAGGTCCTGAAATTTAGTATTATACCACCCAAGTTACCTTAAAAACTTAGGTTATGGAAATATGGGTGATTAAATTAGTCGCTATGCGATGTGCGGACAACGATTTGTCTAAGTTTGACATGAAATATAAAAATAAATACGGAATTGTGGATACATGACGTTCACATAGGGTGATAGAATAGGACCAGAACTTCTATATTATACCACCCAAGTTACCGTAAAAACTTAGGTTTTGGAAATATGGCTGATTAAAGTAGTCGCATTGAGATGTGCGGACAGCGATTTGTCAAAGTATGACATGAAAAATAAAATAAATACGGAAGTGTGCCAACATGACGTACACATAGGATGATAGAATAGGTCCAGAACTTTAGTACTATACCACCCAAGTTACCTTAAAAACTTAGGTTTTGGAAATACGGGTGATTAAAATAGTCGCTTTGGATGTGTGGACAGCGATCCACCTAAGTTTGACATAAAATATAAAATAAATACGGCAGTGTGCCAACATTACGTACACGTAGGGTGATAGAATAGGAACAGAACTTCTGTATTATACCACCCAAGTTACCGTAAAAACTTAGGTTTTGGAAATATGGCTGATTAAAATAGTCGCATTGAGATGTGCGGACAGAGATTTGTCGAAGTTTGACTCGAAATATAAAAAAAAAATACGGAGGTGTGCCAACATGACGTACACATAGGATGATAGAATAGGTCCAGAACTTTAGTACTATACCACCCAAGTTACCTTAAAAACTTAGGTTTTGGAAATATGGGTGATTAAAATAGTCGCTTTGGATGTGTGGACAGTGATCCACCTAAGTTTGACATAAAATATAAAATAAATACGGCAGTGTGTCAGCATGACGTACACGTAGGGTGATGAAATAGGACCAGAACTTCTGTATTATACCACCCAAGTTATCGTAAAAACTTAGGTTTTGGAAATATGGCTGATTAAAGTAGTCGCATTGAGATGTGCGGACAGCGATTTGTCAAAGTATGACATGAAAAATAAAATAAAAACGGAAGTGTGCCAACATGACGTACACATAGGATGATAGAATAGGTCCTGAAATTTAGTATTATACCACCCAAGTTACCTTTAAAACTTAGGTTTTGGAAATATGGGTGATTAAATTAGTCGCTATGCGATGTGCGGACAACGATTTGTCTAAGTTTGACATGAAATATAAAAATAAATACGGAATTGTGGATACATGACGTACACATAGGGTGATAGAATAGGACCTATTCTATCATCCTATGTGTACGTCATGTTGGCACACTTCCGTATTTATTTTATTTTTCATGTCAACCTTTGACAAATCGCTGTCCGCACATCTCAATGCGACTACTTTAATCAGCCATATTTCCAAAACCTAAGTTTTTACGGTAACATGGGTGGTATAATACAGAAGTTCTGGTCCTATTTCATCACCCTACGTGTACGTCATGCTGACACACTGCCGTATTTATTTTATATTTTATGTCAAACTTAGGTGGATCACTGTCCACACATCCAAAGCGACTAATTTAATCACCAATATTTCCAAAACCTAAGTTTTTAAGGTAACTTGGGTGGTATAATACTAAAGTTTTGGTCCTATTCTTTCATCCTACGTGTACGTCATGCTGACACACTGCCGTATTTATTTTATATTTTATGACACAACATAGGTGGATCGCTGTCCGCACATCGCATAGCGACTATTTTAATCACCCATATTTCCAAAACCTAAGTTTTTACGGTAACTTGGGTGGTATAGTACTAAAGTTCTGGACCTATTCTATCATCCTATGTGTACGTCATGTTGGCACACTTCCGTATTTATTTTATTTTTCATGTCATACTTTGACAAATCGCTGTCCGCACATCTCAATGCGACTACTTTAATCAGCCATATTTCCAAAATTAAGTTTTTAAGGTAACTTGGGTGGTATAATACTAAATTTCAGGACCTATTCTATCATCCTATGTGTACGTCATGTATCCACAATTCCGTATTTATTTTTATATTTCATGTCAAACTTAGACAAATCGTTGTCCGCACATCTCAATGACACTACTTTAATCAGCCATATTTCCAAAACCTAAGTTTTTAAGGTAACTTGGGTGGTATAATACTAAATTTCAGGACCTATTCTATCATCCTTTGTGTACGTCATGTTGGCACACTTCCGTATTTATTTTATTTTTCATGTCATACTTTGACAAATCGCTGTCCGCACATCTCAATATGGCTGATTAAAGTAGTCGCATTGAGATGTGCGGACAGAGATTTGTCGAAGTTTGACACGAAATATAAAAAAAATAATAAGGTGTGCCAACATGACGTACACATAGGATGATAGAATATGTCCAGAACTTTAGTACTATACCACCCAAGTTACCGTAAAAACTTAGGTTTTGGAAATATGGGTGATTAAATTAGTCGCTATGCGATGTGCGGACAACGATTTGTCTAATTTTGACATGAAATATAAAAATAAATACGGAATTGTGGATACATGACGTACACATAGGGTGATAGAATAGGACCAGAACTTCTGTATTATACCACCCAAGTTACCGTAAAAACTTAGGTTTTGGAAATATGGCTGATTAAAGTAGTCGCATTGAGATGTGCGGACAGAGATTTGTCGAAGTTTGACACGAAATATAAAAAAATACGGAGGTGTGCCAACATGACGTACACATAGGATGATAGATTAGGTCCTGAAATTTAGTATTATACCACCCAAGTTACCGTAAAAACTTAGGTTTTGGCAATATGAGTGATTAAATTAGTCGCTATGCGATGTGCGGACAACGATTTGTCTAAGTATGACATGAAATATAAAAATAAATACGGAATTGTGGATACATGACGTACACATAGGGTGATAGAATAGGACCAGAACTTCTGTATTATACCACCCAAGTTACCGCAAAAACTTAGGTTTTGGAAATATGGCTGATTAAAGTAGTAGCATTGAGATGTGCGGACAGCGATTTGTCAAAGTATGACATGAAAAATAAAATAAATACGGAAGTCTGCCAACATGACGTACACATAGGATGATAGAATAGGTCCAGAACTTTAGTACTTTACCACCCAAGTTACCTTAAAAACTTAGGTTTTGGAAATACGGGTGATTAAAATAGTCGCTTTGGATGTGTGGACAGAGATCCACCTAAGTTTGACATAAAATATAAAATAAATACGGCAGTGTGCCAACATTACGTACACGTAGGGTGATAGAATAGGACCAGAACTTCTGTATTATACCACCCAAGTTACCGTAAAAACGTAGGTTTTGGAAATATGGCTGATTAAAGTAGTCGCTATGCGATGTGCGGACAACGATTTGTCTAAGTTTGACATGAAATATAAAAAAATACGGAGGTGTGCCAACATGACGTACACATAGGGTGATAGAATAGGACCAGAACTTCTGTATTATACCACCCAAGTTACCGTAAAAACTTAGGTTTTGGAAATATGGCTGATTAAAGTAGTCGCATTGAGATGTGCGGACAGAGATTTGTCGAAGTTTGACACGAAATATAAAAAAAATACGGAGGTGTGCCAACATGACGTACACATAGGATGATAGAATAGGTCCAGAACTTTAGTACTATACCACCCAAGTTACCGTAAAAACTTAGGTTTTGGAAATATGGGTGATTAAATTAGTCGCTATGCGATGTGCGGACAACGATTTGTTTAAGTTTGACATGAAATATAAAAATAAATACGGAATTGTGGATACATGACGTACACATAGGGTGATAGAATAGGACCAGAACTTCTGTACTATACCACCCAAGTTACCGTAAAAACTTAGGTTTTGGAAATATGGCTGATTAAAGTAGTCGCATTGAGATGTGCGGACAGAGATTTGTCGAAGTTTGACACGAAATATAAAAAAAATACGGAGGTGTGCCAACATGACGTACACATAGGATGATAGAATAGGTCCAGAACTTTAGTACTATACCACCCAAGTTACCTTAAAAACTTAGGTTTTGGAAATACGGGTGATTAAAATGGTCGCTTTGGATGTGTGGACAGCGATCCACCTAAGTTTGACATAAAATATAAAATAAATACGGCAGTGTGCCAACATTACGTACACGTAGGGTGATAGAATAGGACCAGAACTTCTGTATTATACCACCCAAGTTACCGTAAAAACTTAGGTTTTGGAAATATGGCTGATTAAAATAGTCGCATTGAGATGTGCGGACAGAGATTTGTCGAAGTTTGACTCGAAATATAAAAAAAAATACGGAGGTGTGCCAACATGACGTACACATAGGATGATAGAATAGGTCCAGAACTTTAGTACTATACCACCCAAGTTACCTTAAAAACTTAGGTTTTGGAAATATGGGTGATTAAAATAGTCGCTTTGGATGTGTGGACAGTGATCCACCTAAGTTTGACATAAAATATAAAATAAATACGGCAGTGTGTCAGCATGACGTACACGTAGGGTGATGAAATAGGACCAGAACTTCTGTATTATACCACCCAAGTTATCGTAAAAACTTAGGTTTTGGAAATATGGCTGATTAAAGTAGTCGCATTGAGATGTGCGGACAGCGATTTGTCAAAGTATGACATGAAAAATAAAATAAAAACGGAAGTGTGCCAACATGACGTACACATAGGATGATAGAATAGGTCCTGAAATTTAGTATTATACCACCAAAGTTACCTTTAAAACTTAGGTTTTGGAAATATGGGTGATTAAATTAGTCGCTATGCGATGTGCGGACAACGATTTGTCTAAGTTTGACATGAAATATAAAAATAAATACGGAATTGTGGATACATGACGTACACATAGGGTGATAGAATAGGACCTATTCTATCATCCTATGTGTACGTCATGTTGGCACACTTCCGTATTTATTTTATTTTTCATGTCAACCTTTGACAAATCGCTGTCCGCACATCTCAATGCGACTACTTTAATCAGCCATATTTCTTAAACCTACGTTTTTACGGTAACTTGGGTGGTATAATACAGAAGTTCTGGTCCTATTCTATCACCCTACGTGTACGTAATGTTGGCACACTGCCGTATTTATTTTATATTTTATGTCAAACTTAGGTGGATCGCTGTCCACACATCCAAAGCGACTATTTTAATCACCCGCATTTCCAAAACCTAAGTTTTTAAGGTAACTTGGGTGGTATAGTACTAAAGTTTTGGTCCTATTCTTTCATCCTACGTGTACGTCATGCTGACACACTGCCGTATTTATTTTATATTTTATGTCAAACTTAGGTGGATCGCTGTCCGCACATCGCATAGCGACTAATTTTATCACCCATATTTCCAAAGCCTAAGTTTTTAAGGTAACTTGGGTGGTATAGTACTAAAGTTCTGGACCTATTCTATCATCCTACGTGTACGTCATGTTGGCACACCTCCGTATTTTTTTTATATTTCGTGTCAAACTTAGACAAATCGTTGTCCGCACATCGCATAGCGACTAATTTAATCACCCATATTTCCAAAACCTAAGTTTTTACGGTAACTTGGGTGGTATAATACAGAAGTTCTGGTCCTATTCTATCACCCTACGTGTACGTCATGTATCTACAATTCCGTATTTATTTTTTATATTTCGTGTCAAACTTAGACAAATCGTTGTCCGCACATCGCATAGCGACTAATTTAATCACCCATATTTCCAAAACCTAAGTTTTTACGGTAACTTGGGTGGTATAGTACTAAAGTTCTGGACCTATTCTATCATCCTATGTGTACGTCATGTTGGCACACTTCCGTATTTATTTTATTTTTCATGTCATACTTTGACAAATCGCTGTCCGCACATCTCAATGCGACTACTTTAATCAGCCATATTTCCAATATTAAGTTTTTAAGGTAACTTGGGTGGTATAATACTAAATTTCAGGACCTATTCTATCATCCTATGTGTACGTCATGTATCCACAATTCCGTATTTATTTTTATATTTCATGTCAAACTTAGACAAATCGTTGTCCGCACATCTCAATGAGACTACTTTAATCAGCCATATTTCCAAAACCTAAGTTTTTAAGGTAACTTGGGTGGTATAATACTAAATTTCAGGACCTATTCTATCATCCTTTGTGTACGTCATGTTGGCACACTTCCGTATTTATTTTATTTTTCATGTCATACTTTGACAAATCGCTGTCCGCACATCTCAATATGGCTGATTAAAGTAGTCGCATTGAGATGTGCGGACAGAGATTTGTCGAAGTTTGACACGAAATATAAAAAAAATAATAAGGTGTGCCAACATGACGTACACATAGGATGATAGAATATGTCCAGAACTTTAGTACTATACCACCCAAGTTACCGTAAAAACTTAGGTTTTGGAAATATGGGTGATTAAATTAGTCGCTATGCGATGTGCGGACAACGATTTGTCTAATTTTGACATGAAATATAAAAATAAATACGGAATTGTGGATACATGACGTACACATAGGGTGATAGAATAGGACCAGAACTTCTGTATTATACCACCCAAGTTACCGTAAAAACTTAGGTTTTGGAAATATGGCTGATTAAAGTAGTCGCATTGAGATGTGCGGACAGAGATTTGTCGAAGTTTGACACGAAATATAAAAAAAATACGGAGGTGTGCCAACATGACGTACACATAGGATGATAGATTAGGTCCTGAAATTTAGTATTATACCACCCAAGTTACCGTAAAAACTTAGGTTTTGGCAATATGGGTGATTAAATTAGTCGCTATGCGATGTGCGGACAACGATTTGTCTAAGTATGACATGAAATATAAAAATAAATACGGAATTGTGGATACATGACGTACACATAGGGTGATAGAATAGGACCAGAACTTCTGTATTATACCACCCAAGTTACCGCAAAAACTTAGGTTTTGGAAATATGGCTGATTAAAGTAGTAGCATTGAGATGTGCGGACAGCGATTTGTCAAAGTATGACATGAAAAATAAAATAAATACGGAAGTCTGCCAACATGACGTACACATAGGATGATAGAATAGGTCCAGAACTTTAGTACTTTACCACCCAAGTTACCTTAAAAACTTAGGTTTTGGAAATACGGGTGATTAAAATAGTCGCTTTGGATGTGTGGACAGAGATCCACCTAAGTTTGACATAAAATATAAAATAAATACGGCAGTGTGCCAACATTACGTACACGTAGGGTGATAGAATAGGACCAGAACTTCTGTATTATACCACCCAAGTTACCGTAAAAACGTAGGTTTTGGAAATATGGCTGATTAAAGTAGTCGCTATGCGATGTGCGGACAACGATTTGTCTAAGTTTGACATGAAATATAAAAAAATACGGAGGTGTGCCAACATGACGTACACATAGGGTGATAGAATAGGACCAGAACTTCTGTATTATACCACCCAAGTTACCGTAAAAACTTAGGTTTTGGAAATATGGCTGATTAAAGTAGTCGCATTGAGATGTGCGGACAGAGATTTGTCGAAGTTTGACACGAAATATAAAAAAAATACGGAGGTGTGCCAACATGACGTACACATAGGATGATAGAATAGGTCCAGAACTTTAGTACTATACCACCCAAGTTACCGTAAAAACTTAGGTTTTGGAAATATGGGTGATTAAATTAGTCGCTATGCGATGTGCGGACAACGATTTGTTTAAGTTTGACATGAAATATAAAAATAAATACGGAATTGTGGATACATGACGTACACATAGGGTGATAGAATAGGACCAGAACTTCTGTACTATACCACCCAAGTTACCGTAAAAACTTAGGTTTTGGAAATATGGCAGATTAAAGTAGTCGCATTGAGATGTGCGGACAGAGATTTGTCGAAGTTTGACACGAAATATAAAAAAATACGGAGGTGTGCCAACATGACGTACACATAGGATGATAGAATAGGTCCAGAACTTTAGTACTATACCACCCAAGTTACCTTAAAAACTTAGGTTTTGGAAATACGGGTGATTAAAATGGTCGCTTTGGATGTGTGGACAGCGATCCACCTAAGTTTGACATAAAATATAAAATAAATACGGCAGTGTGCCAACATTACGTACACGTAGGGTGATAGAATAGGACCAGAACTTCTGTATTATACCACCCAAGTTACCGTAAAAACTTAGGTTTTGGAAATATGGCTGATTAAAATAGTCGCATTGAGATGTGCGGACAGAGATTTGTCGAAGTTTGACTCGAAATATAAAAAAAAATACGGAGGTGTGCCAACATGACGTACACATAGGATGATAGAATAGGTCCAGAACTTTAGTACTATACCACCCAAGTTACCTTAAAAACTTAGGTTTTGGAAATATGGGTGATTAAAATAGTCGCTTTGGATGTGTGGACAGTGATCCACCTAAGTTTGACATAAAATATAAAATAAATACGGCAGTGTGTCAGCATGACGTACACGTAGGGTGATGAAATAGGACCAGAACTTCTGTATTATACCACCCAAGTTATCGTAAAAACTTAGGTTTTGGAAATATGGCTGATTAAAGTAGTCGCATTGAGATGTGCGGACAGCGATTTGTCAAAGTATGACATGAAAAATAAAATAAAAACGGAAGTGTGCCAACATGACGTACACATAGGATGATAGAATAGGTCCTGAAATTTAGTATTATACCACCAAAGTTACCTTTAAAACTTAGGTTTTGGAAATATGGGTGATTAAATTAGTCGCTATGCGATGTGCGGACAACGATTTGTCTAAGTTTGACATGAAATATAAAAATAAATACGGAATTGTGGATACATGACGTACACATAGGGTGATAGAATAGGACCTATTCTATCATCCTATGTGTACGTCATGTTGGCACACTTCCGTATTTATTTTATTTTTCATGTCAACCTTTGACAAATCGCTGTCCGCACATCTCAATGCGACTACTTTAATCAGCCATATTTCTTAAACCTACGTTTTTACGGTAACTTGGGTGGTATAATACAGAAGTTCTGGTCCTATTCTATCACCCTACGTGTACGTAATGTTGGCACACTGCCGTATTTATTTTATATTTTATGTCAAACTTAGGTGGATCGCTGTCCACACATCCAAAGCGACTATTTTAATCACCCGCATTTCCAAAACCTAAGTTTTTAAGGTAACTTGGGTGGTATAGTACTAAAGTTTTGGTCCTATTCTTTCATCCTACGTGTACGTCATGCTGACACACTGCCGTATTTATTTTATATTTTATGTCAAACTTAGGTGGATCGCTGTCCGCACATCGCATAGCGACTATTTTAATCACCCATATTTCCAAAACCTAAGTTTTTACGGTAACTTGGGTGGTATAGTACTAAAGTTCTGGACCTATTCTATCATCCTATGTGTACGTCATGTTGGCACACTTCCGTATTTATTTTATTTTTCGTGTCATACTTTGACAAATCGCTGTCCGCACATCTCAATGCGACTACTTTAATCAGCCATATTTCCAAAATTAAGTTTTTAAGGTAACTTGGGTGGTATAATACTAAATTTCAGGACCTATTCTATCATCCTATGTGTACGTCATGTATCCACAATTCCGTATTTATTTTTATATTTCATGTCAAACTTAGACAAATCGTTGTCCGCACATCTCAATGAGACTACTTTAATCAGCCATATTTCCAAAACCTAAGTTTTTAAGGTAACTTGGGTGGTATAATACTAAATTTCAGGACCTATTCTATCATCCTATGTGTACGTCATGTTGGCACACTTCCGTATTTATTTTATTTTTCATGTCATACTTTGACAAATCGCTGTCCGCACATCTCAATATGGCTGATTAAAGTAGTCGCATTGAGATGTGCGGACAGAGATTTGTCGAAGTTTGACACGAAATATAAAAAAAATAATAAGGTGTGCCAACATGACGTACACATAGGATGATAGAATATGTCCAGAACTTTAGTACTATACCACCCAAGTTACCGTAAAAACTTAGGTTTTGGAAATATGGGTGATTAAATTAGTCGCTATGCGATGTGCGGACAACGATTTGTGTAATTTTGACATGAAATATAAAAATAAATACGGAATTGTGGATACATGACGTACACATAGGGTGATAGAATAGGACCAGAACTTCTGTATTATACCACAAAAGTTACCGTAAAAACTTAGGTTTTGGAAATATGGCTGATTAAAGTAGTCGCATTGAGATGTGCGGACAGAGATTTGTCGAAGTTTGACACGAAATATAAAAAAAATACGGAAGTGTGCCAACATGACGTACACATAGGATGATAGAATAGGTCCAGAACTTTAGTACTATACCACCCAAGTTACCTTAAAAACTTAGGTTTTGGAAATGCGGGTGATTAAAATAGTCGCTTTGGATGTGTGGACAGCGATCCACCTAAGTTTGACATAAAATATAAAATAAATACGGCAGTGTGCCAACATTACGTACACGTAGGGTGATAGAATAGGACCAGAACTTCTGTATTATACCACCCAAGTTACCGTAAAAACGTAGGTTTAAGAAATATGGCTGATTAAAGTAGTCGCTATGCGATGTGCGGACAACGATTTGTCTAAGTTTGACATGAAATATAAAAAAAATACGGAGGTGTGCCAACATGACGTACACATAGGGTGATAGAATAGGACCAGAACTTCTGTATTATACCACTCAAGTTACCGTAAAAACTTAGGTTTTGGAAATATGGCTGATTAAAGTAGTCGCATTGAGATGTGCGGACAGAGATTTGTTGAAGTTTGACACGAAATATAAAAAAAATACGGAGGTGTGCCAACATGACGTACACATAGGATGATAGAATAGGTCCAGAACTTTAGTACTATACCACCCAAGTTACCGTAAAAACTTAGGTTTTGGAAATATGGGTGATTAAAATAGTCGCTATGCGATGTGCGGACAGCGATCCACCTATGTTGTGTCATAAAATATAAAATAAATACGGCAGTGTGTCAGCATGACGTACACGTAGGGTGATGAAATAGGACCAGAACTTCTGTATTATACCACCCAAGTTACCGTAAAAACTTAGGTTTCGGAAATATGGCTGATTAAAGTAGTCGCATTGAGATGTGCGGACAGCGATTTGTCAAAGTATGACATGAAAAATAAAATAAATACGGAAGTGTGCCAACATGACGTACACATAGGATGATAGAATAGGTCCTGAAATTTAGTATTATACCACCCAAGTTACCTTAAAAACTTAGGTTATGGAAATATGGGTGATTAAATTAGTCGCTATTTGATGTGCGGACAACGATTTGTCTAAGTTTGACATGAAATATAAAAATAAATACGGAATTGTGGATACATGACGTACACATAGGGTGATAGAATAGGACCAGAACTTCTATATTATACCACCCAAGTTACCGTAAAAACTTAGCTTTTGGAAATATGGCTGATTAAAGTAGTCGCATTGAGATGTGCGGACAGCGATTTGTCAAAGTATGACATGAAAAATAAAATAAATACGGAAGTGTGCCAACATGACGTACACATAGGATGATAGAATAGGTCCAGAACTTTAGTACTATACCACCCAAGTTACCTTAAAAACTTAGGTTTTGGAAATACGGGTGATTAAAATAGTCGCTTTGGATGTGTGGACAGCGATCCACCTAAGTTTGACATAAAATATAAAATAAATACGGCAGTGTGCCAACATTACGTACACGTAGGATGATAGAATAGGACCAGAACTTCTGTATTATACCACCCAAGTTACCGTAAAAACTTAGGTTTTGGAAATATGGGTGATTAAATTAGTCGCTATGCGATGTGCGGACAACGATTTGTCTAAGTTTGACATGAAATATAAAAATAAATACGGAATTGTGGATACATGACGTACACGTAGGGTGATAGAATAGGACCAGAACTTCTGTATTATACCACCCAAGTTACCGTAAAAACTTAGGTTTTGGAAATATGGCTGATTAAAGTAGTCGCATTGAGATGTGCGGACAGCGATTTGTCAAAGTATGACATGAAAAATAAAATAAATACGGAAGTGTGCCAACATGACGTACACATAGGATGATAGAATATGTCCTGAAATTTAGTATTATACCACCCAAGTTACCTTAAAAACTTAGGTTTTGGAAATATGGCTGATTAAAGTAGTCGCATTGAGATGTGCGGACAGAGATTTGTCGAAGTTTGACACGAAATAAAAAAAAAATACGGATGTGTGCCAACATGACGTACACATAGGATGATAGAATAGGACCAGAACGTTAGTACTATACCACCCAAGTTACCTTAAAAACTTAGGTTTTGGAAATTCGGGTGATTAAAATAGTCGCTTTGGATGTGTGGACAGTGATCCACCTAAGTTTGACATAAAATATAAAATAAATACGGCAGTGTGTCAGCATGACGTACACGTAGGGTGATGAAATAGGACCAGAACTTCTGTATTATACCACCCAAGTTACCGTAAAAACTTAGGTTTTGGAAATATGGCTGATTAAAGTAGTCGCTTTGCGATGGGCGGACAGCGATTTGTCGAAGTTTGACACGAAATATAAAAAAAATACGGAAGTGTTCCAACATGACGTACACATAGTATGATAGAATAGGTCCAGAACTTTAGTACTATACCACCCAAGTTACCGTAAAAACTTAGGTTTTGGAAATATGGGTGATTAAAATAGTCGCTATGCGATGTGCGGACAACAATTTGTCTAAGTTTGACATGAAATATAAAAATAAATACGGAATTGTTGATACATGACGTACACATAGGGTGATAGAATAGGACTAGAACTTCTGTATTATACCACCCAAGTTACCGTAAAAACTTAGGTTTTGGAAATATGGGTGATTAAATTAGTCGCTATGCGATGTGCGGACAACGATTTGTCTAAGTATGACATGAAATATAATAATAAATACGGAGGTGTGCCAACATTACGTACACGTAGGGTAATAGAATAGGACCAGAACTTCTGTATTATACCACCCAAGTTACCGTAAAAACTTAGGTTTTGGAAATATGGCTGATTAAAGTAGTCGCATTGAGATGTGCTGACAGCGATTTGTCGAAGTTTGACACGAAATATAAAAAAATACGGAGGTGTGCCAACATGACGTACACATAGGATGATAGAATAGGTCCTGAAATTTAGTATTATACCACCCAAGTTACCTTAAAAACTTAGGTTTTGGAAATATCGGTAATTAAATTAGTCGCTATGCGATGTGCGGACAACGATTTGTCTAAGTTTGACATGAAATATAAAAATAAATACGGAATTTTGGATACATGACGTACACATTTGGTGATAGAATAGGATTAAAACTATATTATTATACCACTCAGGTTACCGTCAAAACTTAGGTTTTGGAAATACGGGTGATTAAAATAGTCGCTTTGGATGTGTGGACAGCGATCCACCTAAGTTTGACATAAAATATAAAATAAATACGGCAGTGTGTCAGCATGACGTACACGTAGGATGAAAGAATAGGACCAGATCTTTAGTACTATACCACCGAAGTTACCTTAAAAACTTAGGTTTTGGAAATATGGGTGATTAAATTAGTCGCTATGCGATGTGCGGACAACGATTTGTCTAAGTATGACATGAAATATAATAATAAATACGGAAGTGTGCCAACATTACGTACATATAGGGTGATAGAATAGGACCAGAACTTCTGTATTATACCACCCAAGTTACCGTAAAAACTTAGGTTTTGGCAATATGGGTGATTAAATTAGTCGCTATGCGATGTGCGGACAACGATTTGTCTAAGTATGACATGAAATATAAAAATAAATACGGAATTGTGGATACATGACGTACACATAGGGTGATAGAATAGGACCAGAACTTCTGTATTATACCACCCAAGTTACCGCAAAAACTTAGGTTTTGGAAATATGGCTGATTAAATTAGTCGCATTGAGATGTGCGGACAGCGATTTGTCAAAGTATGACATGAAAAATAAAATAAATACGGAAGTGTGCCAACATGACGTACACATAGGATGATAGAATAGGTCCAGAACTTTAGTACTATACCACCCAAGTTAACTTAAAAACTTAGGTTTTGGAAATACGGGTGATTAAAATAGTCGCTTTAGATGTGTGGACAGCGATCCACCTAAGTTTGACATAAAATATAAAATAAATACGGCAGTGTGTCAGCATGACGTACACGTAGGGTGATGAAATAGGACCAGAACTTCTGTATTATACCACCCAAGTTACCGTAAAAACTTAGGTTTTGGAAATATGGCTGATTAAAGTAGTCGCATTGAGATGTGCGGACAGCGATTTGTCAAAGTATGACATGAAAAATAAAATAAATACGGAAGTGTGCCAACATGACGTACACATAGGATGATAGAATAGGTCCTGAAATTTAGTATTATACCACCCAAGTTACCTTAAAAACTTAGGTTATGGAAATATGGGTGATTAAATTAGTCGCTATGCGATGTGCGGACAACGATTTGTCTAAGTTTGACATGAAATATAAAAATAAATACGGAATTGTGGATACATGACGTACACATAGGGTGATAGAATAGGACCAGAACTTCTATATTATACCACCCAAGTTACCGTAAAAACTTAGGTTTTGGAAATATGGCTGATTAAAGTAGTCGCATTGAGATGTGCGGACAGCGATTTGTCAAAGTATGACATGAAAAATAAAATAAATACGGAATTGTGCCAACATGACGTACACATAGGATGATAGAATAGGTCCAGAACTTTAGTACTATACCACCCAAGTTACCTTAAAAACTTAGGTTTTGGAAATACGGGTGATTAAAATAGTCGCTTTGGATGTGTGGACAGCGATCCACCTAAGTTTGACATAAAATATAAAATAAATACGGCAGTGTGCCAACATTACGTACACGTAGGGTGATAGAATAGGACCAGAACTTCTGTATTATACCACCCAAGTTACCGTAAAAACGTAGGTTTTGGAAATATGGCTGATTAAAGTAGTCGCTATGCGATGTGCGGACAACGATTTGTCTAAGTTTGACATGAAATATAATAAAAATACGGAGGTGTGCCAACATGACGTACACATAGGGTGATAGAATAGGACCAGAACTTCTGTATTACCACCCAAGTTACCGTAAAAACTTAGGTTTTGGAAATATGGCTGATTAAAGTAGTCGCATTGAGATGTGCGGACAGAGATTTGTCGAAGTTTGACACGAAATATAAAAAAAATACGGAGGTGTGCCAACATGACGTACACATAGGATGATAGAATAGGTCCAGAACTTTAGTACTATACCACCCAAGTTACCGTAAAAACTTAGGTTTTGGAAATATGGGTGATTAAATTAGTCGCTATGCGATGTGCGGACAACGATTTGTCTAAGTTTGACATGAAATATAAAAATAAATACGGAATTGTGGATACATGACGTACACATAGGGTGATAGAATAGGACCAGAACTTCTGTACTATACCACCCAAGTTACCGTAAAAACTTAGGTTTTGGAAATATGGCTGATTAAAGTAGTCGCATTGAGATGTGCGGACAGAGATTTGTCGAAGTTTGACACGAAATATAAAAAAATACGGAGGTGTGCCAACATGACGTACACATAGGATGATAGAATAGGTCCAGAACTTTAGTACTATACCACCCAAGATAACTTAAAAACTTAGGTTTTGGAAATACGGGTGATTAAAATAGTCGCTTTAGATGTGTGGACAGCGATCCACCTAAGTTTGACATAAAATATAAAATAAATACGGCAGTGTGTCAGCATGACGTACACGTAGGGTGATGAAATAGGACCAGAACTTCTGTATTATACCACCCAAGTTACCGTAAAAACTTAGGTTTTGGAAATATGGCTGATTAAAGTAGTCGCATTGAGATGTGCGGACAGCGATTTGTCAAAGTATGACATGAAAAATAAAATAAATACGGAAGTGTGCCAACATGACGTACACATAGGATGATAGAATAGGTCCTGAAATTTAGTATTATACCACCCAAGTTACCTTAAAAACTTAGGTTATGGAAATATGGGTGATTAAATTAGTCGCTATGCGATGTGCGGACAACGATTTGTCTAAGTTTGACATGAAATATAAAAATAAATACGGAATTGTGGATACATGACGTACACATAGGGTGATAGAATAGGACCAGAACTTCTGTATTATACCTCCCAAGTTACCGTAAAAACTTATGTTTTGGAAATATGGGTGATTAAATTAGTCGCTTTGGATGTGTGGACAGTGATACACCTAAGTTTGACATAAAATATAAAATAAATACGGCAGTGTGTCAGCATGACGTACACGTAGGGTGATGAAATAGGACCAGAACTTCTGTATTATACCTCCCAAGTTACCGTAAAAACTTATGTTTTGGAAATATGGGTGATTAAATTAGTCGCTATGCGATGTGCGGACAACGATTTGTCTAAGTTTGACATGAAATATAAAAATAAATACGGAATTGTGGATACATGACGTACACATAGGGGTACACGTAGGGTGATAGAATAGGTCCAGAACGTCTGTATTATACCACCCAAGTTACCGTAAAAACTTAGGTTTTGGAAATATGGCTGATTAAAGTAGTCGCATTGAGATGTGCGGACAGCGATTTGTCAAAGTATGACATGAAAAATAAAATAAATACGGAAGTGTGCCAACATGACGTACACATAGGATGATAGAATAGGTCCAGAACTTTAGTACTATACCACCCAAGTTACCTTAAAAACTTAGGTTTTGGAAATACGGGTGATTAAAATAGTCGCTTTGGATGTGTGGACAGCGATCCACCTAAGTTTGACATAAAATATAAAATAAATACGGCAGTGTGCCAACATTACGTACACGTAGGGTGATAGAATAGGACCAGAACTTCTGTATTATACCACCCAAGTTACCGTAAAAACTTAGGTTTTGGAAATATGGCTGATTAAAATAGTCGCATTGAGATGTGCGGACAGAGATTTGTCGAAGTTTGACTCGAAATATAAAAAAAAATACGGAGGTGTGCCAACATGACGTACACATAGGATGATAGAATAGGTCCAGAACTTTAGTACTATACCACCCAAGTTACCTTAAAAACTTAGGTTTTGGAAATATGGGTGATTAAAATAGTCGCTTTGGATGTGTGGACAGTGATCCACCTAAGTTTGACATAAAATATAAAATAAATACGGCAGTGTGTCAGCATGACGTACACGTAGAGTGATGAAATAGGACCAAAACTTCTGTATTATACCACCCAAGTTATCGTAAAAACTTAGGTTTTGGAAATATGGCTGATTAAAGTAGTCGCATTGAGATGTGCGGACAGCGATTTGTCAAAGTATGACATGAAAAATAAAATAAAAACGGAAGTGTGCCAACATGACGTACACATAGGATGATAGAATAGGTCCTGTAATTTAGTATTATACGACCCAAGTTACCTTTAAAACTTAGGTTTTGGAAATATGGGTGATTAAATTAGTCGCTATGCGATGTGCGGACAACGATTTGTCTAAGTTTGACATGAAATATAAAAATAAATACGGAATTGTGGATACATGACGTACACATAGGGTGATAGAATAGGACCTATTCTATCATCCTATGTGTACGTCATGTTAGCACACTTCCGTATTTATTTTATTTTTCATGTCAACCTTTGACAAATCGCTGTCCGCACATCTCAATGCGACTACTTTAATCAGCCATATTTCCAAAACCTAAGTTTTTACGGTAACTTGGGTGGTATAATACGGAAGTTCTGGTCCTATTTCATCACCCTACGTGTACGTCATGCTGACACACTGCCGTATTTATTTTATATTTTATGTCAAACTTAGGTGGATCACTGTCCACACATCCAAAGCGACTAATTTAATCACCAATATTTCCAAAACCTAAGTTTTTAAGGTAACTTGGGTGGTATAGTACTAAAGTTTTGGTCCTATTCTTTCATCCTACGTGTACGTCATGCTGACACACTGCCGTATTTATTTTATATTTTATGTCAAACTTAGGTGGATCGCTGTCCGCACATCGCATAGCGACTATTTTAATCACCCATATTTCCAAAAACTAAGTTTTTACGGTAACTTGGGTGGTATAGTACTAAAGTTCTGGACCTATTCTATCATCCTATGTGTACGTCATGTTGGCACACTTCCGTATTTATTTTATTTTTCATGTCATACTTTGACAAATCGCTGTCCGCACATCTCAATGCGACTACTTTAATCAGCCATATTTCCACAATTAAGTTTTTAAGGTAACTTGGGTGGTATAATAATAAATTTCAGGACCTATTCTATCATCCTATGTGTACGTCATGTTGGCACACTTCCGTATTTATTTTATTTTTCATGTCATACTTTGACAAATCGCTGTCCGCACATCTCAATATGGCTGATTAAAGTAGTCGCATTGAGATGTGCGGACAGAGATTTGTCGAAGTTTGACACGAAATATAAAAAAAATAATAAGGTGTGCCAACATGACGTAAGCATAGGATGATAGAATAGGTCCAGAACTTTAGTACTATACCACCCAAGTTACCGTAAAAACTTAGGTTTTGGAAATATGGCTGATTAAAGTAGTCGCATTGAGATGTGCGGACAGCGATTTGTCAAAGTATGACATGAAAAATAAAATAAATACGGAAGTGTGCCAACATGACGTACACATAAGATGATAGAATAGGTCCAGAACTTTAGTACTATACCACCCAAGTTACCTTAAAAACTTAGGTTTTGGAAATACGGGTGATTAAATTAGTCGCTTTGGATGTGTGGACAGCGATCCATCTAAGTTTGACATAAAATATAAAATAAATACGGCAGTGTGCCAACATTACGTACACGTAGGGTGATAGAATAGGACCAGAACTTCTGTATTATACCACCCAAGTTACCGTAAAAACTTAGGTTTTGGAAATATGGGTGATTAAATTAGTCGCTATGCGATGTGCGGACAACGATTTGTCTAAGTTTGACATGAAATATAAAAATAAATACGGAATTGTGGATACATGACGTACACGTAGGGTGATAGAATAGGACCAGAACTTCTGTATTATACCACCCAAGTTACCGTAAAAACTTAGGTTTTGGAAATATGGCTGATTAAAGTAGTCGCATTGAGATGTGCGGACAGCGATTTGTCAAAGTATGACATGAAAAATAAAATAAATACGGAAGTGTGCCAACATGACGTACACATAGGATGATAGAATATGTCCTGAAATTTAGTATTATACCACCCAAGTTACCTTAAAAACTTAGGTTTTGGAAATATGGGTGATTAAATTAGTCGCTATGCGATGTGCGGACAAAGATTTGTCTAAGTTTGACATGAAATATAAAAATAAATACGGAATTGTGGATACATGACGTACACATAGGGTGATAGAATAGGACCAGAACTTCTGTATTATACCACCCAAGTTACCGTAAAAACTTAGGTTTTGGAAATATGGCTGATTAAAGTAGTCGCATTGAGATGTGCGGACAGCGATATGTCAAAGTATGACATGAAAAATAAAATAAATACGGAAGTGTGCCAACATGACGTACACATAGGATGATAGAATAGGTCCTGAAATTTAGTATTATACCACCCAAGTTACCGTAAAAACTTAGGTTTTGGAAATATGGCTGATTAAAGTAGTCGCATTGAGATGTGCGGACAGAGATTTGTCGAAGTTTGACACGAAATATAAAAAAAATACGGAGGTGTGCCAACATGACGTACACATAGGATGATAGAATAGGACCAGAACTTCTGTATTATACCACCCAAGTTACCGTAAAAACTTAGGTTTTGGAAATATGGCTGATTAAAGTAGTCGCATTGAGATGTGCGGACAGAGATTTGTCGAAGTTTGACACGAAATATAAAAAAAATACGGATGTGTGCCAACATGACGTACACATAGGATGATAGAATAGGTCCAGAACTTTAGTACTATACCACCCAAGTTACCTTAAAAACTTAGGTTTTGGAAATTCGGGTGATTAAAATAGTCGCTTTGGATGTGTGGACAGTGATCCACCTAAGTTTGACATAAAATATAAAATAAATACGGCAGTGTGTCAGCATGACGTACACGTAGGGAGATGAAATAGGACCAGAACTTCTGTATTATACCACCCAAGTTACCGTAAAAACTTAGGTTTTGGAAATATGGCTGATTAAAGTAGTCGCTTTGCGATGGGCGGACAGCGATTTGTCGAAGTTTGACACGAAATATAAAAAAAATACGGAAGTGTTCCAACATGACGTACACATAGTATGATAGAATAGGTCCAGAACTTTAGTACTATACCACCCAAGTTACCGTAAAAACTTAGGTTTTGGAAATATGGGTGATTAAAATAGTCGCTATGCGATGTGCGGACAACGATTTGTCTAAGTTTGACATGAAATATAAAAATAAATACGGAATTGTTGATACATGACGTACACATAGGGTGATAGAATAGGACTAGAACTTTTGTATTATACCACCCAAGTTACCGTAAAAACTTAGGTTTTGGAAATATGGGTGATTAAATTAGTCGCTATGCGATGTGCGGACAACGATTTGTCTAAGTATGACATGAAATATAATAATAAATACGGAGGTGTGCCAACATTACGTACACGTAGGGTAATAGAATAGGACCAGAACTTCTGTATTATACCACCCAAGTTACCGTAAAAACTTAGGTTTTGGAAATATGGCTGATTAAAGTAGTCGCAATGAGATGTGCGGACAGCGATTTGTCGAAGTTTGACACGAAATATAAAAAAATACGGAGGTGTGCCAACATGACGTACACATAGGATGATAGAATAGGTCCTAAAATTTAGTATTATACCACCCAAGTTACCTTAAAAACTTAGGTTATGGAAATATGGGTGATTAAATTAGTCGCTATGCGATGTGCGGACAACGATTTGTCTAAGTTTGACATGAAATATAAAAATAAATACGGAATTTTGGATACATGACGTACACATTTGGTGATAGAATAGGATTAAAACTATATTATTATACCACTCAGGTTACCGTCAAAACTTAGGTTTTGGAAATACGGGTGATTAAAAAAATCGCTTTGGATGTGTGGACAGCGATCCACCTAAGTTTGACATAAAATATAAAATAAATACGGCAGTGTGTCAGCATGACGTACACGTAGGATGAAAGAATAGGACCAGAACTTTAGTACTATACCACCCAAGTTACCTTAAAAACTTAGGTTTTGGAAATATGGGTGATTAAATTAGTCGCTATGCGATGTGCGGACAACGATTTGTCTAAGTATGACATGAAATATAAAAATAAATACGGAATTGTGGATACATGACGTACACATAGGGTGATAGAATAGGACCAGAACTTCTGTATTATACCACCCAAGTTACCGCAAAAACTTAGGTTTTGGAAATATGGCTGATTAAATTAGTCGCATTGAGATGTGCGGACAGCGATTTGTCAAAGTATGACATGAAAAATAAAATAAATACGGAAGTGTGCCAACATGACGTACACATAAGATGATAGAATAGGTCCAGAACTTTAGTAATATACCACCCAAGTTACCTTAAAAACTTAGGTTTTGGAAATACGGGTGATTAAAATAGTCGCTTTGGATGTGTGGACAGCGATCCACCTAAGTTTGACATAAAATATAAAATAAATACGGCAGTGTGCCAACATTACGTACACGTAGGGTGATAGAATAGGACCAGAACTTCTGTATTATACCACCCAAGTTACCGTAAAAACGTAGGTTTTGGAAATATGGCTGATTAAAGTAGTCGCTATGCGATGTGCGGACAACGATTTGTCTAAGTTTGACATGAAATATAAAAAAATACGGAGGTGTGCCAACATGACGTACACATAGGGTGATAGAATAGGACCAGAACTTCTGTATTATACCACCCAAGTTACCGTAAAAACTTAGGTTTTGGAAATATGGCTGATTAAAGTAGTCGCATTGAGATGTGCGGACAGCGATTTGTCAAAGTATGACATGAAAAATAAAATAAATACGGAAGTGTGCCAACATGACGTACACATAGGATGATAGAATAGGTCCTGAATTTTAGTATTATACCACCCAAGTTACCTTAAAAACTTAGGTTATGGAAATATGGGTGATTAAATTAGTCGCTATGCGATGTGCGGACAACGATTTGTCTAAGTTTGACATGAAATATAAAAATAAATATGGAATTGTGGATACATGACGTACACATAGGGTAATAGAATAGGACCAGAACTTCTATATTATACCACCCAAGTTACCGTAAAAACTTAGGTTTTGGAAATATGGCTGATTAAAGTAGTCGCATTGAGATGTGCGGACAGCGATTTGTCAAAGTATGACATGAAAAATAAAATAAATACGGAAGTGTGCCAACATGACGTACACATAGGATGATAGAATAGGTCCAGAACTTTAGTACTATACCACCCAAGTTACCTTAAAAACTTAGGTTTTGGAAATACGGGTGATTAAAATAGTCGCTTTGGATGTGTGGACAGCGATCCACCTAAGTTTGACATAAAATATAAAATAAATACGGCAGTGTGCCAACATTACGTACACGTAGGGTGATAGAATAGGACCAGAACGTCTGTATTATACCACCCAAGTTACCGTAAAAACGTAGGTTTTGGAAATATGGCTGATTAAAGTAGTCGCTATGCGATGTGCGGACAACGATTTGTCTAAGTTTGACATGAAATATAAAAAAAATACGGAGGTGTGCCAACATGACGTATACATAGGGTGATAGAATAGGACCAGAACTTCTGTATTATACCACCCAAGTTACCGTAAAAACTTAGGTTTTGGAAAAATGGCTGATTAAAGTAGTCGCATTGAGATGTGCGGACAGAGATTTGTCGAGGTTTGACACGAAATATAAAAAAAATACGGAGGTGTGCCAACATGACGTACACATAGGATGATAGAATAGGTCCAGAACTTTAGTTCTATACCACCCAAGTTACCGTAAAAACTTAGGTTTTGGAAATATGGGTGATTAAATTAGTCGCTATGCGATGTGCGGACAACGATTTGTCTAAGTTTGACATGAAATATAAAAATAAATACGGAATTGTGGATACATGACGTACACATAGGGTGATAGAATAGGACCAGAACTTCTGTACTATACCACCCATGTTACCGTAAAAACTTAGGTTTTGGAAATATGGCTGATTAAACTAGTCGCATTGAGATGTGCGGACAGAGATTTGTCGAAGTTTGACACGAAATATAAAAAAATACGGAGGTGTGCCAACATGACGTACACATAGGATGATAGAATAGGTCCAGAACTTTAGTACTATACCACCCAAGTTAACTTAAAAACTTAGGTTTTGGAAATACGGGTGATTAAAATAGTCGCTTTAGATGTGTGGACAGCGATCCACCTAAGTTTGACATAAAATATAAAATAAATACGGCAGTGTGTCAGCATGACGTACACGTAGGGTGATGAAATAGGACCAGAACTTCTGTATTATACCACCCAAGTTACCGTAAAAACTTAGGTTTTGGAAATATGGCTGATTAAAGTAGTCGCATTGAGATGTGCGGACAGCGATTTGTCAAAGTATGACATGAAAAATAAAATAAATACGGAAGTGTGCCAACATGACGTACACATAGGATGATAGAATAGGTCCTGAAATTTAGTATTATACCACCCAAGTTACCTTAAAAACTTAGGTTATGGAAATATGGGTGATTAAATTAGTCGCTATGCGATGTGCGGACAACGATTTGTCTAAGTTTGACATGAAATATAAAAATAAATACGGAATTGTGGATACATGACGTACACATAGGGTGATAGAATAGGACCAGAACTTCTATATTATACCACCCAAGTTACCGTAAAAACTTAGGTTTTGGAAATATGGCTGATTAAAGTAGTCGCATTGAGATGTGCGGACAGCGATTTGTCAAAGTATGACATGAAAAATAAAATAAATACGGAAGTGTGCCAACATGACGTACACATAGGATGATAGAATAGGTCCAGAACTTTAGTACTATACCACCCAAGTTACCTTAAAAACTTAGGTTTTGGAAATACGGGTGATTAAAATAGTCGCTTTGGATGTGTGGACAGCGATCCACCTAAGTTTGACATAAAATATAAAATAAATAAGGCAGTGTGCCAACATTACGTACAAGTAGGGTGATAGAATAGGACCAGAACTTCAGTATTATACCACCCAAGTTACCGTAAAAACTTAGGTTTTGGAAATATGGCTGATTAAAATAGTCGCATTGAGATGTGCGGACAGAGATTTGTCGAAGTTTGACTCGAAATATAAAAAAAAAATACGGAGGTGTGCCAACATGACGTACACATAGGATGATAGAATAGGTCCAGAACTTTAGTACTATACCACCCAAGTTACCTTAAAAACTTAGGTTTTGGAAATATGGGTGATTAAAATAGTCGCTTTGGATGTGTGGACAGTGATCCACCTAAGTTTGACATAAAATATAAAATAAATACGGCAGTGTGTCAGCATGACGTACACGTAGGGTGATGAAATAGGACCAGAACTTCTGTATTATACCACCCAAGTTATCGTAAAAACTTAGGTTTTGGAAATATGGCTGATTAAAGTAGTCGCATTGAGATGTGCGGACAGCGATTTGTCAAAGTATGACATGAAAAATAAAATAAAAACGGAAGTGCGCCAACATGACGTACACATAGGATGATAGAATAGGTCCTGAAATTTAGTATTATACCACCCAAGTTACCTTTAAAACTTAGGTTTTGGAAATATGGGTGATTAAATTAGTCGCTATGCGATGTGCGGACAACGATTTGTCTAAGTTTGACATGAAATATAAAAATAAATACGGAATTGTGGATACATGACGTACACATAGGGTGATAGAATAGGACCTATTCTATCATCCTATGTGTACGTCATGTTGGCACACTTCTGTATTTATTTTATTTTTCATGTCAACCTTTGACAAATCGCTGTCCGCACATCTCAATGCGACTACTTTAATCAGCCATATTTCCAAAACCTAAGTTTTTACGGTAACTTGGGTGGTATAATACAGAAGTTCTGGTCCTATTTCATCACCCTACGTGTACGTCATGCTGACACACTGCCGTATTTATTTTATATTTTATGTCAAACTTAGGTGGATCGCTGTCCGCACATCTCAATGCGACTACTTTAATCAGCCATATTTCCAAAATTAAGTTTTTAAGGTAACTTGGGTGGTATAATACTAAATTTCAGGACCTATTCTATCATCCTATGTGTACGTCATGTATCCACAATTCCGTATTTATTTTTATATTTCATGTCAAACTTAGACAAATCGTTGTCCGCACATCTCAATGAGACTACTTTAATCAGCCATATTTCCAAAACCTAAGTTTTTAAGGTAACTTGGGTGGTATAATACTAAATTTCAGGACCTATTCTATCATCCTATGTGTACGTCATGTTGGCACACTTCCGTATTTATTTTATTTTTCATGTCATACTTTGACAAATCGCTGTCCGCACATCTCAATATGGCTGATTAAAGTAGTCGCATTGAGATGTGCGGACAGAGATTTGTCGAAGTTTGACACGAAATATAAAAAAAATAATAAGGTGTGCCAACATGACGTAAACATAGGATGATAGAATAGGTCCAGAACTTTAGTACTATACCACCCAAGTTACCGTAAAAACTTAGGTTTTGGAAATATGGGTGATTAAATTAGTCGCTATGCGATGTGCGGACAACGATTTGTCTAATTTTGACATGAAATATAAAAATAAATACGGAATTGTGGATACATGACGTACACATAGGGTGATAGAATAGGACCAGAACTTCTGTATTATACCACCCAAGTTACCGTAAAAACTTAGGTTTTGGAAATATGGCTGATTAAAGTAGTCGCATTGAGATGTGCGGACAGAGATTTGTCGAAGTTTGACACGAAATATAAAAAAAATACGGAGGTGTGCCAACATGACGTACACATAGGATGATAGATTAGGTCCTGAAATTTAGTATTATACCACCCAAGTTACCGTAAAAACTTAGGTTTTGGCAATATGGGTGATTAAATTAGTCGCTATGCGATGTGCGGACAACGATTTGTCTAAGTATGACATGAAATATAAAAATAAATACGGAATTGTGGATACATGACGTACACATAGGGTGATAGAATAGGACCAGAACTTCTGTATTATACCACCCAAGTTACCGCAAAAACTTAGGTTTTGGAAATATGGCTGATTAAAGTAGTCGCATTGAGATGTGCGGACAGAGATTTGTCGAAGTTTCACACGAAATATAAAAAAATACGGAGGTGTGCCAACATGACGTACACATAGGATGATAGAATAGGTCCAGAACTTTAGTACTATACCACCCAAGTTACCGTAAAAACTTAGGTTTTGGAAATATGGGTGATTAAGTTAGTCGCTATGCGATGTGCGGACAACGATTTGTCTAAGTTTGACATGAAATATAAAAATAAATACGGAATTGTGGATACATGACGTACACATAGGGTGATAGAATAGGACCAGAACTTCTGTACTATACCACCCAAGTTACCGTAAAAACTTAGGTTTTGGAAATATGGCTGATTAAAGTAGTCGCATTGAGATGTGCGGACAGAGATTTGTCGAAGTTTGACACGAAATATAAAAAAAATACGGAGGTGTGCCAACATGACGTACACATAGGATGATAGAATAGGTCCAGAACTTTAGTACTATACCACCCAAGTTAACTTAAAAACTTAGGTTTTGGAAATACGGGTGATTAAAATAGTCGCTTTAGATGTGTGGACAGCGATCCACCTAAGTTTGACATAAAATATAAAATAAATACGGCAGTGTGTCAGCATGACGTACACGTAGGGTGATGAAATAGGACCAGAACCTCTGTATTATACCACCCAAGTTACCGTAAAAACTTAGGTTTTGGAAATATGGCTGATTAAAGTAGTCGCATTGAGATGTGCGGACAGCGATTTGTCAAAGTATGACATGAAAAATAAAATAAATACGGAAGTGTGCCAACATGACGTACACATAGGATGATAGAATAGGTCCTGAAATTTAGTATTATACCACCCAAGTTACCTTAAAAACTTAGGTTATGGAAATATGGGTGATTAAATTAGTCGCTATGCGATGTGCGGACAACGATTTGTCTAAGTTTGACATGAAATATAAAAATAAATACGGAATTGTGGATACATGACGTACACATAGGGTGATAGAATAGGACCAGAACTTCTATATTATACCACCCAAGTTACCGTAAAAACTTAGGTTTTGGAAATATGGTTGATTAAAGTAGTCGCATTGAGATGTGCGGACAGCGATTTGTCAAAGTATGACATGAAAAATAAAATAAATACGGAAGTGTGCCAACATGACGTACACATAGGATGATAGAATACGTCCAGAACTTTAGTACTATACCACCCAAGTTACCTTAAAAACTTAGGTTTTGGAAATACGGGTGATTAAAATAGTCGCTTTGGATGTGTGGACAGCGATCCACCTAAGTTTGACATAAAATATAAAATAAATACGGCAGTGTGCCAACATTACGTACACGTAGGGTGATAGAATAGGACCAGAACTTCTGTATTATACCACCCAAGTTACCGTAAAAACTTAGGTTTTGGAAATATGGGTGATTAAATTAGTCGCTATGCGATGTGCGGACAACGATTTGTCTAAGTATGACATGAAATATAAAAATAAATGCGAAATTGTGGATACATGACGTACACGTAGGGTGATACAATAGGACCAGAACTTCTGTATTATACCACCCAAGTTACCGTAAAAACTTAGGTTTTGGAAATATGGCTGATTAAAGTAGTCGCATTGAGATGTGCGGACAGCGATTTGTCAAAGTATGACATAAAAAATAAAATAAATACGGAAGTGTGCCAACATGACGTACACATAGGATGATAGAATATGTCCTGAAATTTAGTATTATACCACCCAAGTTACCTTAAAAACTTAGGTTTTGGAAATATGGGTGATTAAATTAGTCGTTATGCGATGTGCGGACAAAGATTTGTCTAAGTTTGACATGAAATATAAAAATAAATACGGAATTGTGGATACATGACGTACACATAGGGTGATAGAATAGGACCAGAACTTCTGTATTATACCACCCAAGTTACCGTAAAAACTTAGGTTTTGGAAATATGGCTGATTAAAGTAGTCGCATTGAGATGTGCGGACAGCGATATGTCAAAGTATGACATGAAAAATAAAATAAATACGGAAGTGTGCCAACATGACGTACACATAGGATGATAGAATAGGTCCTGAAATTTAGTATTATACCACCCAAGTTACCGTAAAAACTTAGGTTTTGGAAATATGGCTGATTAAAGTAGTCGCATTGAGATGTGCGGACAGAGATTTGTCGAAGTTTGACATAAAATATAAAATAAATACGGCAGTGTGTCAGCATGACGTACACGTAGGGTGATGAAATAGGACCAGAACTTCTGTATTATACCACCCAAGTTACCGTAAAAACTTAGATTTTGGAAATATGGCTGATTAAAGTAGTCGCATTGAGATGTGCGGACAGCGATTTGTCAAAGTATGACATGAAAAATAAAATAAATACGGAAGTGTGCCAACATGACGTACACATAGGATGATAGAATAGGACCAGAACTTCTGTATTATACCACCCAAGTTACCGTAAAAACTTAGGTTTTGGAAATATGGCTGATTAAAGTAGTCGCATTGAGATGTGCGGACAGAGATTTGTCGAAGTTTGACACGAAATATAAAAAAAATACGGAAGTGTTCCAACATGACGTACACATAGTGTGATAGAATAGGTCCAGAACTTTAGTACTATACCACCCAAGTTACCTTAAAAACTTAGGTTTTGGAAATACGGGTGATTAAAATAGTCGCTTTGGATGTGTGGACAGCGATCCACCTAAGTTTGACATAAAATATAAAATAAATACGGCAGTGTGTCAGCATGACGTACACGTAGGATGAAAGAATAGGACCAGAAATTCTGTATTATACCACCCAAGTTACCGTAAAAACTTAGGTTTTGGAAATATGGCTGATTAAAGTAGTCCCATTGAGATGTGCGGACAGCGATTTGTCAAAGTATGTCATGAAAAATAAAATAAATACAAAAGTGTGCCAACATGACGTACACATAGGATGATAGAATAGGTCCTGAAATTTAGTATTATACCACAGAAGTTACTTTAAAAACTTAGGTTTTGGAAATATGGGTGATTAAATTAGTCGCTATGCGATGTGCGGACAACGATTTGTCTAAGTTTGACATGAAATATAAAAATAAATACGGAATTGTGGATACATTACGTACACATAGGGTGATAGAATAGGACCAAAACGTCTGTATTATACCACCCAAGTTACCGTAAAAACTTAGGTTTTGGAAATATGGGTGATTAAATTAGTCGCTTTGGATGTGTGGACAGTGATCCACCTAAGTTTGACATAAAATATAAAATAAATACGGCAGTGTGTCAGCATGACGTACACGTAGGGTGATGAAATAGGACCAGAACTTCTGTATTATACCACCCAAGTTACCGTAAAAACTTAGGTTTTGGAAATATGGCTGATTAAAGTAGTCGCATTGAGATGTGCGGACAGCGATTTGTCGAAGTTTGACACGAAATATAAAAAAATACGGAGGTGTGCCAACATGACGTACACATAGGATGATAGAATAGGTCCTGAAATTTAGTATTATACCACCCAAGTTACCTTAAAAACTTAGGTTTTGGAAATATGGGTGATTAAATTAGTCGCTATGCGATGTGCGGACAACGATTTGTCTAAGTTTGACATGAAATATAAAAATAAATACGGTTTTTTGGATACATGACGTACACATTTGGTGATAGAATAGGATTAAAACTATATTATTATACCACTCAGGTTACCGTCAAAACTTAGGTTTTGGAAATACGGGTGATTAAAATAGTCGCTTTGGATGTGTGGACAGCGATCCACCTAAGTTTGACATAAAATATAAAATAAATACGGCAGTGTGTCAGCATGACGTACACGTAGGATGAAAGAATAGGACCAGAACTTTAGTACTATACCACCCAAGTTACCTTAAAAACTTAGGTTTTGGAAATATGGGTGATTAAATTAGTCGCTATGCGATGTGCGGACAACGATTTGTCTAAGTATGACATGAAATATAATAATAAATACGGAAGTGTGCCAACATTACGTACATATAGGGTGATAGAATAGGACCAGAACTTCTGTATTATACCACCCAAGTTACCGTAAAAACTTAGGTTTTGGAAATATGGCTGATTAAAGTAGTCGCATTGAGATGTGCGGACAGAGATTTGTCGAAGTTTGACACGAAATATAAAAAAAATACGGAGGTGTGCCAACATGACGTACACATAGGATGATAGAATAGGTCCAGAACTTTAGTACTATACCACCCAAGTTACCTTAAAAACTTAGGTTTTGGAAATACGGGTGATTAAAATAGTTGCTTTGGATGTGTGGACAGTGATCCACCTAAGTTTGACATAAAATATAAAATAAATACGGCAGTTTGTCAGCATGACGTACACGTAGGGTGATGAAATAGGACCAGAACTTCTGTATTATACCACCCAAGTTACCGTAAAAACTTAGGTTTTGGAAATATGGCTGATTAAAGTAGTCGCATTGAGATGTGCGGACAGCGATTTGTCAAAGTATGACATGAAAAATAAAATAAATACGGAAGTGTGCCAACATGACGTACACATAGGATGATAGAATAGGACCAGAACTTCTGTATTATACCACCCAAGTTACCGTAAAAACTTAGGTTTTGGAAATATGGCTGATTAAAGTAGTCGCATTGAGATGTGCGGACAGAGATTTGTCGAAGTTTGACACGAAATATAAAAAAAATACGGAAGTGTTCCAACATGACGTACACATAGTATGATAGAATAGGTCCAGAACTTTAGTACTATACCACCCAAGTTACCGTAAAAACTTAGGTTATGGAAATATGGGTGATTAAAATAGTCGCTATGCGATGTGCGGACAACGATTTGTCTAAGTTTGACATGAAATATAAAAATAAATACGGAATTGTTGATACATGACGTACACATAGGGTGATAGAATAGGACTAGAACTTCTGTATTATACCACCCAAGTTACCGTAAAAAATTAGGTTTTGGAAATATGGGTGATTAAATTAGTCGCTATGCGATGTGCGGACAACGATTTGTCTAAGTATGACATGAAATATAATAATAAATACGGAGGTGTGCCAACATTACGTACACGTAGGGTAATAGAATAGGACCAGAACTTCTGTATTATACCACCCAAGTTACCGTAAAAACTTAGGTTTTGGAAATATGGCTGATTAAAGTAGTCGCATTGAGATGTGCGGACAGCGATTTGTCCTAGTTTGACACGAAATATAAAAAAATACGGAGGTGTGCCAACATGACGTACACATAGGATGATAGAATAGGTCCTGAAATTTAGTATTATACCACCCAAGTTACCTTTAAAACTTAGGTTTTGGAAATATGGGTGATTAAATTAGTCGCTATGCGATGTGCGGACAACGATTTGTCTAAGTTTGACATGAAATATAAAAATAAATACGGAATTTTGGATACATGACGTACACATTTGGTGATAGAATAGGATTAAAACTATATTATTATACCACTCAGGTTACCGTCAAAACTTAGGTTTTGGAAATACGGGTGATTAAAATAGTCGCTTTGGATGTGTGGACAGCGATCCACCTAAGTTTGACATAAAATATAAAATAAATACGGCAGTGTGTCAGCATGACGTACACGTAGGATGAAAGAATAGGACCAGAACTTTAGTACTATACCACCCAAGTTACCTTAAAAACTTAGGTTTTGGAAATATGGGTGATTAAATTAGTCGCTATGCGATGTGCGGACAACGATTTGTCTAAGTATGACATGAAATATAATAATAAATACGGAAGTGTGCCAACATTACGTACATATAGGGTGATAGAATAGGACCAGAACTTCTGTATTATACCACCCAAGTTACCGTAAAAACTTAGGTTTTGGAAATATGGCTGATTAAAGTAGTCGCATTGAGATGTGCGGACAGAGATTTGTCGAAGTTTGACACGAAATATAAAAAAAATACGGAGGTGTGCCAACATGACGTACACATAGGATAATAGAATAGGTCCAGAACTTTACTACTATACCACCCAAGTTACCTTAAAAACTTAGGTTTTGGAAATACGGGTGATTAAAATAGTCGCTTTGGATGTGTGGACAGCGATCCACCTAAGTTTGACATAAAATATAAAATAAATACGGCAGTGTGTCAGCATGACGTACACGTAGGATGAAAGAATAGGACCAGAAATTCTGTATTATACCACCCAAGTTACCGTAAAAACGTAGGTTTTGGAAATATGGCTGATTAAAGTAGTCGCATTGAGATGTGCGGACAGCAATTTGTCAAAGTATGACATGAAAAATAAAATAAATACGGAAGTGTGCCAACATGACGTACACATAGGATGATAGAATAGGTCCTGAAATTTAGTATTATACCACAGAAGTTACTTTAAAAACTTAGGTTTTGGAAATATGGGTGATTAAATTAGTCGCTATGCGATGTGCGGACAACGATTTGTCTAAGTTTGACATGAAATATAAAAATAAATACGGAATTGTGGATACATTACGTACACATAGGGTGATAGAATAGGACCAAAACGTCTGTATTATACCACCCAAGTTACCGTAAAAACTTAGGTTTTGGAAATATGGGTGATTAAATTAGTCGCTATGCGATTTGCGGACAATGATTTGTCTAAGTTTGACACGAAATATAAAAAAATACGGTTGTGTGCCAACATGAAGTACACATAGGATGATAGAATAGGTCCAGAACTTTAGTACTATACCACCCAAGTTACCTTAAAAACTTAGGTTTTGGAAATTCGGGTGATTAAAATAGTCGCTTAGGATGTGTGGACAGTGATCCACCTAAGTTTGACATAAAATATAAAATAAATACGGCAGTGTGTCAGCATGACGTACACGTAGGGTGATGAAATAGGACCAGAACTTCTGTATTATACCACCCAAGTTACCGTAAAAACTTAGGTTTTGGAAATATGGCTGATTAAAGTAGTCGCATTGAGATGTGCGGACAGCGATTTGTCGAAGTTTGACACGAAATATAAAAAAATACGGAGGTGTGCCAACATGACGTACACATAGGATGATAGAATAGGTCCTGAAATTTAGTATTATACCACCCAAGTTACCTTAAAAACTTAGGTTTTGGAAATATGGGTGATTAAATTAGTCGCTATGCGATGTGCGGACAACGATTTGTCTAAGTTTGACATGAAATATAAAAATAAATACGGTTTTTTGGATACATGACGTACACATTTGGTGATAGAATAGGATTAAAACTATATTATTATACCACTCAGGTTACCGTCAAAACTTAGGTTTTGGAAATACGGGTGATTAAAATAGTCGCTTTGGATGTGTGGACAGCGATCCACCTAAGTTTGACATAAAATATAAAATAAATACGGCAGTGTGTCAGCATGACGTACACGTAGGATGAAAGAATAGGACCAGAACTTTAGTACTATACCACCCAAGTTACCTTAAAAACTTAGGTTTTGGAAATATGGGTGATTAAATTAGTCGCTATGCGATGTGCGGACAACGATTTGTCTAAGTATGACATGAAATATAATAATAAATACGGAAGTGTGCCAACATTACGTACATATAGGGTGATAGAATAGGACCAGAACTTCTGTATTATACCACCCAAGTTACCGTAAAAACTTAGGTTTTGGAAATATGGCTGATTAAAGTAGTCGCATTGAGATGTGCGGACAGAGATTTGTCGAAGTTTGACACGAAATATAAAAAAAATACGGAGGTGTGCCAACATGACGTACACATAGGATGATAGAATAGGTCCAGAACTTTAGTACTATACCACCCAAGTTACCTTAAAAACTTAGGTTTTGGAAATACGGGTGATTAAAATAGTTGCTTTGGATGTGTGGACAGTGATCCACCTAAGTTTGACATAAAATATAAAATAAATACGGCAGTTTGTCAGCATGACGTACACGTAGGGTGATGAAATAGGACCAGAGATTCTGTATTATACCACCCAAGTTACCGTAAAAACTTAGGTTTTGGAAATATGGCTGATTAAAGTAGTCGCATTGAGATGTGCGGACAGCGATTTGTCAAAGTATGACATGAAAAATAAAATAAATACGGAAGTGTGCCAACATGACGTACACATAGGATGATAGAATAGGACCAGAACTTCTGTATTATACCACCCAAGTTACCGTAAAAACTTAGGTTTTGGAAATATGGCTGATTAAAGTAGTCGCATTGAGATGTGCGGACAGAGATTTGTCGAAGTTTGACACGAAATATAAAAAAAATACGGAAGTGTTCCAACATGACGTACACATAGGATGATAGAATAGGTCCAGAACTTTAGTACTATACCACCCAAGTTACCGTAAAAACTTAGGTTTTGGAAATATGGGTGATTAAAATAGTCGCTATGCGATGTGCGGACAACGATTTGTCTAAGTTTGACATGAAATATAAAAATAAATACGGAATTGTTGATACATGACGTACACATAGGGTGATAGAATAGGACTAGAACTTCTGTATTATACCACCCAAGTTACCGTAAAAAATTAGGTTTTGGAAATATGGGTGATTAAATTAGTCGCTATGCGATGTGCGGACAACGATTTGTCTAAGTATGACATGAAATATAATAATAAATACGGAGGTGTGCCAACATTACGTACACGTAGGGTAATAGAATAGGACCAGAACTTCTGTACTATACCACCCATGTTACCGTAAAAACTTAGGTTTTGGAAATATGGCTGATTAAACTAGTCGCATTGAGATGTGCGGACAGAGATTTGTCGAAGTTTGACACGAAATATAAAAAAATACGGAGGTGTGCCAACATGACGTACACATAGGATGATAGAATAGGTCCAGAACTTTAGTACTATACCACCCAAGTTAACTTAAAAACTTAGGTTTTGGAAATACGGGTGATTAAAATAGTCGCTTTAGATGTGTGGACAGCGATCCACCTAAGTTTGACATAAAATATAAAATAAATACGGCAGTGTGTCAGCATGACGTACACGTAGGGTGATGAAATAGGACCAGAACTTCTGTATTATACCACCCAAGTTACCGTAAAAACTTAGGTTTTGGAAATATGGCTGATTAAAGTAGTCGCATTGAGATGTGCGGACAGCGATTTGTCAAAGTATGACATGAAAAATAAAATAAATACGGAAGTGTGCCAACATGACGTACACATAGGATGATAGAATAGGTCCTGAAATTTAGTATTATACCACCCAAGTTACCTTAAAAACTTAGGTTATGGAAATATGGGTGATTAAATTAGTCGCTATGCGATGTGCGGACAACGATTTGTCTAAGTTTGACATGAAATATAAAAATAAATACGGAATTGTGGATACATGACGTACACATAGGGTGATAGAATAGGACCAGAACTTCTATATTATACCACCCAAGTTACCGTAAAAACTTAGGTTTTGGAAATATGGCTGATTAAAGTAGTCGCATTGAGATGTGCGGACAGCGATTTGTCAAAGTATGACATGAAAAATAAAATAAATACGGAAGTGTGCCAACATGACGTACACATAGGATGATAGAATAGGTCCAGAACTTTAGTACTATACCACCCAAGTTACCTTAAAAACTTAGGTTTTGGAAATACGGGTGATTAAAATAGTCGCTTTGGATGTGTGGACAGCGATCCACCTAAGTTTGACATAAAATATAAAATAAATAAGGCAGTGTGCCAACATTACGTACAAGTAGGGTGATAGAATAGGACCAGAACTTCAGTATTATACCACCCAAGTTACCGTAAAAACTTAGGTTTTGGAAATATGGCTGATTAAAATAGTCGCATTGAGATGTGCGGACAGAGATTTGTCGAAGTTTGACTCGAAATATAAAAAAAAATACGGAGGTGTGCCAACATGACGTACACATAGGATGATAGAATAGGTCCAGAACTTTAGTACTATACCACCCAAGTTACCTTAAAAACTTAGGTTTTGGAAATATGGGTGATTAAAATAGTCGCTTTGGATGTGTGGACAGTGATCCACCTAAGTTTGACATAAAATATAAAATAAATACGGCAGTGTGTCAGCATGACGTACACGTAGGGTGATGAAATAGGACCAGAACTTCTGTATTATACCACCCAAGTTATCGTAAAAACTTAGGTTTTGGAAATATGGCTGATTAAAGTAGTCGCATTGAGATGTGCGGACAGCGATTTGTCAAAGTATGACATGAAAAATAAAATAAAAACGGAAGTGCGCCAACATGACGTACACATAGGATGATAGAATAGGTCCTGAAATTTAGTATTATACCACCCAAGTTACCTTTAAAACTTAGGTTTTGGAAATATGGGTGATTAAATTAGTCGCTATGCGATGTGCGGACAACGATTTGTCTAAGTTTGACATGAAATATAAAAATAAATACGGAATTGTGGATACATGACGTACACATAGGGTGATAGAATAGGACCTATTCTATCATCCTATGTGTACGTCATGTTGGCACACTTCTGTATTTATTTTATTTTTCATGTCAACCTTTGACAAATCGCTGTCCGCACATCTCAATGCGACTACTTTAATCAGCCATATTTCCAAAACCTAAGTTTTTACGGTAACTTGGGTGGTATAATACAGAAGTTCTGGTCCTATTTCATCACCCTACGTGTACGTCATGCTGACACACTGCCGTATATATTTTATATTTTATGTCAAACTTAGGTGGATCACTCTCCACACATCCAAAGCGACTAATTTAATCACCAATATTTCCAAAACCTAAGTTTTTAAGGTAACTTGGGTGGTATAGTACTAAAGTTTTGGTCCTATTCTTTCATCCTACGTGTACGTCATGCTGACACACTGCCGTATTTATTTTATATTTTATGTCAAACTTAGGTGGATCGCTGTCCGCACATCGCATAGCGACTATTTTAATCACCCATATTTCCAAAACCTAAGTTTTTACGGTAACTTGGGTGGTATAGTACTAAAGTTCTGGACCTATTCTATCATCCTATGTGTACGTCATGTTGGCACACTTCCGTATTTATTTTATTTTTCATGTCATACTTTGACAAATCGCTGTCCGCACATCTCAATGCGACTACTTTAATCAGCCATATTTCCAAAATTAAGTTTTTAAGGTAACTTGGGTGGTATAATACTAAATTTCAGGACCTATTCTATCATCCTATGTGTACGTCATGTATCCACAATTCCGTATTTATTTTTATATTTCATGTCAAACTTAGACAAATCGTTGTCCGCACATCTCAATGAGACTACTTTAATCAGTCATATTTCCAAAACCTAAGTTTTTAAGGTAACTTGGGTGCTATAATACTAAATTTCAGGACCTATTCTATCATCCTATGTGTACGTCATGTTGGCACACTTCCGTATTTATTTTATTTTTCATGTCATACTTTGACAAATCGCTGTCCGCACATCTCAATATGGCTGATTAAAGTAGTCGCATTGAGATGTGCGGACAGAGATTTGTCGAAGTTTGACACGAAATATAAAAAAAATAATAAGGTGTGCCAACATGACGTACACATAGGATGATAGAATAGGTCCAGAACTTTAGTACTATACCACCCAAGTTACCGTAAAAACTTAGGTTTTGGAAATATGGGTGATTAAATTAGTCGCTATGCGATGTGCGGACAACGATTTGTCTAATTTTGACATGAAATATAAAAATAAATACGGAATTGTGGATACATGACGTACACATAGGGTGATAGAATAGGACCAGAACTTCTGTATTATACCACCCAAGTTACCGTAAAAACTTAGGTTTTGGAAATATGGCTGATTAAAGTAGTCGCATTGAGATGTGCGGACAGAGATTTGTCGAAGTTTGACACGAAATATAAAAAAAATACGGAGGTGTGCCAACATGACGTACACATAGGATGATAGATTAGGTCCTGAAATTTAGTATTATACCACCCAAGTTACCGTAAAAACTTAGGTTTTGGCAATATGGGTGATTAAATTAGTCGCTATGCGATGTGCGGACAACGATTTGTCTAAGTATGACATGAAATATAAAAATAAATACGGAATTGTGGATACATGACGTACACATAGGGTGATAGAATAGGACCAGAACTTCTGTATTATACCACCCAAGTTACCGCAAAAACTTAGGTTTTGGAAATATGGCTGATTAAAGTAGTCGCATTGAGATGTGCGGACAGAGATTTGTCGAAGTTTCACACGAAATATAAAAAAAATACGGAGGTGTGCCAACATGACGTACACATAGGATGATAGAATAGGTCCAGAACTTTAGTACTATACCACCCAAGTTACCGTAAAAACTTAGGTTTTGGAAATATGGGTGATTAAATTAGTCGCTATGCGATGTGCGGACAACGATTTGTCTAAGTTTGACATGAAATATAAAAATAAATACGGAATTGTGGATACATGACGTACACATAAGGTGATAGAATAGGACCAGAACTTCTGTACTATACCACCCAAGTTACCGTAAAAACTTAGGTTTTGGAAATATGGCTGATTAAAGTAGTCGCATTGAGATGTGCGGACAGAGATTTGTCGAAGTTTGACACGAAATATAAAAAAAATACGGAGGTGTGCCAACATGACGTACACATAGGATGATAGAATAGGTCCAGAACTTTAGTACTATACCACCCAAGTTAACTTAAAAACTTAGGTTTTGGAAATACGGGTGATTAAAATAGTCGCTTTAGATGTGTGGACAGCGATCCACCTAAGTTTGACATAAAATATAAAATAAATACGGCAGTGTGTCAGCATGACGTACACGTAGGGTGATGAAATAGGACCAGAACCTCTGTATTATACCACCCAAGTTACCGTAAAAACTTAGGTTTTGGAAATATGGCTGATTAAAGTAGTCGCATTGAGATGTGCGGACAGCGATTTGTCAAAGTATGACATGAAAAATAAAATAAATACGGAAGTGTGCCAACATGACGTACACATAGGATGATAGAATAGGTCCTGAAATTTAGTATTATACCACCCAAGTTACCTTAAAAACTTAGGTTATGGAAATATGGGTGATTAAATTAGTCGCTATGCTATGTGCGGACAACGATTTGTCTAAGTTTGACATGAAATATAAAAATAAATACGGAATTGTGGATACATGACGTACACATAGGGTGATAGAATAGGACCAGAACTTCTATATTATACCACCCAAGTTACCGTAAAAACTTAGGTTTTGGAAATATGGTTGATTAAAGTAGTCGCATTGAGATGTGCGGACAGCGATTTGTCAAAGTATGACATGAAAAATAAAATAAATACGGAAGTGTGCCAACATGACGTACACATAGGATGATAGAATACGTCCAGAACTTTAGTACTATACCACCCAAGTTACCTTAAAAACTTAGGTTTTGGAAATACGGGTGATTAAAATAGTCGCTTTGGATGTGTGGACAGCGATCCACCTAAGTTTGACATAAAATATAAAATAAATACGGCAGTGTGCCAACATTACGTACACGTAGGGTGATAGAATAGGACCAGAACTTCTGTATTATACCACCCAAGTTACCGTAAAAACTTAGGTTTTGGAAATATGGGTGATTAAATTAGTCGCTATGCGATGTGCGGACAACGATTTGTCTAAGTATGACATGAAATATAAAAATAAATGCGAAATTGTGGATACATGACGTACACGTAGGGTGATACAATAGGACCAGAACTTCTGTATTATACCACCCAAGTTACCGTAAAAACTTAGGTTTTGGAAATATGGCTGATTAAAGTAGTCGCATTGAGATGTGCGGACAGCGATTTGTCAAAGTATGACATAAAAAATAAAATAAATACGGAAGTGTGCCAACATGACGTACACATAGGATGATAGAATATGTCCTGAAATTTAGTATTATACCACCCAAGTTACCTTAAAAACTTAGGTTTTGGAAATATGGGTGATTAAATTAGTCGTTATGCGATGTGCGGACAAAGATTTGTCTAAGTTTGACATGAAATATAAAAATAAATACGGAATTCTGGATACATGACGTACACATAGGGTGATAGAATAGGACCAGAACTTCTGTATTATACCACCCAAGTTACCGTAAAAACTTAGGTTTTGGAAATATGGCTGATTAAAGTAGTCGCATTGAGATGTGCGGACAGCGATATGTCAAAGTATGACATGAAAAATAAAATAAATACGGAAGTGTGCCAACATGACGTACACATAGGATGATAGAATAGGTCCTGAAATTTAGTATTATACCACCCAAGTTACCGTAAAAACTTAGGTTTTGGAAATATGGCTGATTAAAGTAGTCGCATTGAGATGTGCGGACAGAGATTTGTCGAAGTTTGACATAAAATATAAAATAAATACGGCAGTGTGTCAGCATGACGTACACGTAGGGTGATGAAATAGGACCAGAACTTCTGTATTATACCACCCAAGTTACCGTAAAAACTTAGGTTTTGGAAATATGGCTGATTAAAGTAGTCGCATTGAGATGTGCGGACAGCGATTTGTCAAAGTATGACATGAAAAATAAAATAAATACGGAAGTGTGCCAACATGACGTACACATAGGATGATAGAATAGGACCAGAACTTCTGTATTATACCACCCAAGTTACCGTAAAAACTTAGGTTTTGGAAATATGGCTGATTAAAGTAGTCGCATTGAGATGTGCGGACAGAGATTTGTCGAAGTTTGACACGAAATATAAAAAAAATACGGAAGTGTTCCAACATGACGTACACATAGTGTGATAGAATAGGTCCAGAACTTTAGTACTATACCACCCAAGTTACCTTAAAAACTTAGGTTTTGGAAATACGGGTGATTAAAATAGTCGCTTTGGATGTGTGGACAGCGATCCACCTAAGTTTGACATAAAATATAAAATAAATACGGCAGTGTGTCAGCATGACGTACACGTAGGATGAAAGAATAGGACCAGAAATTCTGTATTATACCACCCAAGTTACCGTAAAAACTTAGGTTTTGGAAATATGGCTGATTAAAGTAGTCGCATTGAGATGTGCGGACAGCAATTTGTCAAAGTATGTCATGAAAAATAAAATAAATACAAAAGTGTGCCAACATGACGTACACATAGGATGATAGAATAGGTCCTGAAATTTAGTATTATACCACAGAAGTTACTTTAAAAACTTAGGTTTTGGAAATATGGGTGATTAAATTAGTCGCTATGCGATGTGCGGACAACGATTTGTCTAAGTTTGACATGAAATATAAAAATAAATACGGAATTGTGGATACATTACGTACACATAGGGTGATAGAATAGGACCAAAACGTCTGTATTATACCACCCAAGTTACCGTAAAAACTTAGGTTTTGGAAATATGAGAGATTAAATTAGTCGCTTTGGATGTGTGGACAGTGATCCACCTAAGTTTGACATAAAATATAAAATAAATACGGCAGTGTGTCAGCATGACGTACACGTAGGGTGATGAAATAGGACCAGAACTTCTGTATTATACCACCCAAGTTACCGTAAAAACTTAGGTTTTGGAAATATGGCTGATTAAAGTAGTCGCATTGAGATGTGCGGACAGCGATTTGTCGAAGTTTGACACGAAATATAAAAAAATACGGAGGTGTGCCAACATGACGTACACATAGGATGATAGAATAGGTCCTGAAATTTAGTATTATACCACCCAAGTTACCTTAAAAACTTAGGTTTTGGAAATATGGGTGATTAAATTAGTCGCTATGCGATGTGCGGACAACGATTTGTCTAAGTTTGACATGAAATATAAAAATAAATACGGAATTTTGGATACATGACGTACACATTTGGTGATAAAATAGGATTAAAACTATATTATTATACCACTCAGGTTACCGTCAAAACTTAGGTTTTGGAAATACGGGTGATTAAAATAGTCGCTTTGGATGTGTGGACAGCGATCCACCTAAGTTTGACATAAAATATAAAATAAATACGGCAGTGTGTCAGCATGACGTACACGTAGGATGAAAGAATAGGACCAGAACTTTAGTATTATACCACCCAAGTTACCTTAAAAACTTAGGTTTTGGAAAAATGGGTGATTAAATTAGTCGCTATGCGATGTGCGGACAACGATTTGTCTAAGTATGACATGAAATATAATAATAAATACGGAAGTGTGCCAACATTACGTACATATAGGGTGATAGAATAGGACCAGAACTTCTGTATTATACCACCCAAGTTACCGTAAAAACTTAGGTTTTGGAAATATGGCTGATTAAAGTAGTCGCATTGAGATGTGCGGACAGAGATTTGTCGAAGTTTGACACGAAATATAAAAAAAATACGGAGGTGTGCCAACATGACGTACACATAGGATAATAGAATAGGTCCAGAACTTTAGTACTATACCACCCAAGTTACCTTAAAAACTTAGGTTTTGGAAATACGGGTGATTAAAATAGTCGCTTTGGATGTGTGGACAGCGATCCACCTAAGTTTGACATAAAATATAAAATAAATACGGCAGTGTGTCAGCATGACGTACACGTAGGATGAAAGAATAGGACCAGAAATTCTGTATTATACCACCCAAGTTACCGTAAAAACTTAGGTTTTGGAAATATGGCTGATTAAAGTAGTCGCATTGAGATGTGCGGACAGCAATTTGTCAAAGTATGTCATGAAAAATAAAATAAATACAAAAGTGTGCCAACATGACGTACACATAGGATGATAGAATAGGTCCTGAAATTTAGTATTATACCACAGAAGTTACTTTAAAAACTTAGGTTTTGGAAATATGGGTGATTAAATTAGTCGCTATGCGATGTGCGGACAACGATTTGTCTAAGTTTGACATGAAATATAAAAATAAATACGGAATTGTGGATACATTACGTACACATAGGGTGATAGAATAGGACCAAAACGTCTGTATTATACCACCCAAGTTACCGTAAAAACTTAGGTTTTGGAAATATGGGTGATTAAATTAGTCGCTATGCGATTTGCGGACAATGATTTGTCTAAGTTTGACACGAAATATAAAAAAATACGGTTGTGTGCCAACATGAAATACACATAGGATGATAGAATAGGTCCAGAACTTTAGTACTATACCACCCAAGTTACCTTAAAAACTTAGGTTTTGGAAATTCGGGTGATTAAAATAGTCGCTTAGGATGTGTGGACAGTGATCCACCTAAGTTTGACATAAAATATAAAATAAATACGGCAGTGTGTCAGCATGACGTACACGTAGGGTGATGAAATAGGACCAGAACTTCTGTATTATACCACCCAAGTTACCGTAAAAACTTAGGTTTTGGAAATATGGCTGATTAAAGTAGTCGCATTGAGATGTGCGGACAGCGATTTGTCGAAGTTTGACACGAAATATAAAAAAATACGGAGGTGTGCCAACATGACGTACACATAGGATGATAGAATAGGTCCTGAAATTTAGTATTATACCACCCAAGTTACCTTAAAAACTTAGGTTTTGGAAATATGGGTGATTAAATTAGTCGCTATGCGATGTGCGGACAACGATTTGTCTAAGTTTGACATGAAATATAAAAATAAATACGGTTTTTTGGATACATGACGTACACATTTGGTGATAGAATAGGATTAAAACTATATTATTATACCACTCAGGTTACCGTCAAAACTTAGGTTTTGGAAATACGGGTGATTAAAATAGTCGCTTTGGATGTGTGGACAGCGATCCACCTAAGTTTGACATAAAATATAAAATAAATACGGCAGTGTGTCAGCATGACGTACACGTAGGATGAAAGAATAGGACCAAAACTTTAGTACTATACCACCCAAGTTACCTTAAAAACTTAGGTTTTGGAAATATGGGTGATTAAATTAGTCGCTATGCGATGTGCGGACAACGATTTGTCTAAGTATGACATGAAATATAATAATAAATACGGAAGTGTGCCAACATTACGTACACGTAGGGTGATAGAATAGGACCAGAACTTCTGTATTATACCACCCAAGTTACCGTAAAAACTTAGGTTTTGGAAATATGGCTGATTAAAGTAGTCGCATTGAGATGTGCGGACAGAGATTTGTCGAAGTTTGACACGAAATATAAAAAAAATACGGAGGTGTGCCAACATGACGTACACATAGGATGATAGAATAGGTTTAGAACTTTAGTACTATACCACCCAAGTTACCTTAAAAACTTAGGTTTTGGAAATACGGGTGATTAAAATAGTTGCTTTGGATGTGTGGACAGTGATCCACCTAAGTTTGACATAAAATATAAAATAAATACGGCAGTTTGTCAGCATGACGTACACGTAGGGTGATGAAATAGGACCAGAACTTCTGCATTATACCACCCAAGTTACCGTAAAAACTTAGGTTTTGGAAATATGGCTGATTAAAGTAGTCGCATTGAGATGTGCGGACAGCGATTTGTCAAAGTATGACATGAAAAATAAAATAAATACGGAAGTGTGCCAACATGACGTACACATAGGATGATAGAATAGGACCAGAACTTCTGTATTATACCACCCAAGTTACCGTAAAAACTTAGGTTTTGGAAATATGGCTGATTAAAGTAGTCGCATTGAGATGTGCGGACAGCAATTTGTCAAAGTATGTCATGAAAAATAAAATAAATACAAAAGTGTGCCAACATGACGTACACATAGGATGATAGAATAGGTCCTGAAATTTAGTATTATACCACAGAAGTTACTTTAAAAACTTAGGTTTTGGAAATATGGGTGATTAAATTAGTCGCTATGCGATGTGCGGACAACGATTTGTCTAAGTTTGACATGAAATATAAAAATAAATACGGAATTGTGGATACATTACGTACACATAGGGTGATAGAATAGGACCAAAACGTCTGTATTATACCACCCAAGTTACCGTAAAAACTTAGGTTTTGGAAATATGGGTGATTAAATTAGTCGCTTTGGATGTGTGGACAGTGATCCACCTAAGTTTGACATAAAATATAAAATAAATACGGCAGTGTGTCAGCATGACGTACACGTAGGGTGATGAAATAGGACCAGAACTTCTGTATTATACCACCCAAGTTACCGTAAAAACTTAGGTTTTGGAAATATGGCTGATTAAAGTAGTCGCATTGAGATGTGCGGACAGCGATTTGTCGAAGTTTGACACGAAATATAAAAAAATACGGAGGTGTGCCAACATGACGTACACATAGGATGATAGAATAGGTCCTGAAATTTAGTATTATACCACCCAAGTTACCTTAAAAACTTAGGTTTTGGAAATATGGGTGATTAAATTAGTCGCTATGCGATGTGCGGACAACGATTTGTCTAAGTTTGACATGAAATATAAAAATAAATACGGAATTTTGGATACATGACGTACACATTTGGTGATAAAATAGGATTAAAACTATATTATTATACCACTCAGGTTACCGTCAAAACTTAGGTTTTGGAAATACGGGTGATTAAAATAGTCGCTTTGGATGTGTGGACAGCGATCCACCTAAGTTTGACATAAAATATAAAATAAATACGGCAGTGTGTCAGCATGACGTACACGTAGGATGAAAGAATAGGACCAGAACTTTAGTATTATACCACCCAAGTTACCTTAAAAACTTAGGTTTTGGAAATATGGGTGATTAAATTAGTCGCTATGCGATGTGCGGACAACGATTTGTCTAAGTATGACATGAAATATAATAATAAATACGGAAGTGTGCCAACATTACGTACATATAGGGTGATAGAATAGGACCAGAACTTCTGTATTATACCACCCAAGTTACCGTAAAAACTTAGGTTTTGGAAATATGGCTGATTAAAGTAGTCGCATTGAGATGTGCGGACAGAGATTTGTCGAAGTTTGACACGAAATATAAAAAAAATACGGAGGTGTGCCAACATGACGTACACATAGGATAATAGAATAGGTCCAGAACTTTAGTACTATACCACCCAAGTTACCTTAAAAACTTAGGTTTTGGAAATACGGGTGATTAAAATAGTCGCTTTGGATGTGTGGACAGCGATCCACCTAAGTTTGACATAAAATATAAAATAAATACGGCAGTGTGTCAGCATGACGTACACGTAGGATGAAAGAATAGGACCAGAAATTCTGTATTATACCACCCAAGTTACCGTAAAAACTTAGGTTTTGGAAATATGGCTGATTAAAGTAGTCGCATTGAGATGTGCGGACAGCAATTTGTCAAAGTATGTCATGAAAAATAAAATAAATACAAAAGTGTGCCAACATGACGTACACATAGGATGATAGAATAGGTCCTGAAATTTAGTATTATACCACAGAAGTTACTTTAAAAACTTAGGTTTTGGAAATATGGGTGATTAAATTAGTCGCTATGCGATGTGCGGACAACGATTTGTCTAAGTTTGACATGAAATATAAAAATAAATACGGAATTGTGGATACATTACGTACACATAGGGTGATAGAATAGGACCAAAACGTCTGTATTATACCACCCAAGTTACCGTAAAAACTTAGGTTTTGGAAATATGGGTGATTAAATTAGTCGCTATGCGATTTGCGGACAATGATTTGTCTAAGTTTGACACGAAATATAAAAAAAATACGGTTGTGTGCCAACATGAAATACACATAGGATGATAGAATAGGTCCAGAACTTTAGTACTATACCACCCAAGTTACCTTAAAAACTTAGGTTTTGGAAATTCGGGTGATTAAAATAGTCGCTTAGGATGTGTGGACAGTGATCCACCTAAGTTTGACATAAAATATAAAATAAATACGGCAGTGTGTCAGCATGACGTACACGTAGGGTGATGAAATAGGACCAGAACTTCTGTATTATACCACCCAAGTTACCGTAAAAACTTAGGTTTTGGAAATATGGCTGATTAAAGTAGTCGCATTGAGATGTGCGGACAGCGATTTGTCGAAGTTTGACACGAAATATAAAAAAATACGGAGGTGTGCCAACATGACGTACACATAGGATGATAGAATAGGTCCTGAAATTTAGTATTATACCACCCAAGTTACCTTAAAAACTTAGGTTTTGGAAATATGGGTGATTAAATTAGTCGCTATGCGATGTGCGGACAACGATTTGTCTAAGTTTGACATGAAATATAAAAATAAATACGGTTTTTTGGATACATGACGTACACATTTGGTGATAGAATAGGATTAAAACTATATTATTATACCACTCAGGTTACCGTCAAAACTTAGGTTTTGGAAATACGGGTGATTAAAATAGTCGCTTTGGATGTGTGGACAGCGATCCACCTAAGTTTGACATAAAATATAAAATAAATACGGCAGTGTGTCAGCATGACGTACACGTAGGATGAAAGAATAGGACCAGAACTTTAGTACTATACCACCCAAGTTACCTTAAAAACTTAGGTTTTGGAAATATGGGTGATTAAATTAGTCGCTATGCGATGTGCGGACAACGATTTGTCTAAGTATGACATGAAATATAATAATAAATACGGAAGTGTGCCAACATTACGTACACGTAGGGTGATAGAATAGGACCAGAACTTCTGTATTATACCACCCAAGTTACCGTAAAAACTTAGGTTTTGGAAATATGGCTGATTAAAGTAGTCGCATTGAGATGTGCGGACAGAGATTTGTCGAAGTTTGACACGAAATATAAAAAAAATACGGAGGTGTGCCAACATGACGTACACATAGGATGATAGAATAGGTTTAGAACTTTAGTACTATACCACCCAAGTTACCTTAAAAACTTAGGTTTTGGAAATACGGGTGATTAAAATAGTTGCTTTGGATGTGTGGACAGTGATCCACCTAAGTTTGACATAAAATATAAAATAAATACGGCAGTTTGTCAGCATGACGTACACGTAGGGTGATGAAATAGGACCAGAACTTCTGTATTATACCACCCAAGTTACCGTAAAAACTTAGGTTTTGGAAATATGGCTGATTAAAGTAGTCGCATTGAGATGTGCGGACAGCGATTTGTCAAAGTATGACATGAAAAATAAAATAAATACGGAAGTGTGCCAACATGACGTACACATAGGATGATAGAATAGGACCAGAACTTCTGTATTATACCACCCAAGTTACCGTAAAAACTTAGGTTTTGGAAATATGGCTGATTAAAGTAGTCGCATTGAGATGTGCGGACAGAGATTTGTCGAAGTTTGACACGAAATATAAAAAAAATACGGAAGTGTTCCAACATGACGTACACATAGTATGATAGAATAGGTCCAGAACTTTAGTACTATACCACCCAAGTTACCGTAAAAACTTAGGTTTTGGAAATATGGGTGATTAAAATAGTCGCTATGCGATGTGCGGACAACGATTTGTCTAAGTTTGACATGAAATATAAAAATAAATACGGAATTGTTGATACATGACGTACACATAGGGTGATAGAATAGGACTAGAACTTCTGTATTATACCACCCAAGTTACCGTAAAAAATTAGGTTTTGGAAATATGGGTGATTAAATTAGTCGCTATGCGATGTGCGGACAACGATTTGTCTAAGTATGACATGAAATATAATAATAAAAACGGAGGTGTGCCAACATTACGTACACGTAGGGTAATAGAATAGGACCAGAACTTCTGTATTATACCACCCAAGTTACCGTAAAAACTTAGGTTTTGGAAATATGGGTGATTAAATTAGTCGCTATGCGATGTGCGGACAACGATTTGTCTAAGTTTGACATGAAATATAAAAATAAATACGGAATTTTGGATACATGACGTACACATTTGGTGATAAAATAGGATTAAAACTATATTATTATACCACTCAGGTTACCGTCAAAACTTAGGTTTTGGAAATACGGGTGATTAAAATAGTCGCTTTGGATGTGTGGACAGCGATCCACCTAAGTTTGACATAAAATATAAAATAAATACGGCAGTGTGTCAGCATGACGTACACGTAGGATGAAAGAATAGGACCAGAACTTTAGTATTATACCACCCAAGTTACCTTAAAAACTTAGGTTTTGGAAATATGGGTGATTAAATTAGTCGCTATGCGATGTGCGGACAACGATTTGTCTAAGTATGACATGAAATATAATAATAAATACGGAAGTGTGCCAACATTACGTACATATAGGGTGATAGAATAGGACCAGAACTTCTGTATTATACCACCCAAGTTACCGTAAAAACTTAGGTTTTGGAAATATGGCTGATTAAAGTAGTCGCATTGAGATGTGCGGACAGAGATTTGTCGAAGTTTGACACGAAATATAAAAAAAATACGGAGGTGTGCCAACATGACGTACACATAGGATAATAGAATAGGTCCAGAACTTTAGTACTATACCACCCAAGTTACCTTAAAAACTTAGGTTTTGGAAATACGGGTGATTAAAATAGTCGCTTTGGATGTGTGGACAGCGATCCACCTAAGTTTGACATAAAATATAAAATAAATACGGCAGTGTGTCAGCATGACGTACACGTAGGATGAAAGAATAGGACCAGAAATTCTGTATTATACCACCCAAGTTACCGTAAAAACTTAGGTTTTGGAAATATGGCTGATTAAAGTAGTCGCATTGAGATGTGCGGACAGCAATTTGTCAAAGTATGTCATGAAAAATAAAATAAATACAAAAGTGTGCCAACATGACGTACACATAGGATGATAGAATAGGTCCTGAAATTTAGTATTATACCACAGAAGTTACTTTAAAAACTTAGGTTTTGGAAATATGGGTGATTAAATTAGTCGCTATGCGATGTGCGGACAACGATTTGTCTAAGTTTGACATGAAATATAAAAATAAATACGGAATTGTGGATACATTACGTACACATAGGGTGATAGAATAGGACCAAAACGTCTGTATTATACCACCCAAGTTACCGTAAAAACTTAGGTTTTGGAAATATGGGTGATTAAATTAGTCGCTATGCGATTTGCGGACAATGATTTGTCTAAGTTTGACACGAAATATAAAAAAAATACGGTTGTGTGCCAACATGAAATACACATAGGATGATAGAATAGGTCCAGAACTTTAGTACTATACCACCCAAGTTACCTTAAAAACTTAGGTTTTGGAAATTCGGGTGATTAAAATAGTCGCTTAGGATGTGTGGACAGTGATCCACCTAAGTTTGACATAAAATATAAAATAAATACGGCAGTGTGTCAGCATGACGTACACGTAGGGTGATGAAATAGGACCAGAACTTCTGTATTATACCACCCAAGTTACCGTAAAAACTTAGGTTTTGGAAATATGGCTGATTAAAGTAGTCGCATTGAGATGTGCGGACAGCGATTTGTCGAAGTTTGACACGAAATATAAAAAAATACGGAGGTGTGCCAACATGACGTACACATAGGATGATAGAATAGGTCCTGAAATTTAGTATTATACCACCCAGGTTACCTTAAAAACTTAGGTTTTGGAAATATGGGTGATTAAATTAGTCGCTATGCGATGTGCGGACAACGATTTGTCTAAGTTTGACATGAAATATAAAAATAAATACGGTTTTTTGGATACATGACGTACACATTTGGTGATAGAATAGGATTAAAACTATATTATTATACCACTCAGGTTACCGTCAAAACTTAGGTTTTGGAAATACGGGTGATTAAAATAGTCGCTTTGGATGTGTGGACAGCGATCCACCTAAGTTTGACATAAAATATAAAATAAATACGGCAGTGTGTCAGCATGACGTACACGTAGGATGAAAGAATAGGACCAGAACTTTAGTACTATACCACCCAAGTTACCTTAAAAACTTAGGTTTTGGAAATATGGGTGATTAAATTAGTCGCTATGCGATGTGCGGACAACGATTTGTCTAAGTATGACATGAAATATAATAATAAATACGGAAGTGTGCCAACATTACGTACACGTAGGGTGATAGAATAGGACCAGAACTTCTGTATTATACCACCCAAGTTACCGTAAAAACTTAGGTTTTGGAAATATGGCTGATTAAAGTAGTCGCATTGAGATGTGCGGACAGAGATTTGTCGAAGTTTGACACGAAATATAAAAAAAATACGGAGGTGTGCCAACATGACGTACACATAGGATGATAGAATAGGTTTAGAACTTTAGTACTATACCACCCAAGTTACCTTAAAAACTTAGGTTTTGGAAATACGGGTGATTAAAATAGTTGCTTTGGATGTGTGGACAGTGATCCACCTAAGTTTGACATAAAATATAAAATAAATACGGCAGTTTGTCAGCATGACGTACACGTAGGGTGATGAAATAGGACCAGAACTTCTGTATTATACCACCCAAGTTACCGTAAAAACTTAGGTTTTGGAAATATGGCTGATTAAAGTAGTCGCATTGAGATGTGCGGACAGCGATTTGTCAAAGTATGACATGAAAAATAAAATAAATACGGAAGTGTGCCAACATGACGTACACATAGGATGATAGAATAGGACCAGAACTTCTGTATTATACCACCCAAGTTACCGTAAAAACTTAGGTTTTGGAAATATGGCTGATTAAAGTAGTCGCATTGAGATGTGCGGACAGAGATTTGTCGAAGTTTGACACGAAATATAAAAAAAATACGGAAGTGTTCCAACATGACGTACACATAGTATGATAGAATAGGTCCAGAACTTTAGTACTATACCACCCAAGTTACCGTAAAAACTTAGGTTTTGGAAATATGGGTGATTAAAATAGTCGCTATGCGATGTGCGGACAACGATTTGTCTAAGTTTGACATGAAATATAAAAATAAATACGGAATTGTTGATACATGACGTACACATAGGGTGATAGAATAGGACTAGAACTTCTGTATTATACCACCCAAGTTACCGTAAAAAATTAGGTTTTGGAAATATGGGTGATTAAATTAGTCGCTATGCGATGTGCGGACAACGATTTGTCTAAGTATGACATGAAATATAATAATAAAAACGGAGGTGTGCCAACATTACGTACACGTAGGGTAATAGAATAGGACCAGAACTTCTGTATTATACCACCCAAGTTACCGTAAAAACTTAGGTTTTGGAAATATGGCTGATTAAAGTAGTCGCATTGAGATGTGCGGACAGCGATTTGTCCTAGTTTGACACGAAATATAAAAAAATACGGAGGTGTGCCAACATGACGTACACATAGGATGATAGAATAGGTCCTGAAATTTAGTATTATACCACCCAAGTTACCTTTAAAACTTAGGTTTTGGAAATATGGGTGATTAAATTAGTCGCTATGCGATGTGCGGACAACGATTTGTCTAAGTTTGACATGAAATATAACAAATAAATACGGAATTTTGGATACATGACGTACACATTTGGTGATAGAATAGGATTAAAACTATATTATTATACCACTCAGGTTACCGTCAAAACTTAGGTTTTGGAAATACGGGTGATTAAAATAGTCGCTTTGGATGTGTGGACAGCGATCCACCTACAGTTTGACATAAAATATAAAATAAATACGGCAGTGTGTCAGCATGACGTACACGTAGGATGAAAGAATAGGACCAGAACTTTAGTACTATACCACCCCAAGTTACCTTAAAAACTTAGGTTTTGGAAATATGGGTGATTAAATTAGTCGCTATGCGATGTGCGGGACAACGATTTGTCTAAGTATGACATGAAATATAATAATAAATACGGAAGTGTGCCAACATTACGTACATATAGGGTGATAGAATAGGACCAGAACTTCTGTATTATACCACCCAAGTTACCGTAAAAACTTAGGTTTTGGAAATATGGCTGATTAAAGTAGTCGCATTGAGATGTGCGGACAGAGATTTGTCGAAGTTTGACACGAATATAAAAAAAATACGGAGGTGTGCCAACATGACGTACACATAGGATAATAGAATAGGTCCAGAACTTTACTACTATACCACCCAAGTTACCTTAAAAACTTAGGTTTTGGAAATACGGGTGATTAAAATAGTCGCTTTGGATGTGTGGACAGCGATCCACCTAAGTTTGACATAAAATATAAAATAAATACGGCAGTGTGTCAGCATGACGTACACGTAGGATGAAAGAATAGGACCAGAAATTCTGTATTATACCACCCAAGTTACCGTCAAAACGTAGGTTTGGAAATATGGCTGATTAAAGTAGTCGCATTGAGATGTGCGGACAGCAATTTGTCAAAGTATGACATGAAAAATAAAATAAATACGGAAGTGTGCCAACATGACGTACACATAGGATGATAGAATAGGTCCTGAAATTTAGTATTATACCACAGAAGTTACTTTAAAAACTTAGGTTTTGGAAATATGGGTGATTAAATTAGTCGCTATGCGATGTGCGGACAACGATTTGTCTAAGTTTGACATGAAATATAAAATAAATACGGAATTGTGGATACATTACGTACACATAGGGTGATAGAATAGGACCAAAACGTCTGTATTATACCACCCAAGTTACCGTAAAACCTTAGGTTTTGGAAATATGGGTGATTAAATTAGTCGCTATGCGATTTGCGGACAATGATTTGTCTAAGTTTGACCACGAAATATAAAAAAAATACGGTTGTGTGCCACATGAAGTACACATAGGATGATAGAATAGGTCCAGAACTTTAGTACTATACCACCCAAGTTACCTTAAAAACTTAGGTTTTGGAAATTCGGGTGATTAAAATAGTCGCTTAGGATGTGTGGACCGTGATCCACCTAAGTTTGACATAAAATATACAAATAAATACGGCAGTGTGTCAGCATGACGTACACGTAGGGTGATGAAATAGGACCAGAACTCTGTATTATACCACCCAAGTTACCGTAAAAACTTAGGTTTTGGAAATATGGCTGATTAAAGTAGTCGCATTGAGATGTGCGGACAGCGATTTGTCGAAGTTTGACACGAAATATATAAAAAATACGGAGGTGTGCCAACATGACGTACACATAGGATGATAGAATAGGTCCTGAAATTTAGTATTATACCACCCAAGTTACCCTTAAAAACTTAGGTTTTGGAAATATGGGTGATTAAATTAGTCGCTATGCGATGTGCGGACAACGATTTGTCTAAGTTTGACATGAAATATAAAAATAAATACGGTTTTTTGGATACATGACGTACACATTTGGTGATAGAATAGGATTAAAACTATATTATTATACCACTCAGGTTACCGTCAAAACTTAGGTTTTTGGAAATACGGGTGATTAAAATAGTCGCTTTGGATGTGTGGACAGCGATCCACCTAAGTTTGACATAAAATATAAAATAAATACGGCAGTGTGTCAGCATGACGTACACGTAGGATGAAAGAATAGGACCAGAACTTTAGTACTATACCACCCAAGTTACCTTAAAAACTTAGGTTTTGGAAATATGGGTGATTAAATTAGTCGCTATGCGATGTGCGGACAACGATTTGTCTAAGTATGACATGAAATATAATAATAAATACGGAAGTGTGCCAACATTACGTACATATAGGGTGATAGAATAGGACCAGAACTTCTGTATTATACCACCCAAGTTACCGTAAAAACTTAGGTTTTGGAAATATGGCTGATTAAAGTAGTCGCATTGAGATGTGCGGACAGAGATTTGTCGAAGTTTGACACGAAATATAAAAAAAATACGGAGGTGTGCCAACATGACGTACACATAGGATGATAGAATAGGTCCAGAACTTTAGTACTATACCACCCAAGTTACCTTAAAAACTTAGGTTTTGGAAATGCGGGTGATTAAAATAGTTGCTTTGGATGTGTGGACAGTGATCCACCTAAGTTTGACATAAAATATAAAATAAATACGGCAGTTTGTCAGCATGACGTACACGTAGGGTGATGAAATAGGACCAGAACTTCTGTATTATACCACCCAAGTTACCGTAAAAACTTAGGTTTTGGAAATATGGCTGATTAAAGTAGTCGCATTGAGATGTGCGGACAGCGATTTGTCAAAGTATGACATGAAAAATAAAATAAATACGGAAGTGTGCCAACATGACGTACACATAGGATGATAGAATAGGACCAGAACTTCTGTATTATACCACCCAAGTTACCGTAAAAACTTAGGTTTTGGAAATATGGCTGATTAAAGTAGTCCCATTGAGATGTGCGGACAGAGATTTGTCGAAGTTTGACACGAAATATAAAAAAAATACGGAAGTGTTCCAACATGACGTACACATAGTATGATAGAATAGGTCCAGAACTTTAGTACTATACCACCCAAGTTACCGTAAAAACTTAGGTTTTGGAAATATGGGTGATTAAAATAGTCGCTATGCGATGTGCGGACAACGATTTGTCTAAGTTTGACATGAAATATAAAAATAAATACGGAATTGTTGATACATGACGTACACATAGGGTGATAGAATAGGACTAGAACTTCTGTATTATACCACCCAAGTTACCGTAAAAAATTAGGTTTTGGAAATATGGGTGATTAAATTAGTCGCTATGCGATGTGCGGACAACGATTTGTCTAAGTATGACATGAAATATAATAATAAATACGGAGGTGTGCCAACATTACGTACACGTAGGGTAATAGAATAGGACCAGAACTTCTGTATTATACCACCCAAGTTACCTTAAAAACTTAGGTTTTGGAAATATGGCTGATTAAAGTAGTCGCATTGAGATGTGCGGACAGCGATTTGTCCTAGTTTGACACGAAATATAAAAAAATACGGAGGTGTGCCAACATGACGTACACATAGGATGATAGAATAGGTCCTGAAATTTAGTATTATACCACCCAAGTTACCTTTAAAACTTAGGTTTTGGAAATATGGGTGATTAAATTAGTCGCTATGCGATGTGCGGACAACGATTTGTCTAAGTTTGACATGAAATATAAAAATAAATACGGAATTTTGGATACATGACGTACACATTTGGTGATAGAATAGGATTAAAACTATATTATTATACCACTCAGGTTACCGTCAAAACTTAGGTTTTGGAAATATGGGTGATTAAAATAGTCGCTTTGGATGTGTGGACAGCGATCCACCTAAGTTTGACATAAAATATAAAATAAATACGGCAGTGTGTCAGCATGACGTACACGTAGGATGAAAGAATAGGACCAGAACTTTAGTACTATACCACCCAAGTTACCTTAAAAACTTAGGTTTTGGAAATATGGGTGATTAAATTAGTCGCTATGCGATGTGCGGACAACGATTTGTCTAAGTATGACATGAAATATAATAATAAATACGGAAGTGTGCCAACATTACGTACATATAGGGTGATAGAATAGGACCAGAACTTCTGTATTATACCACCCAAGTTACCGTAAAAACTAAGGTTTTGGAAATATGGCTGATTAAAGTAGTCGCATTGAGATGTGCGGACAGAGATTTGTCGAAGTTTGACACGAAATATAAAAAAAATACGGAGGTGTGCCAACATGACGTACACATAGGATAATAGAATAGGTCCAGAACTTTACTACTATACCACCCAAGTTACCTTAAAAACTTAGGTTTTGGAAATACGGGTGATTAAAATAGTCGCTTTGGATGTGTGGACAGCGATCCACCTAAGTTTGACATAAAATATAAAATAAATACGGCAGTGTGTCAGCATGACGTACACGTAGGATGAAAGAATAGGACCAGAAATTCTGTATTATACCACCCAAGTTACCGTAAAAACGTAGGTTTTGGAAATATGGCTGATTAAAGTAGTCGCATTGAGATGTGCGGACAGCAATTTGTCAAAGTATGACATGAAAAATAAAATAAATACGGAAGTGTGCCAACATGACGTACACATAGGATGATAGAATAGGTCCTGAAATTTAGTATTATACCACAGAAGTTACTTTAAAAACTTAGGTTTTGGAAATATGGGTGATTAAATTAGTCGCTATGCGATGTGCGGACAACGATTTGTCTAAGTTTGACATGAAATATAAAAATAAATACGGAATTGTGGATACATGACGTACACATAGGGTGATAGAATAGGACCAAAACTTCTGTATTATACCACCCAAGTTACCGTAAAAACCTAGGTTTTGGAAATATGGCTGATTAAATTAGTCGCATTGAGATGTGCGGACAACGATTTGTCGAAGTTTGTCACGAAATATAAAAAAAAATACGGAGGTGTTCCAACATGACGTACACATAGTATGATAGAATAGGTCCAGAACTTTAGTACTATACCACCCAAGTTACCGTAAAAACTTAGGTTTTGGAAATATGGGTGATTAAAATAGTCGCTATGCGATGTGCGGACAACGATTTGTCTAAGTTTGACATGAAATATAAAAATAAATACGGAATTGTTGATACATGACGTACACATAGGGTGATAGAATAGGACTAGAACTTCTGTATTATACCACCCAAGTTACCGTAAAAACTTAGGTTTTGGAAATATGGGTGATTAAATTAGTCGCTATGCGATGTGCGGACAACGATTTGTCTAAGTATGACATGAAAAATAATAATAAATACGGAGGTGTGCCAACATTACGCACACGTAGGGTAATAGAATAGGACCAGAACTTCTGTATTATACCACCCAAGTTACCGTAAAAACTTAGGTTTTGGAAATATGGCTGATTAAAGTAGTCGCATTGAGATGTGCGGACAGCGATTTGTCGAAGTTTGACACGAAATATAAAAAAATACGGAGGTGTGCCAACATGACGTACACATAGGATGATAGAATAGGTCCTGAAATTTAGTATTATACCACCCAAGTTACCTTAAAAACTTAGGTTTTGGAAATATGGGTGATTAAATTAGTCGCTATGCGATGTGCGGACAACGATTTGTCTAAGTTTGACATGAAATATAAAAATAAATACGGAATTTTGGATACATGACGTACACATTTGGTGATAGAATAGGATTAAAACTATATTATTATACCACTCAGGTTACCGTCAAAACTTAGGTTTTGGAAATACGGGTGATTAAAATAGTCGCTTTGGATGTGTGGACAGCGATCCACCTAAGTTTGACATAAAATATAAAATAAATACGGCAGTGTGTCAGCATGACGTACACGTAGGATGAAAGAATAGGACCAGAAATTCTGTATTATACCACCCAAGTTACCGTAAAAACTTAGGTTTTGGAAATATGGCTGATTAAAGTAGTCGCATTGAGATGTGCGGACAGCAATTTGTCAAAGTATGACATGAAAAATAAAATAAATACGGAAGTGTGCCAACATGACGTACACATAGGATGATAGAATAGGTCCTGAAATTTAGTATTATACCACAGAAGTTACTTTAAAAACTTAGGTTTTGGAAATATGGGTGATTAAATTAGTCGCTATGCGATGTGCGGACAACGATTTGTCTAAGTTTGACATGAAATATAAAAATAAATACGGAATTGTGGATACATGACGTACACATAGGGTGATAGAATAGGACCAAAACTTCTGTATTATACCACCCAAGTTACCGTAAAAACTTAGGTTTTGGAAATATGGCTGATTAAATTAGTCGCATTGAAATGTGCGGACAGCGATTTGTCAAAGTATGACATGAAAAATAAAATATATACGGATGTGTGCCAACATGACGTCCACATAGGATGATAGAATAGGTCCTGAAATTTAGTATTATACCACCCAAGTTACCTTAAAAACTAAGGTTTTGGAAATATGGGTGATTAAATTAGTCGCTATGCGATGTGCGGACAACGATTTGTCTAAGTTTGACATGAAATATAAAAATAAATACGGAATTGTGGATACATGACGTACACATAGGGTGATAGAATAGGACCAGAACTTCTGTATTATACCACCCAAGTTACCGTAAAAACTTAGGTTTTGGAAATATGGCTGATTAAAGTAGTCGCATTGAGATGTGCGGACAGAGATTTGTCGAAGTTTGACACGAAATATAAAAAAAATACGGAGGTGTGCCAACATGACGTACACATAGGATGATAGAATAGGTCCAGAACTTTAGTACTATACCACCCAAGTTACCTTAAAAACTTAGGTTTTGGAAATACGGGTGATTAAAATAGTCGCTTTGGATGTGTGGACAGTGATCCACCTAAGTTTGACATAAAATATAAAATAAATACGGCAGTTTGTCAGCATGACGTACACGTAGGGTGATGAAATAGGACCAGAACTTCTGTATTATACCACCCAAGTTACCGTAAAAACTTAGGTTTTGGAAATATGGCTGATTAAAGTAGTCGCATTGAGATGTGCGGACAGAGATTTTTCGAAGTTTGACACGAAATATAAAAAAATACGGAGGTGTGCCAACATGACGTACACATAGGATGATAGAATAGGTCCTGAAATTTAGTATTATACCACCCAAGTTACCTTAAAAACTTAGGTTTTGGAAATATGGGTGATTAAATTAGTCGCTATGCGATGTGCGGACAACGATTTGTCTAAGTTTGACATGAAATATAAAAATAAATACGGAATTGTGGATACATGACGTACACATAGGGTGATAGAATAGGACCAGAACTTCTGTATTATACCACCCAAGTTACCGTAAAAACTTAGGTTTTGGAAATATGGTTGATTAAAGTAGTCGCATTGAGATGTGCGGACAGCGATTTGTCAAAGTATGACATGAAAAATAAAATAAATACGGAAGTGTGCCAACATTACGTACACGTAGGGTGATAGAATAGGTCCTGAAATTTAGTATTATACCACCCAAGTTACCTTAAAAACTTAGGTTTTGGAAATATGGGTGATTAAATTAGGCGCTATGCGATTTGCGGACAACGATTTGTCTAAGTTTGACATGAAATATAAAAATAAATACGGAATTGTGGATACATGACGTACACATAGGGTGATAGAATAGGACCAGAACTTCTGTATTATACCACCCAAGTTACCGTAAAAACTTAGGTTTTGGAAATATGGGTGATTAAATTAGTCGCTATGCGATGTGCGGACAACGATTTGTCTAAGTTTGACATGAAATATAAAAATAAATACGGAATTGTTGATACATGACGTACACATAGGGTGATAGAATAGGACTAGAACTTCTGTATTATACCACCCAAGTTACCGTAAAAACTTAGGTTTTGGAAATATGGGTGATTAAATTAGTCGCTATGCGATGTGCGGACAACGATTTGTCTAAGTATGACATGAAATATAATAATAAATACGGAGGTGTGCCAACATTACGTACACGTCGGGTAATAGAATAGGACCAGAACTTCTGTATTATACCACCCAAGTTACCGTAAAAACTTAGGTTTTGGAAATATGGCTGATTAAAGTAGTCGCATTGAGATGTGCGGACAGCGATTTGTCGAAGTTTGACACGAAATATAAAAAAATACGGAGGTGTGCCAACATGACGTACACATAGGATGATAGAATAGGTCCTGAAATTTAGTATTATACCACCCAAGTTACCTTAAAAACTTAGGTTTTGGAAATATGGGTGATTAAATTAGTCGCTATGCGATGTGCGGACAACGATTTGTCTAAGTTTGACATGAAATATAAAAATAAATACGGAATTTTGGATACATGACGTACACATTTGGTGATAGAATAGGATTAAAACTATATTATTATACCACTCAGGTTACCGTCAAAACTTAGGTTTTGGAAATACGGGTGATTAAAATAGTCGCTTTGGATGTGTGGACAGCGATCCACCTAAGTTTGACATAAAATATAAAATAAATACGGCAGTGTGTCAGCATGACGTACACGTAGGATGAAAGAATAGGACCAGAACTTTAGTACTATACCACCCAAGTTACCTTAAAAACTTAGGTTTTGGAAATATGGGTGATTAAATTAGTCGCTATGCGATGTGCGGACAACGATTTGTCTAAGTATGACATGAAATATAATAATAAATACGGAAGTGTGCCAACATTACGTACATATAGGGTGATAGAATAGGACCAGAACTTCTGTATTATACCACCCAAGTTACCGTAAAAACTTAGGTTTTGGAAATATGGCTGAATAAAGTAGTCGCATTGAGATGTGCGGACAGAGATTTGTCGAAGTTTGACACGAAATATAAAAAAAATACGGAGGTGTGCCAACATGACGTACACATAGGATGATAGAATAGGTCCAGAACTTTAGTACTATACCACCCAAGTTACCTTAAAAACTTAGGTTTTGGAAATACGGGTGATTAAAATAGTCGCTTTGGATGTGTGGACAGTGATCCACCTAAGTTTGACATAAAATATAAAATAAATACGGCAGTTTGTCAGCATGACGTACACGTAGGGTGATGAAATAGGACCAGAACTTCTGTATTATACCACCCAAGTTACCGTAAAAACTTAGGTTTTGGAAATATGGCTGATTAAAGTAGTCGCATTGAGATGTGCGGACAGCGATTTGTCAAAGTATGACATGAAAAATAAAATAAATACGGAAGTGTGCCAACATGACGTACACATAGGATGATAGAATAGGTCCTGAAATTTAGTATTATACAACCCAAGTTACCTTAAAACTTAGGTTTTGGAAATATGGCTGATTAAAGTAGTCGCTATGCGATGTGCGGACAACGATTTGTCTAAGTTTGACATGAAATATAAAAATAAATACGGAATTGTGGATACATGACGTACATATAGGGTGATAGAATAGGACCAGAACTTCTGTAATATACCACCCAAGTTACCGTAAAAACTTAGGTTTTGGAAATATGGCTGATTAAAGTAGTCGCATTGAGATGTGCGGACAGCGATTTGTCAAAGTATGACATGAAAAATAAAATAAATACGGAAGTGTGCCAACATTACGTACACGTAGGGTGATAGAATAGGTCCTGAAATTTAGTAATATACCACCCAAGTTACCTTAAAAACTTAGGTTTTGGAAATATGGGTGATTAAATTAGGCGCTATGCGATTTGCGGGCAACGATTTGTCTAGGTTTGACATGAAATATAAAAATAAATACGGAATTGTGGATACATGACGTACACATAGGGTGATAGAATAGGACCAGAACTTCTGTATTATACCACCAAAGTTACCGTAAAAACTTAGGTTTTGGAAATATGGGTGATTAAATTAGTCGCTATGCGATGTGCGGACAACGATTTGTCTAAGTTTGACATGAAATATAAAAATAAATACGGAATTGTTGATACATGACGTACACATAGGGTGATAGAATAGGACTAGAACTTCTGTATTATACCACCCAAGTTACCGTAAAAACTTAGGTTTTGGAAATATGGGTGATTAAATTAGTCGCTATGCGATGTGCGGACAACGATTTGTCTAAGTATGACATGAAATATAATAATAAATACGGAGGTGTGCCAACATTACGTACACGTAGGGTAATAGAATTGGACCAGAACTTCTGTATTATACCACCCAAGTTACCGTAAAAACTTAGGTTTTGGAAATATGGCTGATTAAAGTAGTCGCATTGAGATGTGCGGACAGCGATTTGTCGAAGTTTGACACGAAATATAAAAAAATACGGAGGTGTGCCAACATGACGTACACATAGGATGATAGAATAGGTCCTGAAATTTAGTATTATCCACCCAAGTTACCTTAAAAACTTAGGTTTTGGAAATATGGGTGATTAAATTAGTCGCTATGCGATGTGCGGACAACGATTTGTTTAAGTTTGACATGAAATATAAAAATAAATACGGAATTTTGGATACATGACGTACACATTTGGTGATAGAATAGGATTAAAACTATATTATTATACCACTCAGGTTACCGTCAAAACTTAGGTTTTGGAAATACGGGTGATTAAAATAGTCGCTTTGGATGTGTGGACAGCGATCCACCTAAGTTTGACATAAAATATAAAATAAATACGGCAGTGTGTCAGCATGACGTACACGTAGGATGAATGAATAGGACCAGAACTTTAGTACTATACCACCCAAGTTACCTTAAAAACTTAGGTTTTGGAAATATGGGTGATTAAATTAGTCGCTATGCGATGTGCGGACAACGATTTGTCTAAGTTTGACATGAAATATAAAAATAAATACGGAATTGTGGATACATGACGTACACATAGGGTGATAGAATAGGACCAAAACTTCTGTATTATACCACCCAAGTTACCGTAAAAACTTAGGTTTTGGAAATATGGCTGATTAAAGTAGTCGCATTGAGATGTGCGGACAGCGATTTGTCAAAGTATGACATGAAACATAAAATAAATACGGACGTGTGCCAACATGACGTACACATAGGATGATAGAATAGGTCCTGAAATTTAGTATTATACCACCCAAGTTACCTTAAAAACTAAGGTTTTGGAAATATGGGTGATTAAATTAGTCGCTATGCGATGTGCGGACAACGATTTGTCTAAGTTTGACATGAAATATAAAAATAAACACGGAATTGTGGATACATGACGTACACATAGGGTGATAGAATAGGACCAGAACTTCTGTATTATACCACCCAAGTTACCGTAAAAACTTAGGTTTTGGAAATATGGCTGATTAAAGTAGTCGCATTGAGATGTGCGGACAGAGATTTGTCGAAGTTTGACACGAAATATAAAAAAAATACGGAGGTGTGCCAACATGACGTACACATAGGATGATAGAATAGGTCCAGAACTTTAGTACTATACCACCCAAGTTACCTTAAAAACTTAGGTTTTGGAAATACGGGTGATTAAAATAGTCGCTTTGGATGTGTGGACAGTGATCCACCTAAGTTTGACATAAAATATAAAATAAATACGGCAGTTTGTCAGCATGACGTACACGTAGGGTGATGAAATAGGACCAGAACTTCTGTATTATACCACCCAAGTTACCGTAAAAACTTAGGTTTTGGAAATATGGCTGATTAAAGTAGTCGCATTGAGATGTGCGGACAGCGATTTGTCAAAGTATGACATGAAAAATAAAATAAATACGGAAGTGTGCCAACATGACGTACACATAGGATGATAGAATAGGTCCTGAAATTTAGTATTATACCACCCAAGTTACCTTAAAAACTTAGGTTTTGGAAATACGGGTGATTAAATTAGTCGCTATGCGATGTGCGGACAACGATTTGTCTAAGTTTGACATGAAATATAAAAATAAATACGGAATTGTGGATACATGACGTACATATAGGGTGATAGAATAGGACCAGAACTTCTGTATTATACCACCCAAGTTACCGTAAAAACTTAGGTTTTGGAAATATGGCTGATTAAAGTAGTCGCATTGAGATGTGCGGACAGCGATTTGTCAAAGTATGACATGAAAAATAAAATAAATACGGAAGTGTGCCAACATTACGTACACGTAGGGTGATAGAATAGGTCCTGAAATTTAGTATTATACCACCCAAGTTACCTTAAAAACTTAGGTTTTGGAAATATGGGTGATTAAATTAGTCGCATTGAGAAGTGCGGACAGAGATTTGTCGAATTTGACACGAAATATAAAAATAAATACGGAATTGTGGATACATGACGTACACGTAGGGTGATAGAATAGGACCAGAACTTCTGTATTATACCACCCAAGTTACCGTAAAAACTTAGGTTTTGGAAATATGGCTGATTAAAGTAGTCGCATTGAGATGTGCGGACAGCGATTTGTCAAAGTATGACATGAAAAATAAAATAAATACGGAAGTGTGCCAACATGACGTACACATAGGATGATAGAATAGGTCCTGAAATTTGGTATTATACCACCCAAGTTACCTTAAAAACTTAGGTTTTGGAAATATGGGTGATTTAATTAGTCGCTATGCGATGTGCGGACAACGATTTGTCTAAGTTTGACATGAAATATAAAATAAATACGGAAGTGTTCCAACATGACGTACACATAGTATGATAGAATAGGTCCAGAACTTTAGTACTATACCACCCAAGTTACCTTAAAAACTTAGGTTTTGGAAATATGGGTGATTAAATTAGTCGCTATGCGATGTGCGGACAACGATTTGTCTAATTTTGACATGAAATATAAAAATAAATACGGAGGTGTGCCAACATTACGTACACGTAGGGTGATAGAATAGGACCAGAACTTCTGTATTATACCACCCAAGTTACCGTAAAAACTTAGGTTTTGGAAACATGGGTGATTAAATTAGTCGCTATGCGATGTGCGGACAACGATTTGTCTAATTCTATCACCCTATGTGTACGTCATGTATCCACAATTCCGTATTTATTTTTATATTTCATGTCAAACTTAGACAAATCGTTGTCCGCAAATCGCATAGCGCCTAATTTAATCACCCATATTTCCAAAACCTAAGTTTTTAAGGTAACTTGGGTGGTATAATACTAAATTTCAGGACCTATTCTATCATCCTATGTGTACGTCATGTTGGCACACTTCCGTATTTATTTTATTTTTCATGTCATACTTTGACAAATCGCTGTCCGCACATCTCTATGCGACTACTTTAATCAGCCATATTTCCAAAACCTAAGTTTTTACGGTAACTTGGGTGGTATAGTACTAAAGTTCTGGACCTATTCTATCATCCTATGTGTACGTCATGTTGGCACACCTCCGTATTTTTTTTATATTTCGTGTCAAACTTCGACAAATCGTTGTCCGCACATCGCATAGCGACTAATTTAATCACCCATATATCCAAAACCTAAGTTTTTACGGTAACTTGGGTGGTATTATACAGAAGTTCTGGTCCTATTCTATCACCCTATGTGTACGTCATGTTGGCACACTTCCATATTTATTTTATTTTTCATATCATACTTTGACAAATCGCTGTCCGCACATCTCAATGCGACTACTTTAATCAGCCATATTTCCAAAACCTAAGTTTTTACGGTAACTTGAGTGGTATAATACAGAAGTTCTGGTCCTATTTTATCACCCTATGTGTACGTCATGTATCCACAACTCCGTATTTATTTTTATATTTCATGTCAAACTTAGACAAATCGTTGTCCGCACATCGCATAGCGACTAATTTAATCAACCATATTTCCAAAACCTAAGTTTTTAAGGTAACTTGGGTGGTATAATACTAAATTTCAGGACCTATTCTATCATCCTATGTGTACGTCATGTTGGCACACTTCCGTATTTATTTTATTTTTCATGTCATACTTTGACAAATCGCTGTCCGCACATCTCAATGCGACTGCTTTAATCAGCCATATTTCGAAAACCTAAGTTTTTACGGTAACTTGGGTGGTATAATACAGAAGTTCTGGTCCTATTCTATCACCCTACGTGTACGTCATGTTGGCACACCTCCGTATTTTTTTATATTTCGTGTCAAACTTCGACAAATCTCTGTCCGCACATCTCAATGCGTTTACTTTAATCAGCCATATTTCCAAAACCTAAGTTTTTACGGTAACTTGGGTGGTATAATACAGAAGTTCTGGTCCTATTCTATCACCCTATGTGTACGTCATGTATCCACAATTCCGTATTTTATTTTATATTTCATGTCAAACTTAGACAAATCGTTGTCCGCACATCGCATAGCGACTAATTTAATCACCCATATTTCCAAAACCTAAGTTTTTAAGGTAACTTGGGTGGTATAATACTAAATTTCAGGACCTATTCTATCATCCTATGTGTACGTCATGTTGGCACACTTCCGTATTTATTTTATTTTTCATGTCATACTTTGACAAATCGCTGTCCGCACATCTCAATGCGACTACTTTAATCAGCCATATTTCCAAAACCTAAGTTTTTACGGTAACTTGGGTGGTATAATACAGAAGTTCTGGTCCTATTCTATCACCCTATGTGTACGTCATGTATCCACAATTCCTTATTTATTTTTATATTTCATGTCAAACTTAGACAAATCGTTGTCCGCACATCGCATAGCGACTAATTTAATCACCCATATTTCCAAAACCTAAGTTTTTAAGGTAACTTGGGTGGTATAATACTAAATTTCAGGACCTATTCTATCATCCTATGTGTACGTCATGTTGGCACACTTCCGTATTTATTTTATTTTTCATGTCATACTTTGATAAATCGCTGTCCGCACATCTCAATGCGACTACTTTAATCAGCCATATTTCCAAAACCTAAGTTATTACGGTAACTTGGGTGGTATAGTACTAAAGTTCTGGACCTATTCTATCATCCTATGTGTACGTCATGTTGGCACACCTCCGTATTTTTTTATATTTCGTGTCAAACTTCGACAAATCTCTGTCCGCACATCTCAATGCGACTACTATAATCAGCCATATTTCCAAAACCTAAGTTTTTACGGTAACTTGGGTGGTATAATACAGAAGTTCTGGTCCTATTCTATCACCCTATGTGTACGTCATGTATCCACAATTCCGTATTTTATTTTTTATTTCATGTCAAACTTAGACAAATCGTTGTCCGCACATCGCATAGCGACTAATTTAATCACCCATATTTCCAAAACCTAAGTTTTTAAGGTAACTTGGGTGGTATAATACTAAATTTCAGGACCTATTCTATCATCCTATGTGTACGTCATGTTGGCACACTTCCGTATTTATTTTATTTTTCATGTCATACTTTGACAAATCGCTGTCCGCACATCTCAATGCGACTACTTTAATCAGCCATATTTCCAAAACCTAAGTTTTTACGGTAACTTGGGTGGTATAATACAGAAGTTCTGGTCCTATTCTATCACCCTATATGTACGTCATGTATCCACAATTCCGTATTTATTTTTATATTTCATGTCAAACTTAGACAAATCGTTGTCCGCTCATCGCATAGCGACTAATTTAATCACCCATATTTCCAAAACCTAAGTTTTTAAGGTAACTTGGGTGGTATAATACTAAATTTCAGGACCTATTTTATCATCCTATGTATACGTCATGTTGGCACACTTCCGTATTTATTTTATTTTTCATGTCATACTTTGACAAATCGCTGTCCGCACATCACAATGCGACTACTTTAATCAGCCATATTTCCAAAACCTAAGTTTTTACGGTAACTGGGTGGTATGATACAGAAGTTTTGGTCCTATTCTATCACCCTATATGTACGTAATGTTGGCACACTTCCGTATTTATTATTATATTTCATGTCATACTTAGACAAATCGTTGTCCGCACATCGCATAGCGACTAATTTAATCACCCATATTTCCAAAACCTAAGTTTTTAAGGTAACTTGGGTGGTATAATACTAAATTTCAGGACCTATTCTATCATCCTATGTGTACGTCATGTTGGCACACTTCCGTATTTATTTTATTTTTCATGTCATACTTTGACAAATCGCTGTCCGCACATCTCAATGCGACTACTTTAATCAGCCATATTTCCAAAACCTAAGTTTTTACGGTAACTTGGTTGGTATAATACAGAAGTTCTGGTCCTATTCTATCACCCTATGTGTACGTCATGTATCCACAATTCCGTATTTATTTTTATATTTCATGTCAAACTTAGACAAATCGTTGTCCGCACATCGCATAGCGACTAATTTAATCACCCATATTTCCAAAACCTAAGTTTTTAAGGTAACTTGGGTGGTATAATACTAAATTTCAGGACCTATTCTATCATCCTATGTGTACGTCATGTTGGAACACTTCCGTATTTATTTTATTTTTCATGTCATACTTTGACAAATCGCTGTCCGCACATCTCAATGCGACTACTTTAATCAGCCATATTTCCAAAACCTAAGTTTTTACGGTAACTTGGGTGGTATAATACAGAAGTTCTGGTCCTATTGTATCACCCTACGTGTACGCCATGTATCCACAATTCCGTATTTATTTTTATATATCGTGTCAAACTTCGACAAATCTCTGTCCGCACATCTCAATGCGACTACTTTAATCAGCCATATTTCCAAAACCTAAGTTTTTACAGTAACTTGGGTGGTATAATACAGAAGTTCTGGTCCTATTCTATCACCCTACGTGTACGTAATGTTGGCACACCTCCGTATTTTTTTTATATTTCGTGTCAAACTTCGACAAATCTCTGTCCGCACATCTCAATGCGACTACTTTAATCACCCATATTTCCAAAACCTAAGTTTTTAAGGTAACTTGGGTGGTATAATACGAAATTTCAGGACCTATTCTATCATCCTATGTGTACGTCATGTTGGCACACTTCCGTATTTATTTTATTTTTCATGTCATACTTTGACAAATCGCTGTCCGCACATCTCAATGCGACTACTTTAATCAGCCATATTTCCAAAACCTAAGTTTTTACGGTAACTTGGGTGGTATAATACAGACGTTCTGGACCTATTCTATCACCCTACGTGTACCCCTATGTGTACGTCATGTATCCACAATTCCGTATTTATTTTTATATTTCATGTCAAACTTAGACAAATCGTTGTCCGCACATCGCATAGCGACTAATTTAATCACCCATATTTCCAAAACATAAGTTTTTACGGTAACTTGGGAGGTATAATACAGAAGTTCTGGTCCTATTTCATCACCCTACGTGTACGTCATGCTGACACACTGCCGTATTTATTTTATATTTTATGTCAAACTTAGGTGTATCACTGTCCACACATCCAAAGCGACTATTTTAATCACCCGTATTTCCAAAACCTAAGTTTTTAAGGTAACTTGGGTGGTATAGTACTAAAGTTTGGACCTATTCTATCATCCTATGTGTACGTCATGTTGGCACACCTCCGTATTTTTTTTATATTTCGTGTCAAACTTCGACAAATCTCTGTCCGCACATCTCAATGCGACTACTATAATAAGCCATATTTCCAAAACCTAAGTTTTTACGGTAACTTGGGTGGTATAATACAGAAGTTCTGGTCCTATTCTATCACCCTACGTGTACGTCAAGTATCCACAATTCCGTATTTATTTTTATATTTCATGTCAAACTTAGACAAATCGTTGTCCGCACATCGCATAGCGACTAATTTAATCACCCATATTTCCAAAACCTACGTTTTAAGGTAACTTGGGTGGTATAAACCTAAATTTCAGGACCAATTCTATCATCCTATGTGTACGTCATGTTGGCACACTTCCGTATTTATTTTATTTTTCATGTCATACTTTGACAAATCGCTGTCCGCACATCTCAATGCGACTACTTTAATCAGCCATATTTCGAAAACCTAAGTTTTTAAGGTAACTTGGGTGGTATAATCCTAAATTTCAGGACCAATTCTATCATCCTATGTGTACGTCATGTTGGCACACTTCCGTATTTATTTTATTTTTCATGTCATACTTCGACAAATCGTTGTCCACACATCTCAATGCGACTACTTTAATCAGCCATATTTCCAAAACCTAAGTTTTTACGGTAACTTGGGTGGTATAATACTAAAGTTCTGGTCCTATTCTATCACCCTACGTGTACGTCATATATCCACAATTCCGTATTTATTTTTATATTTCGTGTCAAAATTCGACAAATCTCTGTCCGCACATCTCAATGCGACTACTTTAATCAGCCATATTTCCAAAACCTAAGTTTTTACGGTAACTTGGGTGGTATAATACAGATGTTCTGGTCCTATTCTATCACCCTACGTGTACGTAATGTTGGCACACCTCCGTATTTTTTTTTATATTTCGTGTCAAACTTCGACAAATCTCTGTCCGCACTTCTCAATGCGACTACTTTAATCACCCATATTTCCAAAACCTAAGTTTTTAAGGTAACTTGGGTGGTATAATACTAAATTTCAGGACCTATTCTATCATCATATGAGTACGTCATGTTGGCACACTTCCGTATTTATTTTATTTTTCATGTCATACTTTGACAAATCGCTGTCCGCACATCTCAATGCGACTACTTTAATCAGCCATATTTCCAAAACCTAAGTTTTTACGGTAACTTGGGTGGTATAATACAAAGTTCTGGACCTATTCTATCACCCTACGTGTACCCCTATGTGTACGTCATGTATCCACAATTCCGTATTTATTTTTATATTTCATGTCAAACTTAGACAAATCGTTGTCCGCACATCGCATAGCGACTAATTTAATCATTCATATTTCCAAAACCTAAGTTTTTACGGTAACTTGGGTGGTATAATACAGAAGTTCTGGTACTATTTCATCACCCTACGTGTACGTCATGCTGACACTCTGCCGTATTTATTTTATATTTTATGTCAAACTTAGGTGGATCACTGTCCACACATCCAAAGCGACTATTTTAATCACCCGTATTTTCAAAACCTAAGTTTTTAAGGTAACTTGGGTGGTATAATACAGATGTTCTGGTCCTATTCTATCACCCTACGTGTACGTAATGTTGGCACATCTCCGTATTTTTTTTATATTTCGTGTCAAACTTCGAAAAATCTCTGTCCGCACATCTCAATGCGACTACTTTAATCACCCATATTTCCAAAACCTAAGTTTTTAAGGTAACTTGGGTGGTATAATACTAAATTTCAGGACCTATTCTATCATCCTATGTGTACGTCATGTTGGCACACCTCCGTATTTTTTTTATTTTTCATGTCATACTTTGACAAATCGCTGTCCGCACATCTCAATGCGACTACTTTAATCAGCCATATTTCCAAAACCTAAGTTTTTACGGTAACTTGGGTGGTATAATACAGAAGTTCTGGTCCTATTCTATCACCCTATGTGTACGTCATGTATCCACAATTCCGTATTTATTTTTATATTTCATGTCAAACTTAGACAAATCGTTGTCCGCACATCGCATAGCGACTAATTTAATCACCCATATTTCCAAAACCTAAGTTTTTAAGGTAACTTGGGTGGTATAATACTAAATTTCAGGACCTATTCTATCATCCTATGTGTACGTCATGTTGGCACACTTCCGTATTTATTTTATTTTTCATGTCATACTTTGACAAATCGCTGTCCGCACATCTCAATGCGACTACTTTAATCAGCCATATTTCCAAAACCTAAGTTTTTACGGTAACTTGGGTGGTATAATACAGAAGTTCTGGTCCTATTCTATCACCCTATGTGTACGTCATGTATCCACAATTCCGTATTTATTTTTATATTTCATGTCAAACTTAGACAAATCGTTGTCCGCACATCGCATAGCGACTAATTTAATCACCCATATTTCCAAAACCTAAGTTTTTAAGGTAACTTGGGTGGTATAATACTAAATTTCAGGACCTATTCTATCATCCTATGTGTACGTCATGTTGGCACACTTCCGTATTTATTTTATTTTTCATGTCATACTTTGACAAATCGCTGTCCGCACATCTCAATGCGACTACTTTAATCAGCCATATTTCCAAAACCTAAGTTTTTACGGTAACTTGGGTGGTATAATACAGAAGTTCTGGTCCTATTCTATCACCTTATGTGTACGTCATGTTGGCACACCTCCGTATTTATTATTATATTTCATGTCATACTTAGACAAATCGTTGTCCGCACATCGCATAGCGAATAATTTAATCACCCATATTTCCAAAACCTAAGGTTTTAAGGTAACTTGAGTGGTATAATACAGAAGTTCTGGTCCTATTCTATCACCCTATGTGTACGTCATGTATCCACAATTCCGTATTTATTTTTATATTTCATGTCAAACTTAGACAAATCGTTGTCCGCACATCGCATAGCGACTAATTTAATCACCCATATTTCCAAGACCTAAGTTTTTTAAGGTAACTTGGGTGGTATAATACTAAATTTCAGGACCTATTCTATCATCCTATGTGTACGTCATGTTGGCACACTTCCGTATTTATTTTATTTTTCATGTCATACTTTGACAAATCGCTGTCCGCACATCTCAATGCGACTACTTTAATCAGCCATATTTCCAAAACCTAAGTTTTTACGGTAACTTGGGTGGTATAATACAGAAGTTCTGGTCCTATTCTATCACCCTATGTGTACGTCATGTATCCACAATGCCGTATTTATTTTTATATTTCATGTCAAACTTAGACAAATCGTTGTCCTATCATCGCATAGCGACTAATTTAATCACCCATATTTCCAAAACCTAAGTTTTTACGGTAACTTGGGTGGTATAGTACTAAAGTTCTGGACCTATTCAATCATCCTATGTGTACGTAATGTTAAAACACCTCCGTATTTTTTCATAATTCGTGTCATACTTTGACAAATCGCTGTCCGCACATCTCAATGCGACTACTTTAATCAGCCATATTTCCAAAACCTAAGTTTATACAGTAACTTGGGTGGTATAATATAGAGGTTCTGGACCCATTCTATCACCCTACGTGTACCCCTATGTGTACGTCATGTATCCACAATTCCGTATTTATTTTTATATTTCATGTCAAACTTAGACAAATCGTTGTCCGCACATCGCATAGCGAATAATTTAATCACCCATATTTCCAAAACCTAAGTTTTTACGGTAACTTGGGTGGTATAATACAGAAGTTCTGGTCCAATTTCATCACCCTACGTGTACGTCATGCTGACAGACTGCCGTATTTATTTTATATTTTATGTCAAACTTAGGTGGATCACTGTCCACACATCCAAAGCGACTATTTTAATCACCCGTATTTCCAAAACCTAAGTTTTTAAGGTAACTTGGGTGGTATAGTATTAAAGTTCTGGACCTATTCTATCATCCTATGTGTACGTCATGTTGGCACACCTCCGTATTTTTTTTATATTTAGTGTCAAACTTCGACAAATCTCTGTCCGCACATCTCAATGCGACTACTTTAATCAGCCATATTTCCAAAACCTAAGTTTTTACGGTAACTTGGGTGGTATAATACAGAAGTTCTGGTCCTATTCTATCACCCTATGTGTACGTCATGTATCCACAATTCCGTATTTATTTTTATATTTCATGTCAAACTTAGACAAATCGTTGTCCGCACATCGCATAGCGACTAATTTAATCAGCCATATTTCCAAAACCTAAGTTTTTAAGGTAACTTGGGTGGTATAATACTAAATTTCAGGACCTATTCTATCATCCTATGTGTACGTCATGTTGGCACACTTCCGTATTTATTTTATTTCACATGTCATACTTTGACAAATCGCTGTCCGCACATCTCAATGCGACTACTTTAATCAGCCATATTTCCAAAACCTAAGTTTTTACGGTAACTTGGGTGGTATAATACAGAAATTCTGGTCCTATTCTATCACCCTATGTGTACGTCATGTATCCACAATTCCGTATTTATTTTTATATTTCATGTCAAACTTAGACAAATCGTTGTCCGCGCATCGCATAGCGACTAATTTAATCACCCATATTTCCAAAACCTAAGTTTTAAGGTAACTTGGGTGGTATAAACCTAAATTTCAGGACCAATTCTATCATCCTATGTGTACGTCATGTTGGCACACTTCCGTATTTATTTTATTTTTCATGTCATACTTTGACAAATCGCTGTCCGCACATCTCAATGCGACTACTTTAATCAGCCATATTTCCAAAACCTAAGTTTTTAAGGTAACTTGGGTGGTATAATCCTAAATTTCAGGACCAATTCTATCATCCTATGTGTACGTCATGTTGGCACACTTCCGTATTTATTTTATTTTTCATGTCATACTTTGACAAATCGCTGTCCACACATCTCAATGCGACTACTTTAATCAGCCATATTTCCGAAACCTAAGTTTTTACGGTAACTTGGGTGGTATAATACTAAAGTTCTGGTCCTATTCTATCACCCTACGTGTACGTCATGTATCCACAATTCCGTATTTTTTTTTATATTTCGTGTCAAACTTCGACAAATCTCTGTCCGCACATCTCAATGCGACTACTTTAATCACCCATATTTCCAAAACCTAAGTTTTTAAGATAACTTGGGTGGTATAATACTAAATTTCAGGACCTATTCTATCATCCTATGTGTACGTCATGTTGGCACACTTCCGTATTTATTTTATTTTTCATGTCATACTTTGACAAATCGCTGTCCGCACATCTCAATGCGACTACTTTAATCAGCCATATTTCCAAAACCTAAGTTTTTACGGTAACTTGGGTGGTATAATACAGAAGTTCTGGACCTATTCTATCACCCTACGTGTACCCCTATGTGTACGTCATGTATCCACAATTCCGTATTTATTTTTATATTTCATGTCAAACTTAGACAAATCGTTGTCCGCACATCGCATAGCGACTAATTTAATCATCCATATTTCCAAAACCTAAGTTTTTACGGTAACTTGGGTGGTATAATACAGAAGTTCTGGTACTATTTCATCACCCTACGTGTACGTCATGCTGACACTCTGCCGTATTTATTTTATATTTTATGTCAAACTTAGGTGGATCACTGTCCACACATCCAAAGCGACTATTTTAATCACCCGTATTTCCAAAACCTAAGTTTTTAAGGTAACTTGGGTGGTATAATACAGATGTTCTGGTCCTATTCTATCACCCTACGTGTACGGAATGTTGGCACATCTCCGTATTTTTTTTATATTTCGTGTCAAACTTCGACAAATCTCTGTCCGCACATCTCAATGCGACTACTTTAATCACCCATATTTCCAAAACCTAAGTTTTTAAGGTAACTTGGGTGGTATAATACTAAATTTCAGGACCTATTCTATCATCCTATGTGTACGTCATGTTGGCACACCTCCGTATTTTTTTTATATTTCGTGTCAAACTTCGACAAATCTCTGTCCGCACATCTCAATGCGACTACTTTAATCACCCATATTTCCAAAACCTAAGTTTTTAAGGTAACTTGGGTGGTATAATACTAAATTTCAGGACCTATTCTATCATCCTATGTGTACGTCATGTTGGCACACTTCCGTATTTATTTTATTTTTCATGTCATACTTTGACAAATCGCTGTAAGCACATCTCAATGCGACTACTTTAATCAGCCATATTTCCAAAACCTAAGTTTTTACGGTAACTTGGGTGGTATAATACAGAAGTTCTGGTCCTATTCTATCACCCTATGTGTACGTCATGTATCCACAATTCCGTATTTATTTTTATATTTCATGTCAAACTTAGACAAATCGTCCGCACATCGCATAGCGACTAATTTAATCACCCATATTTCCAAAACCTAAGTTTTTAAGGTAACTTGGGTGGTATAATACTAAATTTCAGGACCTATTCTATCATCCTATGTGTATGTCATGTTGGCACACTTCCGTATTTATTTTATTTTTCATGTCATACTTTGACAAATCGCTGTCCGGACATCTCAATGCAACTACTTTAATCAGCCATATTTCCAAAACCTAAGTTTTTACGGTAACTTGGGTGGTATAATACAGAAGTTCTGGTCCTATTCTATCACCATATGTGTACGTCATGTATCTATAATTCCGTATTTATTTTTATATTTCATGTCAAACTTAGACAAATCGTTGTCCGCACATCGCATAGCGACTAATTTAATCACCCATATTTCCAAAACCTAAGTTTTTAAGGTAACTTGGGTGGTATAATACTAAATTTCAGGACCTATTCTATCATCCTATGTGTACGTCATGTTGGCACACTTCCTTATTTATTTTATTTTTCATGTCATACTTTGACAAATCGCTGTCCGCACATCTCAATGCGACTACTTTAATCAGCCATATTTCCAAAACCTAAGTTTTTACGGTAACTTGGGTGGTATAATACAGAAGTTCTGGTCCTATTCTATCACCCTATGTGTACGTCATGTATCCACAATTCCGTATTTATTTTTATATTTCATGTCAAAATTAGACAAATCGTTGTCCGCTCATCGCATAGCGACTAATTTAATCACCCATATTTCCAAAACCTAAGTTTTTACGGTAACTTGGGTGGTATAGTACTAAAGTTCTGGACCTATTCTATCATCCTATGTGTACGTAATGTTGGCACACCTCCGTATTTTATTTATATTTCGTGTCAAACTTCGACAAATCTCTGTCCGCACATCTCAATGCGACTACTTTAATCACCCATATTTCCAAAACCTAAGTTTTTAAGGTAACTTGGGTGGTATAATACTAAATTTCAGGACCTATTCTATCATCCTATGTGTACGTCATGTTGGCACACTTCCGTATTTATTTTATTTTCCATGTCATACTTTGACAAATCGCTGTCCGCACATCTCAATGCTACTACTTTAATCAGCCATATTTCCAAAACCTAAGTTTTTACGGTAACTTGGGTGGTATAATACAGAAGTTCTGGACCTATTCTATCACCCTACGTGTACCCCTATGTGTACGTCATGTATCCACAATTCCGTATTTTTTTTTATATTTCATGTCAAACTTAGACAAATCGTAGTCCGCACATCGCATAGCGACTAATTTAATCACCCATATTTCCAAAACCTAAGTTATTACGGTAACTTGGGTGGTATAATACAGAAGTTCTGGTCCTATTCTATCACCCTATGTGTACGTCATGTTGGCTCACCTCCGTATTTATTATTATATTTCATGTCAAACTTAGACAAATCGTTGTCCGCTCATCGCATAGCGACTAATTTAATCACCCATATTTCCAAAACCTAAGTTTTTACGGTAACTTGGGTGGTATAATACAGAAGTTCTGGTCCTATTCTATCACCATATGTGTACGTCATGTATCCACAATTCCGTATTTATTTTTATATTTCATGTCAAACTTAGACAAATCGTTGTCCGCACATCGCATTGCGACTAATTTAATCACCCATATTTCCAAAACCTAAGTTTTTAAAGTAACTTGGGTGGTATAATACTAAATTTCAGGACCTATTCTATCATCCTATGTGTACGTCATGTTGGCACACTTCCGTATTTATTTTATTTTTCATGTCATACTTTGACAAATCGCTGTCCGCACATCTCAATGCGACTACTTTAATCAGCCATATTTCCAAAACCTAAGTTTTTACGGTAACTTGGGTTGTATAATACAGAAGTTTTGGTCCTATTCTATCACCCTATGTGTACGTCATGTTGGCTCACCTCCGTATTTATTATTATATTTCATGACATACTTAGACAAATCGTTGTCCGCACATCGCATAGCGACTACTTTAATCACCCATATTTCCAAAACCTAAGATTTAAGGTAACTTGGGTGGTATAGTACTAAAGTTCTGGACCTATTCTATCATCCTATGTGTACGTAATGTTGGCACACCTCCGCATTTTTTTTATATTTCGTGTCAAACTTCGACAAATCTCTGTCCGCACATCTCAATGCGACTACTTTAATAACCCATATTTCCAAAACCTAAGGTTTTAAGGTAACTTGGGTGGTATAATACTAAATTTCAGGACCTATTCTATCATCCTATGTGTACGTCATGTTGGCACACTTCCGTATTTATTTTATTTTCCATGTCATACTTTGACAAATCACTGTCCGCACATCTCAATGCTACTACTTTAATCAGCCATATTTCCAAAACCTAAGTTTTTACGGTAACTTGGGTGGTATAATACAGAAGTTCTGGACCTATTCTATCACCCTACGTGTACCCCTATGTGTACGTCATGTATCCACAATTCCGTGTTTATTTTTATATTTCATGTCAAACTTAGACAAATCGTTGTCCGCACATCGCATAGCAACTAATTTAATCACCCATATTTCCAAAACCTAAGTTATTACGGTAACTTGGGTGGTATAATACAGAAGTTCTGGTCCTATTCTATCACCCTATGTGTACGTCATGTATCCACAATTCCGTATTTATTTTTATATTTCATGTCAAACTTAGACAAATCGTTGTCCGATCATCGCATAGCGACTAATTTAATCACCCATATTTCCAAAACCTAAGTTTTTACGGTAGCTTGGGTGGTATAGTACTAAAGTTCTGGACCCATTCTATCACCCTACGTGTACCCCTATGTGTACGTCATGTATCCACAATTCCGTATTTATTTTTATATTTCATGTCAAACTTAGACAAATCGTTGTCCGCACATCGCATAGCGACTAATTTAATCACCCATATTTCCAAAACCTAAGTTTTTACGGTAACTTGGGTGGTATAATACAGAAGTTCTGGTCCTATTTCATCACCATACGTGTACGTCATGCTGACACACTGCCGTATTTATTTTATATTTTATGTCAAACTTAGGTGGATCACTGTCCACACATCCAAAGCGACTATTTTAATCACCCGTATTTCCAAAACCTAAGTTTTTAAGGTAACTTGGGTGGTATAGTACTAAAGTTCTGGACCTATTCTATCATCCTATGTGTACGTCATGTTGGCACACCTCCGTATTTTTTTTATATTTCGTGTCAAACTTCGACAAATCTCTGTCCGCACATCTCAATGCGACTACTTCAATCAGCCATATTTCCAAAACCTAAGTTTTTACGGTAACTTGGGTGGTATAATACAGAAGTTCTGGTCCTATTCTATCACCATATGTGTACGTCATGTATCCACAATTCCGTATTTATTTTTATATTTCATGTCAAACTTAGACAAATCGTTGTCCGCACATCGCATAGCGACTAATTTAATCACCTTTATTTCCAAAACCTAAGTTTTTAAAGTAACTTGGGTGGTATAATACTAAATTTCAGGACCTATTCTATCATCCTATGTGTACGTCATGTTGGCACACTTCCGTATTTATTTTATTTTCCATGTCATACTTTGACAAATCACTGTCCGCACATCTCAATGCTACTACTTTAATCAGCCATATTTCCAAAACCTAAGTTTTTACGGTAACTTGGGTGGTATAATACAGAAGTTCTGGACCTATTCTATCACCCTACGTGTACCCCTATGTGTACGTCATGTATCCACAATTCCGTGTTTATTTTTATATTTCATGTCAAACTTAGACAAATTGTTGTCCGCACATCTCAATGCGACTACTTTAATCAGCCATATTTCCAAAACCTAAGTTTTTACGGTAACTTGGGTGGTATAATACAGAAGTTCTGGTCCTATTCTATCACCCTATGTGTACGTCATGTTGGCTCACCTCCGTATTTATTATTATATTTCATGTCATACTTAGACAAATCGTTGTCCGCACATCGCATAGCGACTAATTTAATCACCCATATTTCCAAAACCTAAGTTTTTAAGGTAACTTGGGTGGTATAATACTAAATTTCAGGACCTATTCTATCATCCTATGTGTACGTCATGTTGGCACACTTCCGTATTTATTTTATTTTTCATGTCATACTTTGACAAATCGCTGTCCGCACATCTCAATGCGACTACTTTAATCAGCCATATTTCCAAAACCTAAGTTTTTACGGTAACTTGGGTGGTATAATACAGAAGTTCTGGTCCTATTTCATCACCATACGTGTACGTCATGCTGACACACTGCCGTATTTATTTTATATTTTATGTCAAACTTAGGTGGATCACTGTCCACACATCCAAAGCGACTATTTTAATCACCCGTATTTCCAAAACCTAAGTTTTTAAGGTAACTTGGGTGGTATAGTACTAAAGTTCTGGACCTATTCTATCATCCTATGTGTACGTCATGTTGGCACACCTCCGTATTTTTTTTATATTTCGTGTCAAACTTCGACAAATCTCTGTCCGCACATCTCAATGCGACTACTTCAATCAGCCATATTTCCAAAACCTAAGTTTTTACGGTAACTTGGGTGGTATAATACAGAAGTTCTGGTCCTATTCTATCACCATATGTGTACGTCATGTATCCACAATTCCGTATTTATTTTTATATTTCATGTCAAACTTAGACAAATCGTTGTCCGCACATCGCATAGCGACTAATTTAATCACCTTTATTTCCAAAACCTAAGTTTTTAAAGTAACTTGGGTGGTATAATACTAAATTTCAGGACCTATTCTATCATCCTATGTGTACGTCATGTTGGCACACTTCCGTATTTATTTTATTTTCCATGTCATACTTTGACAAATCACTGTCCGCACATCTCAATGCTACTACTTTTTTCAGCCATATTTCCAAAACCTAAGTTTTTACGGTAACTTGGGTGGTATAATACAGAAGTTCTGGACCTATTCTATCACCCTACGTGTACCCCTATGTGTACGTCATGTATCCACAATTCCGTGTTTATTTTTATATTTCATGTCAAACTTAGACAAATTGTTGTCCGCACATCTCAATGCGACTACTTTAATCAGCCATATTTCCAAAACCTAAGTTTTTACGGTAACTTGGGTGGTATAATACAGAAGTTCTGGTCCTATTCTATCACCCTATGTGTACGTCATGTTGGCTCACCTCCGTATTTATTATTATATTTCATGTCATACTTAGACAAATCGTTGTCCGCACATCGCATAGCGACTAATTTAATCACCCATATTTCCAAAACCTAAGTTTTTAAGGTAACTTGGGTGGTATAATACTAAATTTCAGGACCTATTCTATCATCCTATGTGTACGTCATGTTGGCACACTTCCGTATTTATTTTATTTTTCATGTCATACTTTGACAAATCGCTGTCCGCACATCTCAATGCGACTACTTTAATCAGCCATATTTCCAAAACCTAAGTTTTTACGGTAACTTGGGTGGTATAATACAGAAGTTCTGGTCCTATTCTATCACCCTATGTGTACGTCATGTATCCACAATTCCGTATTTATTTTTATATTTCATGTCAAACTTAGACAAATCGTTGTCCGATCATCGCATAGCGACTAATTTAATCACCCATATTTCCAAAACCTAAGTTTTTACGGTAGCTTGGGTGGTATATTACTAAAGTTCTGGACCTATTCTATCATCCTATGTGTACGTAATGTTGGAACACCTCCGTATTTTTTTATATTTCGTGTCATACTTTGACAAATCGCTATCCGCATATCTCAATGCGACTACTTTAATCAGCCATATTTCCAAAACCTAAGTTTTTACGGTAACTTGGGTGGTATAATACAGAAGTTCTGGACCCATTCTATCACCCTACGTGTACCCCTATGTGTACGTCATGTATCCACAATTCCGTATTTATTTTTATATTTCATGTCAAACTTAGACAAATCGTTGTCCGCACATCGCATAGCGACTAATTTAATCACCCATATTTCCAAAACCTAAGTTTTTACGGTAACTTGGGTGGTATAATACAGAAGTTCTGGTCCTATTTCATCACCCTACGTGTACGTCATGCTGACACACTGCCGTATTTATTTTATATTTTATGTCAAACTTAGGTGGATCACTGTCCACACATCCAAAGCGACTATTTTAATCACCCGTATTTCCAAAACCTAAGTTTTTAAGGTAACTTGGGTGGTATAGTACTAAAGTTCTGGACCTATTCTATCATCCTATGTGTACGTCATGTTGGCACACCTCCGTATTTTTTTTATATTTCGTGTCAAACTTCGACAAATCTCTGTCCGCACATCTCAATGCGACTACTTTAATCAGCCATATTTCCAAAACCTAAGTTTTTACGGTAACTTGGGTGGTATAATACAGAAGTTCTGGTCCTATTCTATCACCCTACGTGTACGTAATGTTGGCACACCTCCGTATTTATTATTATATTTCATGTCATACTTAGACAAATCGTTGTCCGCACATCGCATAGCGACTAATTTAATCACCCATATTTCCAAAACCTAAGTTTTTAAGGTAACTTGGGTGGTATAATACTAAATTTCAGGACCTATTCTATCATCCTATGTGTACGTCATGTTGGCACACTTCCGTATTTATTTTATTTTTCATGTCATACTTTGACAAATCGCTGTCCGCACATCTCAATGCGACTACTTTAATCAGCCATATTTCCAAAACCTAAGTTTTTACGGTAACTTGGGTGGTATAATACAGAAGTTCTGGTCCTATTCTATCACCATATGTGTACGTCATGTATCCACAATTCCGTATTTATTTTTATATTTCATGTCAAACTTAGACAAATCGTTGTCCGCACATCGCATAGCGACTAATTTAATCACCTTTATTTCCAAAACCTAAGTTTTTAAAGTAACTTGGGTGGTATAATACTAAATTTCAGGACCTATTCTATCATCCTATGTGTACGTCATGTTGGCACACTTCCGTATTTATTTTATTTTTCATGTCATACTTTGACAAATCGCTGTCCGCACATCTCAATGCGACTACTTTAATCAGCCATATTTCCAAAACCTAAGTTTTTACGGTAACTTGGGTTGTATAATACAGAAGTTCTGGTCCTATTCTATCACCCTATGTGTACGTCATGTTGGCTCACCTCCGTATTTATTATTATATTTCATGTCATACTTAGACAAATCGTTGTCCGCACATCGCATAGCGACTAATTTAATCACCCATATTTCCAAAACCTAAGTTTTTACGGTAACTTGGGTCGTATAGTACTAAAGTTCTGGACCTATTCTATCATCCTATGTGTACGTAATGTTGGAACACCTCCGTATTTTTTTATATTTCGTGTCATACTTTGACAAATCGCTGTCCGCATATCTCAATGCGACTATTTTAATCAGCCATATTTGCAAAACCTAAGTTTTTACGGTAACTTGGGTGGTATAATACACAAGTTCTGGACCCATTCTATCACCCTACGTGTACCCCTATGTGTACGTCATGTATCCACAATTCCGTATTTATTTTTATATTTCATGTCAAACTTAGACAAATCGTTGTCCGCACATCGCATAGCGACTAATTTAATCACCCATATTTCCAAAACCTAAGTTTTTACGGTAACTTGGGTGGTATAATACAGAAGTTCTGGTCCTATTTCATCACCCTACGTGTACGTCATGCTGACACACTGCCGTATTTATTTTATATTTTATGTCAAACTTAGGTGGATCACTGTCCACACATCCAAAGCGACTATTTTAATCACCCGTATTTCCAAAACCTAAGTTTTTAAGGTAACTTGGGTGGTATAGTACTAAAGTTCTGGACCTATTCTATCATCCTATGTGTACGTCATGTTGGCACACCTCCGTATTTTTTTTATATTTCGTGTCAAACTTCGACAAATCTCTGTCCGCACATCTCAATGCGACTACTTTAATCAGCCATATTTACAAAACCTAAGTTTTTACGATAACTTGGGTGGTATAATACAGAAGTTCTGGTCCTATTCTATCACCCTAAGTGTACGTAATGTTGGCACACCTCCGTATTTATTATTATATTTCATGTCATACTTAGACAAATCGTTGTCCGCACATCGCATAGCGACTAATTTAATCACCCATATTTCCAAAACCTAAGTTTTTAAGGTAACTTGGGTGGTATAATACTAAATTTCAGGACCTATTCTATCATCCTATGTGTACGTCATGTTGGCACACTTCCGTATTTATTTTATTTTCCATGTCATACTTTGACAAATCGCTGTCCGCACATCTCAATGCGACTACTTTAATCAGCCATATTTACAAAACCTAAGTTTTTACGCTAACTTGGGTGGTATAATACAGAAGTTCTGGTCCTATTCTATCACCCTATGTGTACGTCATGTATCCACAATTCCGTATTTATTTTTATATTTCATGTCAAACTTAGACAAATCGTTGTCCGCTCATCGCATAGCGACTAATTTAATCACCCATATTTCCAAAACCTAAGTTTTTACGGTAACTTGGTTGGTATAGTACTAAAGTTCTCGACCTATTCTATCATCCTATGTGTACGTAATGTTGGCACACCTCCGTATTTTTTTTATATTTCGTGTCAAACTTCGACAAATCTCTGTCCGCACATCTCAATGCGACTACTTTAATCACCCATATTTCCAAAACCTAAGTTTTTAAGGTAACTTGGGTGGTATAATACTAAATTTCAGGACCTATTCTATCATCCTATGTGTACGTCATGATGGCACACTTCCGTATTTATTTTATTTTCCATGTCATACTTTGACAAATCGCTGTCCGCACATCTCATTGCGACTACTTTAATCAGCCATATTTCCAAAACCTAAGTTTTTACGGTAACTTGGTTGGTATAATACAGAAGTTCTGGACCTATTCTATCACCCTACGTGTACCCCTATGTGTACGTCATGTATCCACAATTCCGTATTTATTTTTATATTTCATGTCAAACTTAGACAAATCGTTGTCCGCACATCGCATAGCGACTAATTTAATCACCCATATTTCCAAAACCTAAGTTTTTACGGTAACTTGGTTGGTATAATACAGAAGTTCTGGTCCTATTTCATCACCCTACGTGTACGTCATGCTGACACACTGCCGTATTTATTTTATATTTTATGTCAAACTTAGGTGGATCACTGTCCACACATCCAAAGCGACTATTTTAATCACCCGTATTTCCAAAACCTAAGTTTTTAAGGTAACTTGGGTGGTATAGTACTAAAGTTCTGGACCTATTCTATCATCCTATGTGTACGTCATGTTGGCACACCTCCGTATTTTTTTTATATTTCGTGTCAAACTTCGACAAATCTCTGTCCGCACATCTCAATGCGACTACTTTAATCACCCATATTTCCAAAACCTAAGTTTTTAAGGTAACTTGGGTGGTATAATACTAAATTTCAGGACCTATTCTATCATCCTATGTGTACGTCATGTTGGCACACTTCCGTATTTATTTTATTTTTCATGTCATACTTTGACAAATCGCTGTCCGCACATCTCAATGCGACTAATTTAATCACCCATATTTCCAAAACATAAGTTTTTACGGTAACTTGGGTGGTATAATACAGAAGTTCTGGTCCTATTCTATCACCCTATGTGTACGTCATGTATCCCCAATTCCGTATTTATTTTTATATTTCATGTCAAACTTAGACAAATCGTTGTCCGCACATCGCATAGCGACTAATTTAATCACCCATATTTCCAAAACCTAAGTTTTTAAGGTAACTTGGGTGGTATAATACTAAATTTCAGGACCTATTCTATCATCCTATGTGTACGTCATGTTGGCACACTTCCGTATTTATTTTATTTTTCATGTCATACTTTGACAAATCGCTGTCCGCACATCTCAATGCGACTACTTTAATCAGCCATATTTCCAAAACCTAAGTTTTTACGGTAACTTGGGTGGTATAATACAGAGGTTCTGGTCCTATTTCATCACCCTACGTGTACGTCATGCTGACACACTGCCGTATTTATTTTATATTTTATGTCAAACTTAGATGGATCACTGTCCACACATCCAAAGCGACTATTTTAATCACCCGTATTTCCAAAACCTAAGTTTTTAAGGTAACTTGGGTGGTATAGTACTAAAGTTCTGGACCTATTCTATCATCCTATGTGTACGTCATTTTGGCACACCTCCGTATTTTTTTATATTTCGTGTCAAACTTCGACAAATCTCTGTCCGCACATCTCAATGCGACTACTTTAATCAGCCATATTTCCAAAACCTAAGTTTTTACGGTAACTTGGGTGGTATAATACAAAAGTTCTGGACCTATTCTATCATCCTATGTGTACGTCATGTTGGCACACCTCCGTATTTTTTTTATATTTCGTGTCAAACTTCGACAAATCTCTGTCCGCACATCTCAATGCGACTACTTTAATCAGCCATATTTCCAAAACCTAAGTTTTTACGGTAACTTGGGTGGTATAATACAGAAGTTCTGGTCCTATTCTATCACCCTATGTGTACGTCATGTATCCACAATTCCGTATTTATTTTTATATTTCATGTCAAACTTAGACAAATCGTTGTCCGCACATCGCATAGCGACTAATTTAATCACCCATATTTCCAAAACCTAAGTTTTTACGGTAACTTGGGTGGTATAATACAGAAGTTCTGGTCCTATTCTATCACCCTATGTGTACGTCATGTATCCACAATTCCGTATTTATTTTTATATTTCATGTCAAACTTAGACAAATCGTTGTCCGCACATCGCATAGCGACTAATTTAATCACCCATATGTCCAAAACCTAAGTTTTTAAGGTAACTTGGGTGGTATAATACTAAATTTCAGGACCTATTCTATCATCCTATGTGTACGTCATGTTGGCACACTTCCGTATTTATTTTATTTTTCATGTCATACTTTGACAAATCGCTGTCCGCACATCTCAATGCGACTAATTTAATCACCCATATTTCCAAAACCTAAGTTTTTACGGTAACTTTGGTGGTATAATACTAAATTTCAGGACCTATTCTATCATCCTATGTGTACGTCATGTTGGCACACTTCCGTATTTATTTTATTTTTCATGTCATACTTTGACAAATCGCTGTCCGCACATCTCAATGCGACTACTTTAATCAGCCATATTTCCAAAACCTAAGTTTTTACGGTAACTTGGGTGGTATAATACAGAAGTTCTGGTCCTATTCTATCACACTATGTGTACGTCATGTTGGCACACCTCCGTATTTATTATTATATTTCATGTCATACTTAGACAAATTGTTGTCCGCACATCGCATAGCGACTAATTTAATCACCCATATTTCCAAAACCTAAGTTTTTAAGGTAACTTGGGTGGTATAATACTAAATTTCAGGACCTATTCTATCATCCTATGTGTACGTCATGTTAGCACACTTCCGTATTTATTTTATTTTTCATGCCATACTTTGACAAATCGCTGTCCGCACATCTCAATGCGACTACTTTAATCAGCCATATTTCCAAAACCTAAGTTTTTACGGTAACTTGGGTGGTATAGTACTAAAGTTCTGGACCTATTCTATCATCCTATGTGTACGTAATGTTGGAACATCTCCGTATTTTTTTTTATATTTCGTGTCAAACTTCGACAAATCTCTGTCCGCACATCTCAATGCGACTACTTTAATCACCCATATTTCCAAAACCTAAGTTTTTAAGGTAACTTGGGTGGTATAATACTAAATTTCAGGACCTATTCTATCATCCTATGTGTACGTCATGTTGGCACACTTCCGTATTTATTTTATTTTTCATGTCATACTTTGACAAATCGCTGTCCGCACATCTCAATGCGACTACTTTAATCAGCCATATTTCCAAAACCTAAGTTTTTACGGTAACTTGGGTGGTATAATACAGAAGTTCTGGACCTATTCTATCACCCTACGTGTACCCCTATGTGTACGTCATGTATCCACAATTCCGTATTTATTTTTATATTTCATGTCAAACTTAGACAAATCGTTGTCCGCCTATCGCATAGCGACTAATTTAATCACCCATATTTCCAAAACCTAAGTTTTTACGGTAACTTGGGTGGTATAATACAGAAGTTCTGGTCCTATTTCATCACCCTACGTGTACGTCATGCTGACACACTGCCGTATTTATTTTATATTTTATGTCAAACTTAGATGGATCACTGTCCACACATCCAAAGCGACTATTTTAATCACCCGTATTTCCAAAACCTAAGTTTTTAAGGTAACTTGGGTGGTATAGTACTAAAGTTCTGGACCTATTCTATCATCCTATGTGTACGTCATGTTGGCACACCTCCGTATTTTTTTTATATTTCGTGTCAAACTTCGACAAATCTCTGTCCGCACATCTCAATGCGACTGCTTTAATCAGCCATATTTCCAAAACCTAAGTTTTTACGGTAACTTGGGTGGTATAATACAGAAGTTCTGGTCCTATTCTATCACCCTATGTGTACGTCATGTATCCACAATTCCGTATTTATTTTTATATTTCATGTCAAACTTAGACAAATCGTTGTCCGCACATCGCATAGCGACTAATTTAATCACCCATATTTCCAAAACCTAAATTTTTAAGGTAACTTGGGTGGTATAATACTAAATTTCAGGACCTATTCTATCATCCTATGTGTACGTCATGTTGGCACACTTCCGTATTTATTTTATTTTTCATGTCATACTTTGACAAATCGCTGTCCGCACATCTCAATGCGACTATTTTAATCAGCCATATTTCCAAAACCTAAGTTTTTACGGTAACTTGGGTGGTATAATACAGAAGTTCTGGTCCTATTCTATCACACTATGTGTACGTCATGTTGGCACACCTCCGTATTTATTATTATATTTCATGTCATACTTAGACAAATCGTTGTCCGCACATCGCATAGCGACTAATTTAATCACCCATATTTCCAAAACCTAAGTTTTTAAGGTAACTTGGGTGGTATAATACTAAATTTCAGGACCTATTCTATCATCCTATGTGTACGTCATGTTGGCACACTTCCGTATTTATTTTATTTTTCATGTAATACTTTGACAAATCGCTGTCCGCACATCTCAATGCGACTACTTTAATCACCCATATTTCCAAAACCTAAGTTTTTACGGTAACTTGGGTGGTATAGTACTAAAGTTCTGGACCTATTCTATCATCCTATGTGTACGTAATGTTGGCACACCTCCGTATTTTTTTTATATTTCGTGTCAAACTTCGACAAATCTCTGCCCGCACATCTCAATGCGACTACTTTAATCACCCATATTTTCAAAACCTAAGTTTTTAAGGTAACTTGGGTGGTATAATACTAAATTTCAGGACCTATTCTATCATCCTATGTGTACGTCATGTTGGCACACTTCCGTATTTATTTTATTTTTCATGTCATACTTTGACAAATCGCTGTCAGCACATCTCAATGCGACTACTTTAATCAGCCATATTTCCAAAACCTAAGTTTTTACGGTAACTTGGGTGGTATAATACAGAAGTTCTGGACCTATTCTATCACCCTACGTGTACCCCTATGTGTACGTCATGTATCCACAATTCCGTATTTATTTTTATATTTCATGTCAAACTTAGACAAATCGTTGTCCGCCTATCGCATAGCGACTAATTTAATCACCCATATTTCCAAAACCTAAGTTTTTACGGTAACCTGGGTGGTATAATACAGAAGTTCTGGTCCTATTTCATCACCCTACGTGTACGTCATGCTGACACACTGCCGTATTTATTTTATATTTTATGTCAAACTTAGATGGATCACTGTCCACACATCCAAAGCGACTATTTTAATCACCCGTATTTCCAAAACCTAAGTTTTTAAGGTAACTTGGGTGGTATAGTACTAAAGTTCTGGACCTATTCTATCATCCTATGTGTACGTCATGTTGGCACACCTCCGTATTTTTTTTATATTTCGTGTCAAACTTCGACAAATCTCTGTCCGCACATCTCAATGCGACTGCTTTAATCAGCCATATTTCCAAAACCTAAGTTTTTACGGTAACTTGTTTGGTATAACACAAAAGTTCTGGACCTATTCTATCATCCTATGTGTACGTCATATTGGCACGCCTCCGTATTTTTTTTATATTTCGTGTCAAACTTCGACAAATCGTTGTCCGCACATCTCAATGCGACTACTTTAATCAGCCATATTTCCAAAACCTGAGTTTTTACGGTAACTTGGGTGGTATAATACAGAAGTTCTGGTCCTATTTCATCACCCTACGTGTACGTCATGCTGACACACTGCCGTATTTATTTTATATTTAATGTCAAACTTAGATGGATCACTGTCCACACATCCAAAGCGACTATTTTAATCACCCGTATTTCCAAAACCTAAGTTTTTACGGTAACTTGGGTGGTATAATACAGAAGTTCTGGACCTATTCTATCACCCTACGTGTACCCCTATGTGTACGTCATGTATCCACAATTCCGTATTTATTTTTATATTTCATGTCAAACTTAGACAAATCGTTGTCCGCACATCGCATAGCGACTAATTTAATCACCCATATTTCCAGAACCTAAGTTTTTAAGGTAACTTGGGTGGTATAATACTAAATTTCAGGACCTATTCTATCATCCTATGTGTACGTCATGTTGGCACACCTCCGTATTTTTTTTATATTTCGTGTCAAACTTCGACAAATCTCTGTCCGCACATCTCAATGCGACTACTTTAATCAGCCATATTTCCAAAACCTAAGTTTTTACGGTAACTTGGGTGGTATAATACAGAAGTTCTGGTCCTATTCTATCACCCTACGTGTACGTAATTTTGGCACACCTCCGTATTTATTATTATATTTCATGTCATACTTAGACAAATCGTTGTCCGCACATCGCATAGCGACTAATTTAATCACCCATATTTCCAAAACCTAAGTTTTTACGGTAACTTGGGTGGTATAATACAGAAGTTCTGGTCCTATTCTATCACCCTATGTGTACGTCATGTATCAACAATTCCGTATTTATTTTTATATTTCATGTCAAACTTAGACAAATCGTTGTCCGCACATCGCATAGCGACTAATTTAATCACCCATATTTCCAAAACCTAAGTTTTTACGGTAACTTGGGTGGTATAATACAGAAGTTCTGGTCCTATTCTATCACCCTATGTGTACTTCATGTATCCACAATTCCGTATTTATTTTTATATTTCATGTCAAACTTAGACAAATCGTTGTCCGCACATCGCATAGCGACTAATTTAATCACCCATATTTCCAAAACCTAAGTTTTTAAGGTAACTTGGGTGGTATAATACTAAATTTCAGGACCTATTCTATCATCCTATGTGTACGTCATGTTGGCACACTTCCGTATTTATTTTATTTTTCATGTCATACTTTGACAAATCTCTGTCCGCACATCTCAATGCGACTACTTTAATCAGCCATATTTCCAAAACCTAAGTTTTTACGGTGACTTGGGTGGTATAATACAGAAGTTCTGGTCCTATTCTATCACCCTATGTGTACGTCATGTATCCACAATTCCGTATTTATTTTTATATTTCATGTCAAACTTAGACAAATCGTTGTCCGCACATCGCATAGCGACTAATTTAATCACCCATATTTCCAAAACCTAAGTTTTTAAGGTAACTTGGGTGGTATAATACTAAATTTCAGGACCTATTCTATCATCCTATGTGTACGTCATGTTGGCACACTTCCGTATTTATTTTATTTTTCATGTCATACTTTGACAAATCGCTGTCCGCACATCTCAATGCGACTACTTTAATCAGCCATATTTCCAAAACCTATGTTTTTACGGTAACTTGGGTGGTATAATACAGAAGTTCTGGTCCTATTCTATCACCCTATGTGTACGTCATGTTGGCACACCTCCGTATTTATCATTATATTTCATGTCATACTTAGACAAATCGTTGTCCGCACATCGCATAGCGACTAATTTAATCACCCATATTTCCAAAACCTAAGTTTTTAAGGTAACTTGGGTGGTATAATACTAAATTTCAGGACCTATTCTATCATCCTATGTGTACGTCATGTTGGCACACTTCCGTATTTATTTTATTTTTCATGTCATACTTTGACAAATCGCTGTCCGCACATCTCAATGCGACAACTTTAATCAGCCATATTTCCAAAACCTAAGTTTTTACGGTAACTTGTTTGGTATAATACAGAAGTTCTGGTCCTATTTCATCACCCTACGTGTACGTCATGCTGACACACTGCCGTATTTATTTTATATTTTATGTCAAACTTAGATGGATCACTGTCCACACATCCAAAGCGACTATTTTAATCACCCGTATTTCCAAAACCTAAGTTTTTAAGGTAACTTGGGTGGTATAGTACTAAAGTTCTGGACCTATTCTATCATCCTATGTGTACGTCATGTTGGCACACCTCCGTATTTTTTTATATTTCGTGTCAAACTTCGACAAATCTCTGTCCGCACATCTCAATGCGACTACTTTAATCAGCCAAATTTCCAAAACCTAAGTTTTTACGGTAACTTGGGTGGTATAATACAGAAGTTCTGGTCCTATTCTATCACCCTACGTGTACGTAATGTTGGCACACCTCCGTATTTATTTTTATATTTCATGTCATACTTAGACAAATCGTTGTCCGCACATCGCATAGCGACTAATTTAATCACCCATATTTCCAAAACCTAAGTTTTTACGGTAACTTGGGTGGTATAATACAGAAGTTCTGGTCCTATTCTATCACCCTATGTGTACGTCATGTATCCACAATTCCGTATTTATTTTTATATTTCATGTCAAACTTAGACAAATCGTTGTCCGCACATCGCATAGCGACTAATTTAATCACCCATATTTCCAAAACATAAGTTTTTACGGTAACTTGGGTGGTATAATACAGAAGTTCTGGTCCTATTCTATCACCCTATGTGTACGTCATGTATCCACAATTCCGTATTTATTTTTATATTTCATGTCAAACTTAGACAAATCGTTGTCCGCACATCGCATAGCGACTAATTTAATCACCCATATTTCCAAAACCTAAGTTTTTAAGGTAACTTGGGTGGTATAATACTAAATTTCAGGACCTATTCTATCATCCTATGTGTACGTCATGTTGGCACACTTCCGTATTTATTTTATTTTTCATGTCATACTTTGACAAATCGCTGTCCGCACATCTCAATGCGACTACTTTAATCAGCCATATTTCCAAAACCTAAGTTTTTACGGTAACTTGGGTGGTATAATACAGAGGTTCTGGTCCTATTTCATCACCCTACGTGTACGTCATGCTGACACACTGCCGTATTTATTTTATATTTTATGTCAAACTTAGATGGATCACTGTCCACACATCCAAAGCGACTATTTTAATCACCCGTATTTCCAAAACCTAAGTTTTTAAGGTAACTTGGGTGGTATAGTACTAAAGTTCTGGACCTATTCTATCATCCTATGTGTACGTCATGTTGGCACACCTCCGTATTTTTTTATATTTCGTGTCAAACTTCGACAAATCTCTGTCCGCACATCTCAATGCGACTACTTTAATCAGCCATATTTCCAAAACCTAAGTTTTTACGGTAACTTGGGTGGTATAATACAAAAGTTCTGGACCTATTCTATCATCCTATGTGTACGTCATGTTGGCACACCTCCGTATTTTTTTTATATTTCGTGTCAAACTTCGACAAATCGTTGTCCGCACATCTCAATGCGACTACTTTAATCAGCCATATTTCCAAAACCTAAGTTTTTACGGTAACTTGGGTGGTATAATACAGAAGTTCTGGTCCTATTTCATCACCCTACGTGTACGTCATGCTGACACACTGCCGTATTTATTTTATATTTTATGTCAAACTTAGATGGATCACTGTCCCACACATCCAAAGCGACTATTTTAATCACCCGTATTTCCAAAACCTAAGTTTTTAAGGTAACTTGGGTGGTATAGTACTAAAGTTCTGGACCTATTCTATCATCCTATGTGTACGTCATGTTGGCACACCTCCGTATTTTTTTTATATTTCGTGTCAAACTTCGACAAATCTCTGTCCGCACATCTCAATGCGACTACTTTAATCAGCCATATTTCCAAAACCTAAGTTTTTACGGTAACTTGGGTGGTATAATACAGAAGTTCTGGTCCTATTCTATCACCCTATGTGTACGTCATGTATCCACAATTCCGTATTTATTTTTATATTTCATGTCAAACTTAGACAAATCGTTGTCCGCACATCGCATAGCGACTAATTTAATCACCCATATTTCCAAAACCTAAGTTTTTACGGTAACTTGGGTGGTATAATACAGAAGTTCTGGTCCTATTCTATCACCCTATGTGTACGTCATGTATCCACAATTCCGTATTTATTTTTATATTTCATGTCAAACTTAGACAAATCGTTGTCCGCACATCGCATAGCGACTAATTTAATCACCCATATTTCCAGAACCTAAGTTTTTAAGGTAACTTGGGTGGTATAATACTAAATTTCAGGACCTATTCTATCATCCTATGTGTACGTCATGTTGGCACACCTCCGTATTTTTTTTATATTTCGTGTCAAACTTCGACAAATCTCTGTCCGCACATCTCAATGCGACTACTTTAATCAGCCATATTTCCAAAACCTAAGTTTTTACGGTAACTTGGGTGGTATAATACAGAAGTTCTGGTCCTATTCTATCACCCTATGTGTACGTCATGTATCCACAATTCCGTATTTATTTTTATATTTCATGTCAAACTTAGACAAATCGTTGTCCGCACATCGCATAGCGACTAATTTAACCACCCATATTTCCAAAACCTAAGTTTTTAAGGTAACTTGGGTGGTATAATACTAAATTTCAGGACCTATTCTATCATCCTATGTGTACGTCATGTTGGCACACTTCCGTATTTATTTTATTTTTCATGTCATACTTTGACAAATCGCTGTCCGCACATCTCAATGCGACTACTTTAATCAGCCATATTTCCAAAACCTAAGTTTTTACGGTAACTTGGGTGGTATAATACAGAAGTTCTGGTCCTATTCTATCACACTATGTGTACGTCATGTTGGCACACCTCCGTATTTATTATTATATTTCATGTCATACTTAGAAAAATTGTTGTCCGCACATCGCATAGCGACTAATTTAATCACCCATATTTCCAAAACCTAAGTTTTTAAGGTAACTTGGGTGGTATAATACTAAATTTCAGGACCTATTCTATCATCCTATGTGTACGTCATGTTAGCACACTTCCGTATTTATTTTATTTTTCATGTCATACTTTGACAAATCGCTGTCCGCACATCTCAATGCGACTACTTTAATCAGCCATATTTCCAAAACCTAAGTTTTTACGGTAACTTGGTTGGTATAGTACTAAAGTTCTGGACCTATTCTATCATCCTATGTGTACGTAATGTTGGCACACCTCCGTATTTTTTTTATATTTCGTGTCAAATTTCGACAAATCTCTGTCCGCACATCTCAATGCGACTACTTTAATCACCCATATTTCCAAAACCTAAGTTTTTAAGGTAACTTGGGTGGTATAATACTAAATTTCAGGACCTATTCTATCATCCTATGTGTACGTCATGTTGGCACACTTCCGTATTTATTTTATTTTTCATGTCATACTTTGACAATTCGCTGTCCGCACATCTCAATGCGACTACTTTAATCAGCCATATTTCCAAAACCTAAGTTTTTACGGTAACTTGGGTGGTATAATACAGAAGTTCTGGACCTATTCTATCACCCTACGTGTACCCCTATGTGTACGTCATGTATCCACAATTCCGTATTTATTTTTATATTTCATGTCAAACTTAGACAAATCGTTGTCCGCCTATCGCATAGCGACTAATTTAATCACCCATATTTCCAAAACCTAAGTTTTTACGGTAACTTGGGTGGTATAATACAGAAGTTCTGGTCCTATTTCATCACCCTACGTGTACGTCATGCTGACACACTGCCGTATTTATTTTATATTTTATGTCAAACTTAGATGGATCACTGTCCACACATCCAAAGCGACTATTTTAATCACCCGTATTTCCAAAACCTAAGTTTTTAAGGTAACTTGGGTGGTATAGTACTAAAGTTCTGGACCTATTCTATCATCCTATGTGTACGTCATGTTGGCACACCTCCGTATTTTTTTTATATTTCGTGTCAAACTTCGACAAATCTCTGTCCGCACATCTCAATGCGACTGCTTTAATCAGCCATATTTCCAAAACCTAAGTTTTTACGGTAACTTGGGTGGTATAATACAGAAGTTCTGGTCCTATTCTATCACCCTATGTGTACGTCATGTATCCACAATTCCGTATTTATTTTTATATTTCATGTCAAACTTAGACAAATCGTTGTCCGCACATCGCATAGCGACTACTTTAATCAGCCATATTTCCAAAACCTAAGTTTTTACGGTAACTTGGGTGGTATAATACAGAAGTTCTGGTCCTATTCTATCACACTATGTGTACGTCATGTTGGCACACCTCCGTATTTATTATTATATTTCATGTCATACTTAGACAAATCGTTGTCCGCACATCGCATAGCGACTAATTTAATCACCCATATTTCCAAAACCTAAGTTTTTAAGGTAACTTGGGTGGTATAATACTAAATTTCAGGACCTATTCTATCATCCTATGTGTACGTCATGTTGGCACACTTCCGTATTTATTTTATTTTTCATGTAATACTTTGACAAATCGCTGTCCGCACATCTCAATGCGACTACTTTAATCACCCATATTTCCAAAACCTAAGTTTTTACGGTAACTTGGGTGGTATAGTACTAAAGTTCTGGACCTATTCTATCATCCTATGTGTACGTAATGTTGGCACACCTCCGTATTTTTTTTATATTTCGTGTCAAACTTCGACAAATCTCTGCCCGCACATCTCAATGCGACTACTTTAATCACCCATATTTTCAAAACCTAAGTTTTTAAGGTAACTTGGGTGGTATAATACTAAATTTCAGGACCTATTCTATCATCCTATGTGTACGTCATGTTGGCACACTTCCGTATTTATTTTATTTTTCATGTCATACTTTGACAAATCGCTGTCCGCACATCTCAATGCGACTACTTTAATCAGCCATATTTCCAAAACCTAAGTTTTTACGGTAACTTGGGTGGTATAATACAGAAGTTCTGGACCTATTCTATCACCCTACGTGTACCCCTATGTGTACGTCATGTATCCACAAAACCGTATTTATTTTTATATTTCATGTCAAACTTAGACAAATCGTTGTCCGCCTATCGCATAGCGACTAATTTAATCACCCATATTTCCAAAACCTAAGTTTTTACGGTAACTTGGGTGGTATAATACAGAAGTTCTGGTCCTATTTCATCACCCTACGTGTACGTCATGCTGACACACTGCCGTATTTATTTTATATTTTATGTCAAACTTAGATGGATCACTGTCCACACATCCAAAGCGACTATTTTAATCACCCGTATTTCCAAAACCTAAGTTTTTAAGGTAACTTGGGTGGTATAGTACTAAAGTTCTGGACCTATTCTATCATCCTATGTGTACGTCATGTTGGCACACCTCCGTATTTTTTTTATATTTCGTGTCAAACTTCGACAAATCTCTGTCCGCACATCTCAATGCGACTGCTTTAATCAGCCATATTTCCAAAACCTAAGTTTTTACGGTAACTTGGGTGGTATAATACAGAAGTTCTGGTCCTATTCTATCACCCTATGTGTACGTCATGTATCCACAATTCCGTATTTATTTTTATATTTCATGTCAAACTTAGACAAATCGTTGTCCGCACATCGCATAGCGACTAATTTAATCACCCATATTTCCAAAACCTAAGTTTTTAAGGTAACTTTGGTGGTATAATACTAAATTTCAGGACCTATTCTATCATCCTATGTGTACGTCATGTTGGCACACCTCCGTATTTTTTTATATTTCGTGTCAAACTTCGACAAATCTCTGTCCGCACATCTCAATGCGACTACTTTAATCAGCCATATTTCCAAAACCTAAGTTTTTACGGTAACTTGGGTGGTATAATACAGAAGTTCTGGTCCTATTCTATCACCCTACGTGTACGTAATTTTGGCACACCTCCGTATTTATTATTATATTTCATGTCATACTTAGACAAATCGTTGTCCGCACATCGCATAGCGACTAATTTAATCACCCATATTTCCAAAACCTAAGTTTTTACGGTAACTTGGGTGGTATAATACAGAAGTTCTGGTCCTATTCTATCACCCTATGTGTACGTCATGTATCAACAATTCCGTATTTATTTTTATATTTCATGTCAAACTTAGACAAATCGTTGTCCGCACATCGCATAGCGACTAATTTAATCACCCATATTTCCAAAACCTAAGTTTTTACGGTAACTTGGGTGGTATAATACAGAAGTTCTGGTCCTATTCTATCATCCTATGTGTACGTCATGTTGGCACACTTCCGTATTTATTTTATTTTTCATGTCATACTTTGACAAATCGCTGTCCGCACATCTCAATGCGACTACTTTAATCAGCCATATTTCCAAAACCTAAGTTTTTACGGTAACTTGGGTGGTATAATACAGAAGTTCTGGTCCTATTCTATCACCCTATGTGTACGTCATGTATCCACAATTCCGTATTTATTTTTATATTTCATGTCAAACTTAGACAAATCGTTTTCCGCACATCGCATAGCGACTAATTTAATCACCCATATTTCCAAAACCTAAGTTTTTAAGGTAACTTGGGTGGTATAATACTAAATTTCAGGACCTATTCTATCATCCTATGTGTACGTCATGTTGGCACACTTCCGTATTTATTTTATTTTTCATGTCATACTTTGACAAATCGCTGTCCGCACATCTCAATGCGACTACTTTAATCAGCCATATTTCCAAAACCTAAGTTTTTACGGTAACTTGGGTGGTATAATACAGAAGTTCTGGTCCTATTCTATCACCCTATGTGTACGTCATGTTGGCACACCTCCGTATTTATTATTATATTTCATGTCATACTTAGACAAATCGTTGTCCGCACATCGCATAGCGACTAATTTAATCACCCATATTTCCAAAACCTAAGTTTTTAAGGTAACTTGGGTGGTATAATACTAAATTTCAGGACCTATTCTATCATCCTATGTGTACGTCATGTTGGCACACTTCCGTATTTATTTTATTTTTCATGTCATACTTTGACAAATCGCTGTCCGCACATCTCAATGCGACAACTTTAATCAGCCATATTTCCAAAACCTAAGTTTTTACGGTAACTTGGGTGGTATAATACAGAAGTTCTGGACCTATTCTATCACCCTATGTGTACGTCATGTATCCACAATTCCGTATTTATTTTTATATTTCATGTCAAACTTAGACAAATCGTTGTCCGCTCATCGCATAGCGACTAATTTAATCACCCATATTTCCAAAACCTAAGTTTTTACGGTAACTTGGGTGGTATAGTACTAAAGTTCTGGACCTATTCTATCATCCTATGTGTACGTAATGTTGGCACACCTCCGTATTTTTTTTATATTTCGTGTCAAACTTCGACAAATCTCTGTCCGCACATCTCAATGCGACTACTTTAATCACCCATATTTCCTAAACCTAAGTTTTTAAGGTAACTTGGGTGGTATAATACTAAATTTCAGGACCTATTCTATCATCCTATGTGTACGTTATGTTGGCACACTTCCGTATTTATTTTATTTTTTATGTCATACTTTGACAAATCGCTGTCCGCACATCTCAATGCGACTACTTTAATCAGCCATATTTCCAAAACCTAAGTTTTTACGGTAACTTGGGTGGTATAATACAGAAGTTCTGGACCTATTCTATCACCCTACGTGTACCCCTATGTGTACGTCATGTATCCACAATTCCGTATTTATTTTTATATTTCATGTCAAACTTAGACAAATCGTTGTCCGCACATCGCATAGCGACTAATTTAATTACCCATATTTCCAAAACCTAAGTTTTTACGGTAACTTGGGTGGTATAATACAGAAGTTCTTGTCCTATTTCATCACCCTACGTGTACGTCATGCTGACACACTGCCGTATTTATTTTATATTTTATGTCAAACTTAGATGGATCACTGTCCACACATCCAAAGCGACTATTTTAATCACCCGTATTTCCAAAACCTAAGTTTTTAAGGTAACTTGGGTGGTATAGTACTAAAGTTCTGGACCTATTCTATCATCCTATGTGTACGTCATGTTGGCACACCTCCGTATTTTTTTTATATTTCGTGTCAAACTTCGACAAATCTCTGTCCGCACATCTCAATGCGACTACTTTAATCAGCCATATTTCCAAAACCTAAGTTTTTACGGTAACTTGGGTGGTATAATACAAATGTTCTGGACCTATTCTATCATCCTATGTGTACGTCATGTTGGCACACCTCCGTATTTTTTTTATATTTCGTGTCAAACTTCGACAAATCGTTGTCCGCACATCTCAATGCGACTACTTTAATCAGCCATATTTCCAAAACCTAAGTTTTTACGGTAACTTGGGTGGTATAATACAGAAGTTCTGGTCCTATTTCATCACCCTACGTGTACGTCATGCTGACACACTGCCGTATTTATTTTATATTTTATGTCAAACTTAGATGGATCACTGTCCACACATCCAAAGCGACTATTTTAATCACCCGTATTTCCAAAACCTAAGTTTTTACGGTAACTTGGGTGGTATAATACAGAAGTTCTGGTCCTATTCTATCATCCTATGTGTACGTCATGTTGGCACACCTCCGTATTTTTTTTATATTTCATGTCAAAATTCGACAAATCGTTGTCCGCACATCGAATAGCGACTAATTTAATCACCCATATTTCCAAAACCTAAGTTTTTAAGGTAACTTGTATGGTATAATACTAAATTTCAGGACCTATTCTATCATCCTATGTGTACGTCATGTTGGCACACTTCCGTATTTATTTTATTTTTCACGTCATACTTTGACAAATCGCTGTCCGCACATCTCAATGCGACTACTTTAATCAGCCATATTTCCAAAACCTAAGTTTTTACGGTAACTTGGGTGGTATAATACAGAAGTTCTGGTCCTATTCTATCACCCTATGTGTACGTCATGTATCCACAATTCCGTATTTATTTTTATATTTCATGTCAAACTTAGACAAATCGTTGTCCGCACATCGCATAGCGACTAATTTAATCACCCATATTTCCAAAACCTAAGTTTTTAAGGTAACTTGGGTGGTATAATACTAAATTTCAGGACCTATTCTATCATCCTATGTTTACGTTATGTTGGCACACTTCCGTATTTATTTTATTTTTCATGTCATACTTTGACAAATCGCTGTCCGCACATCTCAATGCGACTACTTTAATCAGCCATATTTCCAAAACCTAAGTTTTTACGGTAACTTGGGTGGTATAATACAGAAGTTCTGGTCCTATTCTATCACCCTATGTGTACGTCATGTATCCACAATTCCGCATTTATTTTTATATTTCATGTCAAACTTAGACAAATCGTTGTCCGCACATCGCATAGCGACTAATTTAATCACCCATATTTCCAAAACCTAAGTTTTTAAGGTAACTTGGGTGGTATAATACTAAATTTCAGGACCTATTCTATCATCCTATGTGTACGTCATGTTGGCACACTTCCGTATTTATTTTATTTTTCATGTCATACTTTGACAAATCGCTGTCCGCACATCTCAATGCGACTACTTTAATCAGCCATATTTCCAAAACCTAAGTTTTTACGGTAACTTGGGTGGTATAATACAGAAGTTCTGGTCCTATTCTATCACCCTATGTGTACGTCATGTTGGCACACCTCCATATTTATTATTATATTTCATGTCATACTTAGACAAATCGTTGTCCGCACATCGCATAGCGACTAATTTAATCACCCATATTTCCAAAACCTAAGTTTTTAAGGTAATTTGGGTGGTATAATACTAAATTTCAGGACCTATTCTATCATCCTATGTGTACGTCATGTTGGCGCACTTCCGTATTTATTTTTTTTTTCATGTCATACTTTGACAAATCGCTGTCCGCACATCTCAATGCGACTACTTTAATCAGCCATATTTCCAAAACCTAAGTTTTTACGGTAACTTGGGTGGTATAATACGGAAGTTCTGGTCCTATTCTATCACCCTATGTGTACGTCATGTATCCACAATTCCGTATTTATATTTATATATTATGTCAAAGTTAGACAAATCGTTGTCCGCTCATCGCATAGCGACTAATTTAATCGCCCATATTTCCAAAACCTAAGTTTTTACGGTAACTTGGGTGGTATAGTACTAAAGTTTTGGACCTATTCTATCATCCTATGTGTACGTAATGTTGGCACACCTCCGTATTTTTTTTATATTTCGTGTCAAACTTCGACAAATCTCTGTCCGCACATCTCAATGCGACTACTTTAATCACCCATATTTCCAAAACCTAAGTTTTTAAGGTAACTTGGGTGGTATAATACTAAATTTCAGGACCTATTCTATCATCCTATGTGTACGTCATGTTGGCACACTTCCGTATTTATTTTATTTTTCATGTCATACTTTGACAAATCGCTGTCCGCACATCTCAATGCGACTACTTTAATCAGCCATATTTCCAAAACCTAAGTTTTTACGGTAACTTGGGTGGTATAATACAGAAGTTCTGGACCTATTCTATCACCCTTCGTGTACCCCTATGTGTACGTCATGTATCCACAATTCCGTATTTATTTTTATATTTCATGTCAAACTTAGACAAATCGTTGTCCGCACATCGCATAGCGACTAATTTAATTACCCATATTTCCAAAACCTAAGTTTTTACGGTAACTTGGGTGGTATAATACAGAAGGTCTTGTCCTATTTCATCACCCTACGTGTACGTCATGCTGACACACTGCCGTATTTATTTTATATTTTATGTCAAACTTAGATGGATCACTGTCCACACATCCAAAGCGACTATTTTAATCACCCGTATTTCCAAAACCCAAGTTTTTAAGGTAACTTGGGTGGTATAGTACTAAAGTTCTGGACCTATTCTATCATCCTATGTGTACGTCATGTTGGCACACCTCCGTATTTTTTTTATATTTCGTGTCAAACTTCGACAAATCTCTGTCCGCACATCTCAATGCGACTACTTTAACCAGCCATATTTCCAAAACCTAGGTTTTTACGGTAACTTGGGTGGTATAATACAGAAGTTCTGGTCCTATTCTATCACCCTATGTGTACGTCATGTATCCACAATTCCGTATTTATTTTTATATTTCATGTCAAACTTAGACAAATCGTTGTCCGCACATCGCATAGCGACTAATTTAATCACCCATATTTCCAAAACCTAAGTTTTTAAGGTAACTTAGGTGGTATAATACTAAATTTCAGGACCTATTCTATCATCCTATGTGTACGTTATGTTGGCACACTTCCGTATTTATTTTATTTTTCATGTCATACTTTGACAAATCGCTGTCCGCACATCTCAATGCGACTACTTTAATCAGCCATATTTCCAAAACCTAAGTTTTTACGGTAACTTGGGTGGTATAATACAGAAGTTCTGGTCCTATTCTATCACCCTATGTGTACGTCATGTATCCACAATTCCGCATTTATTTTTATATTTCATGTCAAACTTAGACAAATCGTTGTCCGCACATCGCATAGCGACTAATTTAATCACCCATATTTCCAAAACCTAAGTTTTTAAGGTAACTTGGGTGGTATAATACTAAATTTCAGGACCTATTCTATCATCCTATGTGTACGTCATGTTGGCACACTTCCGTATTTATTTTATTTTTCATGTCATACTTTGACAAATCGCTGTCCGCACATCTCAATGCGACTACTTTAATCAGCCATATTTCCAAAACCTAAGTTTTTACGGTAACTTGGGTGGTATAATACAGAAGTTCTGGTCCTATTCTATCACCCTATGTGTACGTCATGTTGGCACACCTCCATATTTATTATTATATTTCATTTCATACTTAGACAAATCGTTGTCCGCACATCGCATAGCGACTAATTTAATTACCCATATTTCCAAAACCTAAGTTTTTACGGTAACTTGGGTGGTATAATACAGAAGGTCTTGTCCTATTTCATCACCCTACGTGTACGTCATGCTGACACACTGCCGTATTTATTTTATATTTTATGTCAAACTTAGATGGATCACTGTCCACACATCCAAAGCGACTATTTTAATCACCCGTATTTCCAAAACCCAAGTTTTTAAGGTAACTTGGGTGGTATAGTACTAAAGTTCTGGACCTATTCTATCATCCTATGTGTACGTCATGTTGGCACACCTCCGTATTTTTTTTATATTTCGTGTCAAACTTCGACAAATCTCTGTCCGCACATCTCAATGCGACTACTTTAACTAGCCATATTTCCAAAACCTAAGTTTTTACGGTAACTTGGGTGGTATAATACAAATGTTCTGGACCTATTCTATCATCCTATGTGTACGTCATGTTGGCACACCTCCGTATTTTTTTTATATTTCGTGTCAAACTTAGACAAATCGTTGTCCGCACATCTCAATGCGACTACTTTAGTCAGCCATATTTCCAAAACCTAAGTTTTTACGGTAACTTGGGTGGTATAATACAGATGTTCTGGTCCTATTTCATCACCCTACGTGTACGTCATGCTGACACACTGCCGTATTTATTTTATATTTTATGTCAAACTTAGATGGATCACTGTCCACACATCCAAAGCGACTATTTTAATCACCCGTATTTCCAAAACCTAAGTTTTTACGGTAACTTGGGTGGTATAATACAAAAGTTCTGGTCCTATTCTATCATCCTATGTGTACGTCATGTTGGCACACCTCCGTATTTTTTTTATATTTCGTGTCAAAATTCGACAGATCGTTGGCCGCACATCGCATAGCGACTAATTTAATCACCCATATTTCCAAAACCTAAGTTTTTAAGGTAACTTGGGTGGTATAATACTAAATTTCAGGACCTATTCTATCATCCTATGTGTACGTCATGTTGGCACACCTCCGTACTTTTTTTATATTTCGTGTCAAACTTCGACAAATCTCTGTCCGCACATCTCAATGCGACTACTTTAACCAGCCATATTTCCAAAACCTAGGTTTTTACGGTAACTTGGGTGGTATAATACAGAAGTTCTGGTCCTATTCTATCACCCTATGTGTACGTCATGTTTCCACAATTCCGCATTTATTTTTATATTTCATGTCAAACTTAGACAAATCGTTGTCCGCACATCGCATAGCGACTAATTTAATCACCCATATTTCCAAAACCTAAGTTTTTAAGGTAACTTGGGTGGTATAATACTAAATTTCAGGACCTATTCTATCATCCTATGTGTACGTCATGTTGGCACACTTCCGTATTTATTTTATTTTTCATGTCATACTTTGACAAATCGCTGTCCGCACATCTCAATGCGACTACTTTAATCAGCCATATTTCCAAAACCTAAGTTTTTACGGTAACTTGGGTGGTATAATACAGAAGTTCTGGTCCTATTCTATCACCCTATGTGTACGTCATGTTGGCACACCTCCATATTTATTATTATATTTCATTTCATACTTAGACAAATCGTTGTCCGCACATCGCATAGCGACTAATTTAATCACCCATATTTCCAAAACCTAAGTTTTTAAGGTAATTTGGGTGGTATAATACTAAATTTCAGGACCTATTCTATCATCCTATGTGTACGTCATGTTGGCACACTTCCGTATTTATTTTTTTTTTCATGTCATACTTTGACAAATCGCTGTCCGCACATCTCAATGCGACTACTTTAATCAGCCATATTTCCAAAACCTAAGTTTTTACGGTAACTTGGGTGGTATAATACGGAAGTTCTGGTCCTATTCTATCACCCTATGTGTACGTCATGTATCCACAATTCCGTATTTATATTTATATATTATGTCAAAGTTAGACAAATCGTTGTCCGCTCATCGCATAGCGACTAATTTAATCGCCCATATTTCCAAAACCTAAGTTTTTACGGTAGTTTGGGTGGTATAGTACTAAAGTTCTGGACCTATTCTATCATCCTATGTGTACGTAATGTTGGCACACCTCCGTATTTTTTTTATATTTCGTGTCAAACTTCGACAAATCTCTGTCCGCACATCTCAATGCGACTACTTTAATCACCCATATTTCCAAAACCTAAGTTTTTAAGGTAACTTGGGTGGTATAATACTAAATTTCAGGACCTATTCTATCATCCTATGTGTACGTCATGTTGGCACACTTCCGTATTTATTTTATTTTTCATGTCATACTTTGACAAATCGCTGTCCGCACATCTCAATGCGACTACTTTAATCAGCCATATTTCCAAAACCTAAGTTTTTACGGTAACTTGGGTGGTATAATACAGAAGTTCTGGACCTATTCTATCACCCTTCGTGTACCCCTATGTGTACGTCATGTATCCACAATTCCGTATTTATTTTTATATTTCATGTCAAACTTAGACAAATCGTTGTCCGCACATCGCATAGCGACTAATTTAATTACCCATATTTCCAAAACCTAAGTTTTTACGGTAACTTGGGTGGTATAATACAGAAGGTCTTGTCCTATTTCATCACCCTACGTGTACGTCATGCTGACACACTGCCGTATTTATTTTATATTTTATGTCAAACTTAGATGGATCACTGTCCACACATCCAAAGCGACTATTTTAATCACCCGTATTTCCAAAACCCAAGTTTTTAAGGTAACTTGGGTGGTATAGTACTAAAGTTCTGGACCTATTCTATCATCCTATGTGTACGTCATGTTGGCACACCTCCGTATTTTTTTTATATTTCGTGTCAAACTTCGACAAATCTCTGTCCGCACATCTCAATGCGACTACTTTAACCAGCCATATTTCCAAAACCTAAGTTTTTACGGTAACTTGGGTGGTATAATACAAATGTTCTGGACCTATTCTATCATCCTATGTGTACGTCATGTTGGCACACCTCCGTATTTTTTTTATATTTCGTGTCAAACTTAGACAAATCGTTGTCCGCATATCTCAATGCGACTACTTTAGTCAGCCATATTTCCAAAACCTAAGTTTTTACGGTAACTTGGGTGGTATAATACAGATGTTCTGGTCCTATTTCATCACCCTACGTGTACGTCATGCTGACACACTGCCGTATTTATTTTATATTTTATGTCAAACTTAGATGGATCACTGTCCACACATCCAAAGCGACTATTTTAATCAACCGTATTTCCAAAACCTAAGTTTTTACGGTAACTTGGGTGGTATAATACAAAAGTTCTGGTCCTATTCTATCATCCTATGTGTACGTCATGTTGGCACACCTCCGTATTTTTTTTATATTTCGTGTCAAAATTCGACAGATCGTTGGCCGCACATCGCATAGCGACTAATTTAATCACCCATATTTCCAAAACCTAAGTTTTTAAGGTAACTTGGGTGGTATAATACTAAATTTCAGGACCTATTCTATCATCCTATGTGTACGTCATGTTGGCACACTTCCGTATTTTTTTTATTTTTCACGTCATACTTTGACAAATCGCTGTCCGCACATCTCAATGCGACTACTTTAATCAGCCATATTTCCAAAACCTAAGTTTTTACGGTAACTTGGGTGGTATAATACAGAAGTTCTAGTCCTATTCTATCACCCTATGTGTACGTCTTGTATCCACAATTCCGTATCTATTTTTATATTTCATGTCAAACTTAGACAAATCGTTGTCCGCACATCGCATAGCGACTAATTTAATCACACATATTTCCAAAACCTAAGTTTTTAAGGTAACTTGGGTGGTATAATACTAAATTTCAGGACCTATTCTATCATCCTATGTGTACGTCATGTTGGCACACTTCCGTATTTATTTTATTTTTCATGTAATACTTTGACAAATCGCTGTCCGCACATCTCAATGCGACTACTTTAATCAGCCATATTTCCAAAACCTAAGTTTTTACGGTAACTTGAGTGGTATAATACAGAAGTTCTGGTACTATTCTATCACCCTATGTGTACGTCATGTATCCACAATTCCGTATTTATTTTTATATATCATGTCAAACTTAGACAAATCGTTGTCCGCACATCGCATAGCGACTAATTTAATCACCCATATTTCCAAAACCTAAGTTTTTAAGGTAACTTGGGTGGTATAATACTAAATTTCAGGACCTATTCTATCATCCTATGTGTACGTCATGTTGGCACACTTCCGTATTTATTTTATTTTTCATGTCATACTTTGACAAATCGCTGTCCGCACATCTCAATGCGACTACTTTAATCAGCCATATTTCCAAAACCTAAGTTTTTACGGTAATTTGGGTGGTATAATACAGAAGTTCTGGTCCTATTCTATCACCCTATGTGTACGTCATGTTGGCACACCTCCGTATTTATTATTATATTTCATGTCATACTTAGACAAATCGTTGTCCGCACATCGCATAGCGACTAATTTAATCACCCATATTTCCAAAACCTAAGTTTTTAAGGTAACTTGGGTGGTATAATACTAAATTTCAGGACCTATTCTATCATCCTATGTGTACGTCATGTTGGCACACTTCCGTATTTATATTATTTTTCATGTCATACTTTGACAAATCGCTGTCCGCACATCTCAATGCGACTACTTTAATCAGCTATATTTCCAAAACCTAAGTTTTTACGGTAACTTGGGTGGTATAATACAGACGTTCTGGTCCTATTCTATCACCATATGTGTACGTCATGTATCCACAATTCCGTATTTATTTTTATATTTCATGTCAAACTTTATACAAATCGTTGTCCGCTCATCGCATAGCGACTAATTTAATCACCCATATTTCCAAAACCTAAGTTTTTACGGTAACTTGGGTGGTATAGTACTAAAGTTCTGGACCTATTCTATCATCCTATGTGTACGTAATGTTGGCACACCTCCGTATTTTTTTTATATTTCGTGTCAAACTTCGACAAATCTCTGTCCGCACATCTCAATGCGACTACTTTAATCACCCATATTTCCAAAACCTAAGTTTTTAAGGTAACTTGGGTGGTATAATACTAAATTTCAGGACCTATTCTATCATCCTACGTGTACGTCATGTTGGAACACTTCCGTATTTATTTTATTTTTCATGTCATACTTTGACAAATCGCTGTCCGCACATCTCAATGCGACTACTTTAATCAGCCATATTTCCAAAACCTAAGTTTTTACGGTAACTTGGGTGGTATAATACAGAAGTTCTGGACCTATTCTATCACCCTACGTGTACCCCTATGTGTACGTCATGTATCCACAATTCCGTATTTATTTTTATATTTCATGTCAAACTTAGACAAATCGTTGTCCGCACATCGCATAGCGACTAATTTAAGTACCCATATTTCCAAAACCTAAGTTTTTAAGGTAACTTGGGTGGTATAATACTAAATTTCAGGACCTATTCTATCATCCTATGTGTACGTCATGTTGGCACACCTCCGTATTTTTTTTATATTTCGTGTCAAACTTCGACAAATCTCTGTCCGCACATCTCAATGCGACTACTTTAATCACCCATATTTCCAAAACCTAAGTTTTTAAGGTAACTTGGGTGGTATAATACTAAATTTCAGGACCTATTCTATCATCCTATGTGTACGTCATGTTGGCACACTTCCGTATTTATTTTATTTTTCATGTCATACTTTGACAAATCGCTGTCCGCACATCTCAATGCGACTACTTTAATCAGCCATATTTCCAAAACCTAAGATTTTAAGGTAACTTGGGTGGTATAATACTAAATTTCAGGACCTATTCTATCATCCTACGTGTACGTCATGTTGGCACACTTCCGTATTTATTTTATTTTTCATGTCATACTTTGACAAATCGCTGTCCGCACATCTCAATGCGACTACTTTAATCACCCATATTTCCAAAACCTAAGTTTTTACGGTAACTTGGGTGGTATAATACAGAAGTTCTGGTCCTATTCTATCACCCTATGTGTACGTCATGTATCCACAATTCCGTATTTATTTTTATATTTCATGTCAAACTTAGACAAATCGTTGTCCGCACATCGCATAGCGACTAATTTAATCACCCATATTTCCAAAACCTAAGTTTTTAAGGTAACTTGGGTGGTATAATACTAAATTTCAGGACCTATTCTATCATCCTATGTGTACGTCATGTTGGCACACTTCCGTATTTATTTTATTTTTCATGTCATACTTTGACAAATCGCTGTCCGCACATCTCAATGCGACTACTTTAATCAGCCATATTTCCAAAACCTAAGTTTTTACGGTAACTTGGGTGGTATAATACAGAAGTTCTGGTCCTATTCTATCACCCTATGTGTACGTCATGTATCCACAATTCCGTATTTATTTTTATATTTCATGTCAAACTTAGACAAATCGTTGTCCGCACATCGCATAGCGACTAATTTAATCACCCATATTTCCAAAACCTAAGTTTTTAAGGTAACTTGGGTGGTATAATACTAAATTTCAGGACCTATTCTATCATCCTATGTGTACGTCATGTTGGCACACTTCCGTATTTATTTTATTTTTCATGTCATACTTTGACAAATCGCTGTCCGCACATCTCAATGCGACTACTTTAATCAGCCATATTTCCAAAACCTAAGTTTTTACGGTAACTTGGGTGGTATAATACAGAAGTTCTGGTCCTATTCTATCACCCTATGTGTACGTCATGTTGGCACACCTCCGTATTTATTATTATATTTCATGTCATACTTAGACAAATCGTTGTCCGCACATCGCATAGCGACTAATTTAATCACCCATATTTCCAAAACCTAAGTTTTTAAGGTAACTTGGGTGGTATAATACTAAATTTCAGGACCTATTCTATCATCCTATGTGTACGTCATGTTGGCACACTTCCGTATTTATTTTATTTTTCATGTCATACTTTGACAAATCGCTGTCCGCACATCTCAATGCGACTACTTTAATCAGCCATATTTCCAAAACCTAAGTTTTTACGGTAACTTGGGTGGTATAATACAGAAGTTCTGGACCTATTCTATCACCCTATGTGTACGTCATGTATCCACAATTCCGTATTTATTTTTATATTTCATGTCAAACTTAGACAAATCGTTGTCCGCTCATCGCATAGCGACTAATTTAATCACCCATATTTCCAAAACCTAAGTTTTTACAGTAACTTGGGTGGTATAGTACTAAAGTTCTGGACCTATTCTATCATCCTATGTGTACGTAATGTTGGCACACCTCCGTATTTTTTTATATTTCGTGTCAAACTTCGAGAAATCTCTGTCCGCACATCTCAATGCGACTACTTTAATCACCCATATTTCCTAAACCTAAGTTTTTAAGGTAACTTGGGTGGTATAATACTAAATTTCAGGACCTATTCTATCATCCTATGTGTACGTCATGTTGGCACACTTCCGTATTTATTTTATTTTTCATGTCATACTTTGACAAATCGCTGTCCGCACATCTCAATGCGACTACTTTAATCAGCCATATTTCCAAAACCTAGGTTTTTACGGTAACTTGGGTGGTATAATACAGAAGTTCTGGACCTATTCTATCACCCTACGTGTACCCCTATGTGTACGTCATGTATCCACAATTCCGTATTTATTTTTATATTTCATGTCAAACTTAGACAAATCGTTGTCCGCACATCGCATAGCGACTAATTTAATTACCCATATTTCCAAAACCTAAGTTTTTACGGTAACTTGGGTGGTATAATACAGATGTTCTTGTCCTATTTCATCACCCTACGTGTACGTCATGCTGACACACTGCCGTATTTATTTTATATTTTATGTCAAACTTAGATGGATCACTATCCACACATCCAAAGCGACTATTTTAATCACCCGTATTTCCAAAACCTAAGTTTTTAAGGTAACTTGGGTGGTATAGTACTAAAGTTCTGGACCTATTCTATCATCCTATGTGTACGTCATGTTGGCACACCTCCGTATTTTTTTTATATTTCGTGTCAAACTTCGACAAATCTCTGTCCGCACATCTCAATGCGACTACTTTAATCAGCCATATTTCCAAAACCTAAGTTTTTACGGTAACTTGGGTGGTATAATACAAATGTTCTGGACCTATTCTATCATCCTATGTGTACGTCATGTTGGCACACCTCCGTATTTTTTTATATTTCGTGTCAAACTTCGACAAATCGTTGTCCGCACATCTCAATGCGACTACTTTAATCAGCCATATTTCCAAAACCTAAGTTTTTACGGTAACTTGGGTGGTATAATACAGAAGTTCTGGTCCTATTTCATCACCCTACGTGTACGTCATGCTGACACACTGCCGTATTTATTTTATATTTTATGTCAAACTTAGATGGATCACTGTCCACACATCCAAAGCGACTATTTTAATCACCCGTATTTCCAAAACCTAAGTTTTTACGGTAACTTGGGTGGTATAATACAGAAGTTCTGGTCCTATTCTATCATCCTATGTGTACGTCATGTTGGCACACCTCCGTATTTTTTTTATATTTCGTGTCAAAATTCGACAAATCGTTGTCCGCACATCGAATAGCGACTAATTTAATCACCCATATTTCCAAAACCTAAGTTTTTAAGGTAACTTGGATGGTATAATACTAAATTTCAGGACCTATTCTATCATCCTATGTGTACGTCATGTTGGCACACTTCCGTATTTATTTTATTTTTCACGTCATACTTTGACAAATCGCTGTCCGCACATCTCAATGCGACTACTTTAATCAGCCATATTTCCAAAACCTAAGTTTTTACGGTAACTTGGGTGGTATAATACAGAAGTTCTGTTCCTATTCTATCACCCTATGTGTACGTCATGTATCCACAATTCCGTATTTATTTTTATATTTCATGTCAAACTTAGACAAATCGTTGTCCGCACATCGCATAGCGACTAATTTAATCACCCATATTTCCAAAACCTAAGTTTTTAAGGTAACTTGGGTGGTATAATACTAAAATTCAGGACCTATTCTATCATCCTATGTGTACGTCATGTTGGCACACCTCCGTATTTTTTTATATTTCGTGTCAAACTTTGACAAATCTCTGTCCGCACATCTCAATGCGACTACTTTAATCAGCCATATTTCCAAAACCTAAGTTTTTACGGTAACTTGGGTGGTATAATACAGAAGTTCTGGTCCTATTCTATCACCCTACGTGTACGTAATGTTGCACACCTCCGTATTTATTATTATATTTCATGTCATACTTAGACAAATCGTTGTCCGCACATCGCATAGCGACTAATTTAATCACCCATATTTCCAAAACCTAAGTTTTTACGGTAACTTGGGTGGTATAATACAGAAGTTCTGGTCCTATTCTATCACCCTATGTGTACGTCATGTATCAACAATTCCGTATTTATTTTTATATTTCATGTCAAACTTAGACAAATCGTTGTCCGCACATCGCATAGCGACTAATTTAATCACCCATATTTCCAAAACCTAAGTTTTTACGGTAACTTGGGTGGTATAATACAGAAGTTCTGGTCCTATTCTATCACCCTATGTGTACGTCATGTATCCACAATTCCGTATTTATTTTTATATTTCATGTCAAACTTAGACAAATCGTTGTCCGCACATCGCATAGCGACTAATTTAAGTACCCATATTTCCAAAACCTAAGTTTTTAAGGTAACTTGGGTGGTATAATACTAAATTTCAGGACCTATTCTATCATCCTATGTGTACGTCATGTTGGCACACCTCCGTATTTTTTTTATATTTCGTTTCAAACTTCGACAAATCTCTCTCCGCACATCTCAATGCGACTACTTTAATCACCCATATTTCCAAAACCTAAGTTTTTAAGGTAACTTGGGTGGTATAATACTAAATTTCAGGACCTATTCTATCATTCTATGTGTACGTCATGTTGGCACACTTCCGTATTTATTTTATTTTTCATGTCATACTTTGACAAATCGCTGTCCGCACATCTCAATGCGACTACTTTAATCAGCCATATTTCCAAAACCTAAGTTTTTAAGGTATCTTGGGTGGTATAATACTAAATTTCAGGACCTATTCTATCATCCTATGTGTACGTCATGTTGGCACACTTCCGTATTTATTTTATTTTTCATGTCAAACTTAGACAAATCGTTGTCCGCACATCGCATAGCGACTAATTTAATCACCCATATTTCCAAAACCTAAGTTTTTACGGTAACTTGGGTGGTATAATACAGAAGTTCTGGTCCTATTCTATCACCCTATGTGTACGTCATGTATCCACAATTCCGTATTTATTTTATATTTCATGTCAAACTTAGACAAATCGTTGTCCGCACATCGCATAGCGACTAATTTAATCACCCATATTTCCAAAACCTAAGTTTTAAGGTAATTTGGGTGGTATAATACTAAATTTCAGGACCTATTCTATCATCCTATGTGTACGTTATGTTGGCACACTTCCGTATTTATTTTATTTTTCATGTCATACTTTGACAAATCGCTGTCCGCACATCTCAATGCGACTACTTTAATCAGCCATATTTCCAAAACCTAAGTTTTTACGGTAACTTGGGTGGTATAATACAGAAGTTCTGGTCCTATTCTATCACCCTATGTGTACGGCATGTATCCACAATTCCGTATTTATTTTTATATTTCTTGTCAAACTTAGACAAATCGTTGTCCGCACATCGCATAGCGACTAATTTAATCACCCATATTTCCAAAACCTAAGTTTTTAAGGTAACTTGGGTGGTATAATACTAAATTTCAGGACCTATTCTATCATCCTATGTGTACGTCATGTTGGCACACTTCCGTATTTATTTTATTTTTCATGTCATACTTTGACAAATCGCTGTCCGCACATCTCAATGCGACTACTTTAATCAGCCATATTTCCAAAACCTAAGTTTTTACGGTAACTTGGGTGGTATAATACAGAAGTTCTGGTCCTATTCTATCACCCTATGTGTACGTCATGTTGGCACACCTCCATATTTATTATTATATTTCATGTCATACTTAGACAAATCGTTGTCCGCACATCGCATAGCGACTAATTTAATCACCCATATTTCCAAAACCTAAGTTTTTAAGGTAATTTGGGTGGTATAATACTAAATTTCAGGACCTATTCTATCATCCTATGTGTACGTCATGTTGGCACACTTCCGTATTTATTTTTTTTTTCATGTCATACTTTGACAAATCGCTGTCCGCACATCTCAATGCGACTACTTTAATCAGCCATATTTCCAAAACCTAAGTTTTTACGGTAACTTGGGTGGTATAATACGGAAGTTCTGGTCCTATTCTATCACCCTATGTGTACGTCATGTATCCACAATTCCGTATTTATATTTATATATTATGTCAAAGTTAGACAAATTGTTGTCCGCTCATTGCATAGCGACTAATTTAATCGCCCATATTTCCAAAACCTAAGTTTTTACGGTAACTTGGGTGGTATAGTACTAAAGTTCTGGACCTATTCTATCATCCTATGTGTACGTAATGTTGGCACACCTCCGTATTTTTTTTATATTTCGTGTCAAACTTCGACAAATCTCTGTCCGCACATCTCAATGCGACTACTTTAATCACCCATATTTCCAAAACCTAAGTTTTTAAGGTAACTTGGGTGGTATAATACTAAATTTCAGGACCTATTCTATCATCCTATGTGTACGTCATGTTGGCACACTTCCGTATTTATTTTATTTTTCATGTCATACTTTGACAAATCGCTGTCCGCACATCTCAATGCGACTACTTTAATCAGCCATATTTCCAAAACCTAAGTTTTTACGGTAACTTGGGTGGTATAATACAGAAGTTCTGGACCTATTCTATCACCCTTCGTGTACCCCTATGTGTACGTCATATATCCACAATTCCGTATTTATTTTTATATTTCATGTCAAACTTAGACAAATCGTTGTCCGCATATCGCATAGCGACTACTTTAATCAGCCATATTTCCAAAACCTAAGTTTTTACGGTAACTTGGGTGGTATAATACAAATGTTCTGGACCTATTCTATCATCCTATGTGTACGTCATGTTGGCACACCTCCGTATTTTTTTTATATTTCGTGTCAAACTTCGACAAATCGTTGTCCGCACATCTCAATGCGACTACTTTAATCAGCCATATTTCCAAAACCTAAGTTTTTACGGTAACTTGGGTGGTATAATACAGAAGTTCTGGTCCTATTCTATCACCCTACGTGTACGTAATGTTGCACACCTCCGTATTTATTATTATATTTCATGTCATACTTAGACAAATCGTTGTCCGCACATCGCATAGCGACTAATTTAATCACCCATATTTCCAAAACCTAAGTTTTTACGGTAACTTGGGTGGTATAATACAGAAGTTCTGGTCCTATTCTATCACCCTATGTGTACGTCATGTATCAACAATTCCGTATTTATTTTTATATTTCATGTCAAACTTAGACAAATCGTTGTCCGCACATCGCATAGCGACTAATTTAATCACCCATATTTCCAAAACCTAAGTTTTTACGGTAACTTGGGTGGTATAATACAGAAGTTCTGGTCCTATTCTATCACCCTATGTGTACGTCATGTATCCACAATTCCGTATTTATTTTTATATTTCATGTCAAACTTAGACAAATCGTTGTCCGCACATCGCATAGCGACTAATTTAATCACCCATATTTCCAAAACCTAAGTTTTTAAGGTAACTTGGGTGGTATAATACTAAATTTCAGGACCTATTCTATCATCCTATGTGTACGTTATGTTGGCACACTTCCGTATTTATTTTATTTTTCATGTCATACTTTGACAAATCGCTGTCCGCACATCTCAATGCGACTACTTTAATCAGCCATATTTCCAAAACCTAAGTTTTTACGGTAACTTGGGTGGTATAATACAGAAGTTCTGGTCCTATTCTATCACCCTATGTGTACGTCATGTTGGCACACCTCCATATTTATTATTATATTTCATGTCATACTTAGACAAATCGTTGTCCGCACATCGCATAGCGACTAATTTAATCACCCATATTTCCAAAACCTAAGTTTTTAAGGTAATTTGGGTGGTATAATACTAAATTTCAGGACCTATTCTATCATCCTATGTGTACGTCATGTTGGCACACTTCCGTATTTATTTTTTTTTCATGTCATACTTTGACAAATCGCTGTCCGCACATCTCAATGCGACTACTTTAATCAGCCATATTTCCAAAACCTAAGTTTTTACGGTAACTTGGGTGGTATAATACGGAAGTTCTGGTCCTATTCTATCACCCTATGTGTACGTCATGTATCCACAATTCCGTATTTATATTTATATATTATGTCAAAGTTAGACAAATCGTTGTCCGCTCATCGCATAGCGACTAATTTAATCGCCCATATTTCCAAAACCTAAGTTTTTACGGTAACTTGGGTGGTATAGTACTAAAGTTCTGGACCTATTCTATCATCCTATGTGTACGTAATGTTGGCACACCTCCGTATTTTTTTTATATTTCGTGTCAAACTTCGACAAATCTCTGTCCGCACATCTCAATGCGACTACTTTAATCACCCATATTTCCAAAACCTAAGTTTTTAAGGTAACTTGGGTGGTATAATACTAAATTTCAGGACCTATTCTATCATCCTATGTGTACGTCATGTTGGCACACTTCCGTATTTATTTTAGTTTTCATGTCATACTTTGACAAATCGCTGTCCGCACATCTCAATGCGACTACTTTAATCAGCCATATTTCCAAAACCTAAGTTTTTACGGTAACTTGGGTGGTATAATACAGAAGTTCTGGACCTATTCTATCACCCTTCGTGTACCCCTATGTGTACGTCATGTATCCACAATTCCGTATTTATTTTTATATTTCATGTCAAACTTAGACAAATCGTTGTCCGCACATCGCATAGCGACTAATTTAATTACCCATATTTCCAAAACCTAAGTTTTTACGGTAACTTGGGTGGTATAATACAGAAGGTCTTGACCTATTTCATCACCCTACGTGTACGTCATGCTGACACACTGCCGTATTTATTTTATATTTTATGTCAAACTTAGATGGATCACTGTCCACACATCCAAAGCGACTATTTTAATCACCCGTATTTCCAAAACCCAAGTTTTTAAGGTAACTTGGGTGGTATAGTACTAAAGTTCTGGACCTATTCTATCATCCTATGTGTACGTCATGTTGGCACACCTCCGTATTTTTTTTATATTTCGTGTCAAACTTCGACAAATCTCTGTCCGCACATCTCAATGCGACTACTTTAACCAGCCATATTTCCAAAACCTAAGTTTTTACGGTAACTTGGGTGGTATAATACAAATGTTCTGGACCTATTCTATCATCCTATGTGTACGTCATGTTGGCACACCTCCGTATTTTTTTATATTTCGTGTCAAACTTAGACAAATCGTTGTCCGCACATCTCAATGCGACTACTTTAATCAGCCATATTTCCAAAACCTAAGTTTTTAAGGTAACTTGGGTGGTATAATACTAAATTTCAGGACCTATTCTATCATCCTATGTGTACGTCATGTTGGCACACTTCCGTATTTATTTTAGTTTTCATGTCATACTTTGACAAATCGCTGTCCGCACATCTCAATGCGACTACTTTAATCAGCCATATTTCCAAAACCTAAGATTTTACGGTAACTTGGGTGGTATAATACAGAAGTTCTGGACCTATTCTATCACCCTTCGTGTACCCCTATGTGTACGTCATGTATCCACAATTCCGTATTTATTTTTATATTTCATGTCAAACTTAGACAAATCGTTGTCCGCACATCGCATAGCGACTAATTTAATTACCCATATTTCCAAAACCTAAGTTTTTACGGTAACTTGGGTGGTATAATACAAATGTTCTGGACCTATTCTATCATCCTATGTGTACGTCATGTTGGCACACCTCCGTATTTTTTTATATTTCGTGTCAAACTTAGACAAATCGTTGTCCGCACATCTCAATGCGACTACTTTAATCAGCCATATTTCCAAAACCTAAGTTTTTACGGTAACTTGGGTGGTATAATACAGAAGTTCTGGTCCTATTTCATCACCCTACGTGTACGTCATGCTGACACACTGCCGTATTTATTTTATATTTTATGTCAAACTTAGATGGATCACTGTCCACACATCCAAAGCGACTATTTTAATCACCCGTATTTCCAAACCTAAGTTTTTACGGTAACTTGGGTGGTATAATACAAAAGTTCTGGTCCTATTCTATCATCCTATGTGTACGTCATGTTGGCACACCTCCGTATTTTTTTATATTTCGTGTCAAAATTCGACAAATCGTTGTCCGCACATCGCATAGCGACTAATTTAATCACCCATATTTCCAAAACCTAAGTTTTTAAGGTAACTTGGGTGGTATAATACTAAATTTCAGGACCTATTCTATCATCCTATGTGTACGTCATGTTGGCACACTTCCGTATTAATTTTATTTTTCACGTCATACTTTGACAAATCGCTGTCCGCACATCTCAATGCGACTACTTTAATCAGCCATATTTCCAAAACCTAAGTTTTTACGGTAACTTGGGTGGTATAATACAGAAGTTCTGGTCCTATTCTATCACCCTATGTGTACGTCATGTATCCACAATTCCGTATCTATTTTTATATTTCATGTCAAACTTAGACAAATCGTTGTCCGCACATCGCATAGCGACTAATTTAATCACCCATATTTCCAAAACCTAAGTTTTCAAGGTAACTTGGGTGGTATAATACTAAATTTCAGGACCTATTCAATCATCCTATGTGTACGTCATGTTGGCACACTTCCGTATTTATTTTATTTTTCATGTAATACTTTGACAAATCGCTGTCCGCACATCTCAATGCGACTACTTTAATCAGCCATATTTCCAAAACCTAAGTTTTTACGGTAACTTGAGTGGTATAATACAGAAGTTCTGGTACTATTCTATCACCCTATGTGTACGTCATGTATCCACAATTCCGTATTTATTTTTATATTTCATGTCAAACTTAGACAAATCGTTGTCCGCACATCGCATAGCGACTAATTTAATCACCCATATTTCCAAAACCTAAGTTTTTAAGGTAACTTGGGTGGTATAATACTAAATTTCAGGACCTATTCTATCATCCTATGTGTACGTCATGTTGGCACACTTCCGTATTTATTTTATTTTTCATGTAATACTTTGACAAATCGCTGTCCGCACATCTCAATGCGACTACTTTAATCAGCCATATTTCCAAAACCTAAGTTTTTACGGTAACTTGGGTGGTATAATACAGAAGTTCTGGTCCTATTCTATCACCCTATGTGTACGTCATGTTGGCACACCTCCGTATTTATTATTATATTTCATGTCATACTTAGACAAATCATTGTCCGCACATCGCATAGCGACTAATTTAATCACCCATATTTCCAAAACCTAAGTTTTTAAGGTAACTTGGGTGGTATAATACTAAATTTCAGGACCTATTCTATCATCCTATGTGTACGTCATGTTGGCACACTTCCGTATTTATATTATTTTTCATGTCATACTTTGACAAATCGCTGTCCGCACATCTCAATGCGACTACTTGAATCAGCTATATTTCCAAAACCTAAGTTTTTACGGTAACTTGGGTGGTATAATACAGACGTTCTGGTCCTATTCTATCACCATATGTGTACGTCATGTATCCACAATTCCGTATTTATTTTTATATTTCATGTCAAACTTTATACAAATCGTTGTCCGCTCATCGCAGAGCGACTAATTTAATCACCCATATTTCCAAAACCTAAGTTTTTACGGTAACTTGGGTGGTATAGTACTAAAGTTCTGGACCTATTCTATCATCCTATGTGTACGTAATGTTGGCACACCTCCGTATTTTTTTATATTTCGTGTCAAACTTCGACAAATCTCTGACCGCACATCTCAATGCGACTACTTTAATCACCCATATTTCCAAAACCTAAGTTTTTAAGGTAACTTGGGTGATATAATACTAAATTTCAGGACCTATTCTATCATCCTACGTGTACGTCATGTTGGCACACTTCCGTATTTATTTTATTTTTCATGTCATACTTTGACAAATCGCTGTCCGCACATCTCAATGCGACTACTTTAATCAGCCATATTTCCAAAACCTAAGTTTTTACGGTAACTTGGGTGGTATAATACAGAAGTTCTGGACCTATTCTATCACCCTACGTGTACCCCTATGTGTACGTCATGTATCCACAATTCCGTATTTATTTTTATATTTCATGTCAAACTTAGACAAATCGTTGTCCGCACATCGCATAGCGACTAACTTAATTACCCATATTTCCAAAACCTAAGTTTTTAAGGTAACTTGGGTGGTATAATACTAAATTTCAGGACCTATTCTATCATCCTATGTGTACGTCATGTTGGCACACTTCCGTATTTATTTTATTTTTCATGTCATACTTTGATAAATCGCTGTCCGCACATCTCAATGCGACTACTTTAATCAGCCATATTTCCAAAACCTAAGTTTTTACGGTAACTTGGGTGGTATAATACAGAAGTTATGGTCCTATTCTATCACCCTATGTGTACGTCATGTTGGCACACCTCCATATTTATTATTATATTTCATGTCATACTTAGACAAATCGTTGTCCGCACATCGCATAGCGACTAATTTAATCACCCATATTTCCAAAACCTAAGTTTTTAAGGTAATTTGGGTGGTATAATACTAAATTTCAGGACCTATTCTATCATCCTATGTGTACGTCATGTTGGCACACTTCCGTATTTATTTTATTTTTCATGTCATACTTTGACAAATCGCTGTCCGCACATCTCAATGCGACTAGTTTTATCAGCCATATTTCCAAAACCTAAGTTTTTACGGTAACTTGGGTGGTATAATACAGAAGTTCTGGTCCTATTCTATCACCCTATGTGTACGACATGTATCCACAAAGCCGTATTTATTTTTATATTTCATGTCAAACTTAGACAAATCGTTGTCCGCACATCGCATAGCGACTAATTTAATTACCCATATTTCCAAAACCTAAGTTTTTACGGTAACTTGGGTGGTATAATACAGAAGTTCTTGACCTAATTCATCACCCTACGTGTACGTCATGCTGACACACTGCCGTATTTATTTTATATTTTATGTCAAACTTAGATGGATCACTGTCCACACATCCAAAGCGACTTTTTTAATCACCCGTATTTCCAAAACCTAAGTTTTTAAGGTAACTTGGGTGGTATAGTACTAAAGTTCTGGACCTATTCTATCATCCTATGTGTACGTCATGTTGGCACACCTCCGTATTTTTTTTATATTTCGTGTCAAACTTCGACAAATCTCTGTCCGCACATCTCAATGCGACTACTTTAATCAGCCATATTTCCAAAACCTAAGTTTTACGGTAACTTGGGTGGTATAATACAAATGTTCTGGACCTATTCTATCATCCTATGTGTACGTCATGTTGGCACACCTCCGTATTTTTTTTATATTTCGTGTCAAACTTCGACAAATCGTTGTCCGCACATCTCAATGCGACTACTTTAATCAGCCATATTTCCAAAACCTAAGTTTTTACGGTAACTTGGGTGGTATAATACAGACGTTCTGGTCCTATTTCATCACCCTACGTGTACGTCATGCTGACACACTGCCGTATTTATTTTATATTTTATGTCAAACTTAGATGGATCACTGTCCACACATCCAAAGCGACTTTTTTAATCACCCGTATTTCCAAAACCTAAGTTTTTACGGTAACTTGGGTGGTATAATACAAAAGTTCTGGTCCTATTCTATCATCCTATGTGTACGTCATGTTGGCAAACCTCCGTATTTTTTTTTATATTTCGTGTCAAAATTCGACAAATCGTTGTCCGCACATCGCATAGCGACTAATTTAATCACCCATATTTCCAAAACCTAAGTTTTTAAGGTAACTTGGGTGGTATAATACTAAATTTCAGGACCTATTCTATCATCCTATGTGTACGTCATGTTGGCACACTTCCGTATTTATTTTTATATTTCATGTCAAACTTAGACAAATCGTTGTCCGCACATCGCATAGCGACTAATTTAATCACCCATATTTCCAAAACCTAAGTTTTTAAGGTAACTTGGGTGGTATAATACTAAATTTCAGGACCTATTCTATCATCCTATGTGTACGTCATGTTGGCACACTTCCGTATTTATTTTATTTTTCATGTAATACTTTGACAAATCGCTGTCCGCACATCTCAATGCGACTACTTTAATCAGCCATATTTCCAAAACCTAAGTTTTTACGGTAACTTGGGTGGTATAATACAGAAGTTCTGGTCCTATTCTATCACCCTATGTGTACGTCATGTATCCACAATTCCGTATTTATTTTTATATTTCATGTCAAACTTAGACAAATCGTTGTCCGCACATCGCATAGCGACTAATTTAATCACCCATATTTCCAAAACCTAAGTTTTTAAGGTAACTTGGGTGGTATAATACTAAATTTCAGGACCT